>VWZQ01005890.1:115563-220834 GCA_013397015.1 Myiagra hebetior
GAAAAGTCCATACAATAGTAGAAAAAAAAAAAAAAAAAAAAAGAAGCTGTTTTGAAGACAGTGATGGGGAGCGAAGGAATTACACAGCAGGTATTACATGAGTTTCAGTAAAAGGTAGCTTTTGTTTAAACCCTTCAGCACAACAAAAAATGTGTGGTAGCATAAATGACAGAAGCAAACTGTTTTCCAAACACTGTTGTGGAACACGGACATAAGCTAAAAAAAATCTTAAACATGTTGCTTAGGTGCTTAGGATCTCAGAGCAAATAGGATCAGTAGGGACATTTTCTTTCTACATGATTTCATAGCAGATAAAACCCAGTTAAGGTGGTATGATAAAGGTAATAAATTATTTCCTTATGACAAGAAATTCCTTAGACTGGAACTACAATTCATAAAACATAATACTGAGCATAATAAAGGTCTACTCTGATTCCATGTGGTTACTCTTATGCCTGAAACTACTGAACTCCTGATTGTCTGAAATTAGTTCAAAAGATGTGTCTTATCATTTATTGGCAGCAGCTAAATTAGGCATATAAACATAGTTATAAAACATTTTGATAGAAATAATTCTAATTAGGAAGCTGCATAAAAAAACCTAGATAATTTTGAAGAAAAAGTTTTTCTTTTAAAGAAAATTTTATGTACAACACTGATGCTTATAACATGAAAGCTTCAGTTTTAAATATCTCTTACAATTGTCTCCTATGCCCATCAAACCCAGACAAAATGAAAATGGTTAGTCCCACCTTTTTGCTTAGATGCTTGGACCACCAATGTACTCTGGGCAGAACTGACCAATGACATGATACATGCTGCTAAAATATTAAAATTATGTCTTAGCTATCCTCCATATTTGTATTTCAGGTGCAATTGAAAATACCTTTATTTTATGGCTGATTACTTTTTCCTGGCAGCAAATCTTATAATTCATTAAATATAAGAATGTAACCTGATTACTCATGCAACATGACAACCCACAAATGATGAAACATTTTAGTGATTTGGTATTCAAAATATTTGACAGGCACTTAAAAAAAGAAAATAAGAAGCAGAAAATGAGTTTTAGTTAGACACTAACAGAAAAATTAACTGTGAGATTATTTGAGTGCAAAACAAAGAGATGAAACTGCACTTGAAGCTTTATCAGACTCTTTAAAGCCTTCTAGATTGAAATTTTCTAATTGTAGACCCCAAGTGGACCAACAGACTCCAATTCCCTTTAAGTATCCTCCTCTGTAACGTCCTCTGTACTCCTACATTTCCAGCCCCACCTTGGGCTGTAGCCACCTGTGTTTAATGTGTGCTCTGACATGGTTCAGCTGTGCTACTTCACCTTACTTGGTTTGTTCAGCCTGGAGGAGCCTAATGGGATGCCTCATTGTGGTCTTCAACATTCTCATGAGGAGAAGCAGGGGGCAAGTACAAATCTCTTATGTGCTCTATCCTTAACTATTTTAAATATTTCCCTCGTAAAAAATTACTGTAATCCACAATGAGCAAAGTTACATCTGGTTAAATACAGGTCAATTGAAAGTAGCTTGTTCTAGGAAAAAACCAAATGCTTCTCTTCTTTGCATATGCCAAAGTATTTTTAGTTTTAAGATTTTTCAAAACCTCTTAAGTAGGAAAAAATGTAGTATACTCATTTCTTTCCTGCAAAGAAGTTTATGTTGAATGAATCAATATTTTTCAATGGAAGATTCACGTGTGTTCTGATTTTTCTGTAGAAACAGAGAAAAACAGTTGTCTTCTTCCAAGGATGACTTCATGCATAACTTGTGTGAGCAAGCATGTGCTATTTCTTCCAGGGTGACAGCCTGGGGAATAGTGTCTTCTTCCACCTCTTGTTGAAGGTTGAAAGTGTTCTGCTTCTTAGTGGTATATAATGCCCTAAATGGGATGTAATGCCTAAAATTATAAAAATTATTGCTGCCCTATATTTTGCTGAACACCAACTGAATGTCACTGGAAGTCAATGGAGGGGGTTCCTCTGGTACTCTCACTGTTGGTAGACAGAGAAATCCCTACAATCATGGCAAACAGCTATTCCCTCTTGCCATGTCCCTTTAAAGCATGAGTCACTTATCTGTCACGAAGTACAGGAAAGATTAGCTATGTCTACAGAAAATAAACAGAACTTGTTTATCATGGATTTGATTAGATCTTACCTGCCTGATTACTGAGGTTATGCTGCTGATCCTTAATAATGCATTTTCCTTGACAGTATTAAATCACCACCTCACTCACCTCACTTCCCTTGTTTTAGTCTTTTTTTCTTTCCTCACCTAAACCATCAATGACTTTTCAGGAAATTTTAGTTATATGTCAGTGTCATGGTTGATCTTGGCTAGCTGCCAGACCCCCTTCTTCATGGGACAGGGTTAGAAAATAAGATTAAAAGTTTGTGGGCCAAGATAAAGACCAGGAGATTACTTGCCAGTTATCATCATGGGGAAAACAGACTCAATATGGAGTAAGATAATTGAATTTATTTCCAATTTAAAAGGAGTTTGATAGGGAGGGAAAAAAGATAAAAACTAACACACATGCTCTCCTGTTTTTCCCAGGCTTCACTTCACTCCTTCATTTTTACATGCCTATCCTGCCTTCCACCCTTCTCAGGCAGTGCACAGGGATGGAGAAATGGGGGTCTGAGGTCAGTTAATAACAGCTGCTGTCTGTTATTCCTTACTACCCACACTTTTTGCCTTTGGTATGGGTTGTTCCCATGGCTGTAGTAATTCAGGATACACCCTCTCCAGCAGGGGTTCTCCATGGGCTGCAGCTGCCTTCAGGGCAGATCCTCTTGTTCCACTATGGGCTGTGGCACACATATCTGCTCTGTCATGGTGCTCACCATATGCTGCAGGGAGATACATGCTTCACCTTAGTCTCTATGTGGGTTGCAAGGGAAATTCTTCTCAGGTGTCTGGAGCACCTCCTTTTCCTCCTCCTTCTTCCAGCCTCTGATGTCTGTGGGATTGTTTCTCACACTATTATTTTACTACTGCTTATCATCTTTACCCTTAACTATATTTTTCATAGAAGCACCACCAGCTTTGCTGTTTGAGTTGGCTTTGGTCAGTGGTGAGTCTGTTGCTGAACCGGGAATGTTTGTGTCCTGCTCTAGGAAACCCCTGGCCTCTTCTCACAGAGATCACCCCTCTTGTCCCCTAAGACTTTGACATGTACATCTAAATAGTGTGAAGAACTTTATCACATCTGCTGCAGCCAGTTGACCCTCATCACACATTTTTTCCTATTTGTAGTGGTCTTTTTATTTCATGATTTTAGACTAAGTGACATGAAAGTTTTCTCTTTAGAATTAAATTGCTACAATTGCAAAGCTTTTACCTTTTGGGATTTCCAGTTCAAGGAAAAGGTGCATATACCCTTAGTGTATCTGAAACTGCAGCATTAAAGTATTTGGGAACTGACAGACCAAATTTTTCACTTTTAGATTCTTGTGTTTTACTTTGCATTCTTGAGCACATCTGCAGGATTATTATTCTATCGTTATTCTCAAAAACATTATTTCTTACATTAACAAAGCCTGACTTTTTAAAATTCTGCTCAGATGTTCTTCCTTCTCCAGTCAATGAGCTCTGTAAAAGGTATTTTGAAAAATAATTTAAAAAAAAAAATTAATGTAAACTTCCTATTTTATTTTTAAAATCTAATCACATATTATGCACAAGAATAAACATCCACTTTACAATGCATTACTTCCCATAGGGAAAAAAATAACGCAAAGACAACAGCTCTCAGTGGTTGCCACTGAATGGTCTTTTCCTCTTCACAATGTTTTATCATTGTTATTGTTTTTGTTTGGGTTTTTTTTAATGTATTAGTACTTAAAGCTTAAACTCAACAGTTGTATTTTACCTTTCTTTGGATTTACTTGGGTTCTTTTTTTGCCCCATAATAACTCCAATTTTTGTTCTGAATCTAATTCCAGTGATATCCCAAAACTATGAATTACCCTATTATCAGATTTTCTTTAGTCCAAGATAATGACTGTAATTTCCCAAGGAAGGATAACAGCTTAGAATCTTTATACTAGGTATTATAACAAATGCTAGAAAAGAAATTATAATGCTTCATTAATTTTATGTAAATGATTAGACTGAGCTATTTGTTCATCAAAAATATGCATTTATGATTTCAATTTTTTTTGTTTTACTATTCCTACAAGCTACTAACACGAAATCTGTTGCTTTAATACTTTTTTTCTTAACAGCACCTCTTTTTTTCCACCTCGAAAAATAATGCTCGCTGCATACCAAAGCTTATTAAATAAAGCAGCAAAAAACAGTCTAATAAGAAACTGCAACTTGCTCAAAATGTTTAAAGTATGTATTATTCACTTAAATTATTCTTAATAGAAAAGGCTTAATACAAAATATGTCTAAATGTAAGTATTCTGTACAAAGAAAATGGAAATTAAGTTTGGAAACAAGTATTAAAATTACTCGTAACCATTACTGTAACCATTTCAAAAGATCTTAAAGGATGAGAAACTTAAGCAAATTAAATAATAGCATTTTTAAGTGCAAATAGAACTATATGGGATAGTGTAAAAACACTTGGCTATATTCTGTTTGGAATATCCCTTCAGAGACTTTTGTCAGTTGAGTGGATTAATGGACTACATCACAGCATGGATAATCTGGTGGTGTAATTATGTCTTCCAAAGTCATCACCCACCCAAGAGGGGTGTGAATTTGTGGCTAAATCAAGCATATAATGCGCAATTGCACAAACATATTACACAATCAAGAAAATAATTTTAGACAGGGCAATGAGCTTGAGCTGGCTTCAAACCATATCTTCCTTCATGGTGACTTGGGATATCAGTGTCATAGAGTCATAGAAATATTTGGGTTGGAAAAGATCTTAAGATCATCAAGTTCAACTGTACACCCAGCACTGCCAAGTCCACCATTAAACAGTGTCCCTCAGTGCCACATTTACCATCTTTTATACCCCTTCAGTTGGTGACTCGACCATTCCATGGGCTCCAAGCCATGGAGTCTTGACAACCCTTTCAGTGAAGATCTTTTCCCTAATACCTAATCCAAACCGAAAAACGTAGAACAAAAACCCAGGGCCATTTCTTCCTGTCCTATTGCTTGTTATTTGGGAAAGGAGACCCCCACCTCACTACAACCTCCTTTCAGGTACTGTGTTGCAATTTGCTACATGTGCATCATGCTTTCAGTAGATTTTTACTACTCTGCAAAATCAGAACTCTTGTGTAACATCAACTATGTCCAAGCAAGTAAATTTGATATTAAACATTACATTCTTGATATATGCCATCTCTTAAAGACCATGGTCAGAGAGTATAAGACTCTGACACCTAGTCACCTTCCAGTGATATTGGTGGCTGCCCCTCCTATGTTTTTGCTTTCTTCATGTGAGTCATTTTTGTATAAAGCACACTGATTCCATTGTTTGGCAGGTGGATAAAGAGTGAAACAATAGAACTCTAATTTTCTTGTGCAAATATCTCACCTGAAAACTGTGAATATGTGAAATATTCCATATATACAGCATTGATTCTTTCCTTTCCTATAAGCCAGTATACACACAAGCCTCAGTTTCTGGTTCATGCTTGACAGAAGCTCGACAACGCTTGACTAGGTGGATCAAAGTTGTGTTTGCAAATCAGTTGCTGTATGTTTTAGCAGAATAAATTATTTTATATTCCATTTTTAGTTCAATCTATTTGGGACCATTATAGGAAATAAACAGAACTCTTAAAATTTCACGTAGGACACAGTCCCTGGTGTGATTTATGTAAGTATATGGTGTTATTAATATGAAAATTCACAAGTATCTGTGTGCTTATATGTGCATACAACATTTTCAGTGATAATAAACTGAAACTCTCCATTCCTAATCTGATTATTGCCAGCTCAGCTGACACAGTTCTTTTTGAATATTTTTAAGCCAGTTTTCTCTGTGACAGAGCTTTAGGATAAGGATAAATAGACTCATACAGGACACAAATAAAAGAAAATAATTCAGCTTGGGAATGGTAGTCAAAATGCCTTAAAATAAATGTATAAATATATCTTATTTCACTATATTAATGATTGCCCCTACCTTTTGAAGTTCCTTTAAGAATGGACTGGTGAATCTGCTGTACAATGAGATACTTCATCAGTTCTCAGACAATCCTTTCTATATCCTAAAAAAGATTTTGTTCAAATAAATGATTAAGAGATGAAAACCAAAACAAACCAAGAATGAAACAAANAAAAAAAAAAAAAAAAAAAAAAAAAGCAGCCAAATCATAAAACCAATCAAACCAAGACATTTATGTGTACATTTGCTCTTTTGTTATATCTATCACATCAAGCCTTGAATAGTATGTTGGAGGTATCTTTTAGTTACTCCACCATCCTTTCTTGTCTCAGCAATTCTACAAAACACTGCAAATGAGTACTACAACACCTTTTTAAGGGCCATTCCACTGGCTAGCCTTTATGAAGGCATAGTATATCAGGACATCTTTTCCTCTCCTAAGATGTTTGATATAATTTCTCTCAAACATGCAAAAAATCTAAAGCAGCAAAGCAAACATACAAGAGAAAAAAGTCTGGATCAAATGTGCTTTTAGCTGATGAATGAAAACCCAACCTCTCTCATCAGATGTTCTTTTTCATTTTAAACAAAATAAGAAAATAATGATTTCCTTTACAAAATCAGATTTGCACAACAGTACTACTAGAAACACATCTCTGTTCTATTACAGAAAGAGAAATTGTGTGGCAGGGGGTGAATTCAGGGATTGTTTCGAATACTGCACTGTCATGGGATTAGAGGTGAATATAGTGTTCTTTTCTGAGTGTTACTGCAGTTTGAGTAGTGCCTTATAGATATAGATACTTTATTATTGCAAACTTTATGTCTATGATTGGTAACATAGTGATGGAAAACAATATAGTCATTTTGTTTGTAAGCATGAGGCACACTTTCCTTGGATAGTAATGGAATTTCCATTCACAAATCAGTTGAGAAATGGTTCATGTCAAGAAAAGAAAAGCCAGGAAGTTGTTTTATCTGTCTACATCTGCTTGAGGCTGCTGACTGATATCCAGAAAATTAAAATTACTAAAAGCAAGTGCAGAGGGAATACATGCTCTGAACAATCTCAGGTGTCTGAATGGCTCTGCAACAAATATCCACACTTTGCTATTTTGTGCTCTGTGCCAGAGGCTGCTTGCTTTGTCCCACATGAATAGTTTACAGTGTTTTAGTGGTTGGACTGTAATAGGTCTCAGGTTATGGTGGACCTCATTCAACTCTGAATCACTAGAGAAGCTGTATTTATGAGTACTTGTGCCAAAAGGGATTTCTCTTGCAGTTCATTTCCCTCTTAGTGAATGGAGGAAGTGAAAAATACTTTACACTGTAACGTCTGGCCTTGAGATTTAATCTAGGATGAGAGAGAATTGCATGAGTGAAAATTCTGGTGCAAGCCATTATTTCATTTGAATAAGTATTATATATTTCATTACTTGTTTTTCTGATCAAAAATGTTTTGATAGAGATGAAAAACATCTTTTCAAATAACTTGAAGAATTTAACTGAACACCGAGATATTCTTTTTAATCTTCTTGTAATTTTTGTTGTTTTTTCTTTTAAGAAAGACTGTTCCTTTTTCTATTTAGCTCCTCTTAATGAGTATTTCACAAACAGATTACACCACAAATAATACAATTCATTGGTATTTTTGTATTTAAATATTTTAAGAACATTAATAGGCCGTAAAAAGATAAAATGTAAATGTTGTTGCTATTTAGTTCTTCTAAATTACACAAGCAATACAAAAGTAATTGAACTGCTATTAATAGACTGTAATGGAAAGTGTACTAAAGCATTATATTAGTGTTTAGCAAGATAATTAGATCAAGTAAATTAGATAATAACAAAGTTAGTAAAGAACAGTATTTACAGATGGATACTATATCTATTTACTTAGTATTACCAATGTTAATTAAAGGCTTATTTAGCAGATATAATGCATACATATGTGTCACTGGGCAGAATCACCAGCTTGAGTAAAAAGATAGTCTAATTCTCTATAGAAGACTCTTGTCTGGGATTTCTGTTACATATTGTTACATTTTAAGGTTCTAAAACTACCAGAACTTTGAGTTCTAAATGATATGTTCGCTAGCAAACCCTTTTGAGTCAAACTAGTCATAGCCATAAAAGTCTTAGTTCTAGGTTTTAACAGGTAGAAATCTGGCTACCCCTTTGTGTACTATGTGCACCTGACTGAGACACAAATAATTAGATATATTCAGATGTTCCAAGGAGCTTTACCTAGGAATATTTAAAAATGACTAGAGGGTAAAAGACCTATTATCTACCATGATTTTTAACATCATTTTTGAAAGAGAAACATAGAACAAAAGAAATTGTGAATTCCCCAAATTTGCCCCATAGACAAGCAGCTACAAATTTCAAAATAGATTTGCATATATAAATTATCTCTAAGCATTAATTTGCTTACTGGTTCTTTCATGAGATGCCAATAGGAAAAAAACCCTTTTCACTCAGATGTTGTAAATGGAGGTCCTCTGACATTCTAGAAACTTCTTATTCTTCTGTTACAATGTCCCCTCTTCTCCTCTATTACACCTTATTTTATTGTTCCTTTGTCTGTCTTTGTCTTTACCAATTAACTGCTTATGCTGCATTTGGGGAAAAGGTTTTTCTGTTAATTTTTGTTTGACAAGTACTTTGGAGAAGAAATTTTGCATTGTTAGCATGCTCTAAGGCATGACCCAAATAAACATGATTGGCATAATAAAGCATAAACTGTGTAAGATTTCAAATTTTACTGAAATTTTCTAAGTCATATTAATCCATAATAAGAACTTTTCTCCATCGTGGGGTTTCCGAGATCTAGAATTCTTTTCCTGTTACCAGTATTACCAACATTCTTCTCTTTAAATTGGAGATACACAGTTTTGATGGATGTACCATTGAACGGATAAAGAGTTGCCTGAATGGCCCTTTCCAAAGAGTTACAGTCAATGTCCCAGTAGAGACCAGTAATGAGTGGTGTCTCTCAAGGATCTGCACTGTTCTGTCTCTTTGGAGACCTTATTGCAGCCTTTAAAGAGCGCATGTAAGAAAGGTGGAGAGAGACATTTTACCACGAGCTGTAGAGACAGGACAAGGGGCAAAGGTTTTAAACTCAAAAAGAGTAGGTTTAGATTGGCCATAAGGAAGAAACTCTTTATTGTGAGTGTGGTGAGACACTGGAAGAGGCAGCCCAGAGATATTGTGGATGCCCTGTCCTTCGAAGTGTTTGAGTCAGGCTGCATGGGACTTTGAGCAACCTGGTCTGAGCAACCTGATCTAGTGGATGGCATCACCTCCCATGGAAGGGATATTTAAGAGTCCATTCCAACCCAAACAATTCTATGATTCTATGACTCCATGCCTATGGGGGACTAACATACCTGACATTAAAATATTATAAAATCCATTTATTCAATCCACTGCACATTCCGTATGTTTTTTCTTCAAATACAAAATGTTGTATAGCTTCAGTAACTTTTAAGACAAACAAGAATAATTTATTATTCAGGCCTACAAACCTTTTACATTTGAAGAGAAATGTTTGTCTCAAGTCACAAAATCTGAGTAAATTCTATTTTTTCTAGTAGTACTTCCTGCATTTTTGAGTAAGAAAGTTAATGCTTAGAATTAATCTATATATTCAAGATTAAAGGTTGTAACTGCATTTCACTAGTATTTCTTTCTCATTCCCCATTACCAAGAGTAGTAGACTTGTGAATATTGAGACTACATTTTATAGTGACAAAGAAGCTGTTCAACAAAACACGATATAATTACTGCCTTAATAATATACACGACGGCATATTCTTTCTTTCCAGTTATCAGATGTTATGAAATATCACTATGCTGTTCAGTTTTTCAGATATTCTGTCTTTATTCTCTTTTTTTGAACAAGAAATAGGCTATCATCATATTTGGGATTTAATCCATTCTTTTCAGGAAAAGTCAGCTTTTTGACCCTAGAAGTGTATGTATTAATGACTCTGACATATATTTCACTGGGCTCATTTAAATTCATTGCACATTTTTTAATGCACATAGAAAAACTTGAGCATATTAATATATGTCTGGAAAATATGCAGTTTTTCCATAGTTGACTTGAGGGGCTGATTACTTTTGTAACAGGGAAGCCATCTGTGCGTTACAGTTTCATTCCATTATCTACACAGCTATAAGATTTCCTTCAGGCTGACTTATGGTTATACCTTAGAGTAACTCATTGGCTTTTAAATTAAAGTGTGCAGAAGGCTAAGAAGCTGTCTGAAGAGAAGGCTAAGAAGCTGTCTGAGAGTTTCTTTCCATATTTTGTTTGACTTTGGACTTTGAGCGATTCAGAATCTACACATCTGCTAATGGGGCAGAAAAATAAAAAGAAAATCTGAGGGGTTCTGTGATGGATGAAGATTCTGACGCCTCAAAAAACTAAAACCATGCTGATGCCATTTGTTTTGGAACTTTAATAAATCTTTTTTCTTTCTCAGCCACATAAATTTGTGCTTAAATATTTGTTTTAAAAACTTAGAAATTAATAAATGTGTTTTCAGAAAATATGCTTTTTAAATTAATAAAAAACCCTTTGAAATAATTGCCTTTAAAAATATATTTCAGTGAAACAGATACCTGAGTTCATCTTTCATTAATCCAGTTAAATTTTGCATTAATGAACAACTCTACTAATGTGCTACTCAGATACAAGAAATATGATTTATAGATATGAATAAACTGTAATATAGACTCAGAATATGAACTTCTCTGGTTTTGCATGTGGTTTCAGAATCCTTAGGAGCATCTAAAATATCAATAGCAGTTTTGCAGTTCCAGTGTTTATCAGAAAACACATCCCAGTCCCAAAGCTTTTGGTTTGGCCCTTTTGGCCCTTACCAGGGCTTCCTCCATAATACCAACATCACAGTAGCCCAGGTGTGGCCTTATCATTGCTGAGTAGAGAGTAAAATTTACTTCTCCCAATCTGCTGATGATGCTCTTCCTGAGTGTTGAAACAGAGAGGCTCTTAACCTTTGTTGCCATTAGTGCACATTGCGGCCTTCTGATAAAATTTTCATTCACCGGGACCCCCACATCCTGCAAAGTTGATTTCCAGTTAATTGAAAAGACAGTTTCCAGTTGGCACACAAATTTCTTCTTTCCCAGGTTAAGGATTCTGCATTCCCCTTTGTTGAACTTCATAAGGTGCTTTTCAGTTCATTTGTCTAACTTGTTCAGTTAATACACCAAAATAACATCCCAAATTGATTCCACAGTGCTCCACTTTTATCATTACATACACATCAACACAAACACACTCAACTTGAGGTACTTACCATGTAGGCCTCTATACAGGAACTGTCAGAAGAGACTGGTTCATAACCAGTAGAGAGAAGTACATGTAAATCATCTCATTCAGAAGTACGCTTTTAAAACAAAGGTTGTGAGTCAAGCCAAATTGTGTAAGTTTCTGTCCCTTTGCTGTAAAGGTAGACTGGACCATCTAGCAGAGATATTTACAGCTGAGTGAGATTAATGTCCAGTTTCTTTTACCTTCAGAATCATTTGTATCCCTTAGTTGTTCAGTCCTATCTACGTGAAGTACACACCTTGGAGCCCAGTTAATCAATATGACATTCAACACTCCTTTTCAAAGGAAAATGTTTAGGCTGATTCAGAAACTAAGTATCTTAAGTCCTGTGTTCATTACTGCATTTTATGTACACAAGACACTAACTGTTTGCTATGCATGTCTACACACACACACACACAAATGCATGCATATCTACAAGCATATCCACAATATGTGTTCTTTAATATTTGTACAAATGTTCTGGATGCAGAAATTGAATGTACATTAAGTAAGTTTGCCAGTGATCCTTAAATAGAAGGAGCTGTGGACTCCCTCAAAGTAGAGAGTTCTTACAGAAAGATGTAGATAGCTAGAGAGCTGGACAGTCACCAACCATGTGAAGCTTAACAAATCAAGTGCCAAATTCACCACCTGGGATGGGATAATCCTGGTTACACATGCAAAAAGGGCTATGAGAGGAGGGAGACAAGCCTTGCAGAAAGAGTTCTGGGAAACTGGCTTGATGGCAAGATGAATATGGTTTATATTTATCTAGTCGTGCAAGGAACATGGATTTGGACTCCATCTTCATTGGTACCTCCCAATTTAAGATACTATATTTTCTATATACATACATGGATAGAAGTATGTATGCACAGAAGCTAGACAACAGATAACTGCACATGGCTCAAAGAATATTGGATTTTAATTCCTGGTAGGTTTTGTATGTTTTTTTCCGCTAGGAGCTAGTCATGGAGTGGCCCTATTTCAACTTACAGTAAAAAAGAAAAAGAAAATATTGTGCAACAAAGTGTAAGGCAAATCAGATCATTAGAAATTGCAGTCCTAACCCCAAAGGATTGAGCAATATAGTCTAGGAAATTTACTATTTTGTATTCATATATCCAACAACTTCAATCTCAAAGTGTCCACATGGTTCGCAGGCCATTTAAACAATCAAAAAACTAGTCGCAATGCAAAAACCACTGCCCCCAATCAAAAAAAAAAAAAAAAAAACCCAAGCCCAAAAACAAATCCTCAGGCTTCTGTTGAGCTGCTTTTTCAGTCTAAGATCACAATAGGTTTTTCTCCTGGAGTCAAAAGAAGTACCCATTCTTAGTTTAGATCATTCATCAGATTCCATAAAGCATTCATTATCACTCCCTCTTCATAAGGTTCATGGAATGACAAAGTTCTCAGCCAAACATTACTATCTTAAATCTCATTTATCACAACAACAACAAAAAAAAGATAGAACTTGACTTTTTAGCTTAGAGTTTAGTACTTTTTACATGACATGATCTGGAAAATTTGATGTAGCCTATGCAGAACAGCTTAAGGCACGACCTTGTGTTTCTCAGAACATTCAAAATTTCTTCGTTGCTATTGACTGGATGATATTAAAAAAATCTGCATGGATTTGTCCAATATTTAGAGGACATTTACAATACAGCTGTCTTAATTTGGATGATATTCAAATCCACTTTATACTATAGGTATTCTTCTTATTATATGCCACTAATACACATCTTTTAATGGATTACTTTTCCCATTTTGTCACTTACCATGCCTATAAAGCACCAGAAATTAAATTCCTCTCTTCTTGTGGATAATTAACTGTAAAGATGAATCTGCTTTTTAGAACTCAGATACGCCATCTATTCTTGAGGGTGGGGCCGTTGTTATTTACACTGTTTTTCCTGACGGAGCTTCAATACATTTTCAGGAAATTTCAGATTTTATGAAAAAAACAATCTGTAATTAAAATACAAGAGGACTTAATTAAAAATTGGATCATGAAATAGAAATAAAGTATGGACGAGTGAACTACTGTTCACATTGACACAGGATATATTTGTTAAAATTTCATACAAGTTGCAAGGACAAGTATGAGTTAAGAAAGACAGAAATCAGATGCTCTACGCAAATGCCATGCCTGTGTTCTTGACACAAATAGCAT
Source organism: Myiagra hebetior (assembly GCA_013397015.1). NCBI lineage: Eukaryota > Metazoa > Chordata > Aves > Passeriformes > Monarchidae > Myiagra > Myiagra hebetior. The sequence continues at coordinate 129,195 of VWZQ01005890.1, forward strand.
AATATTGAATTTATTACTCAATCAAATAATATCTTTTAAAGCTTTTTCTCAGTGTTGCATCCATAACTCCATGCTTTATATAGTGCATGTTATTCCCATCTTGCTTCAGAAAGAGAAGTTCCTTCTGCTTGTACATGTAGCGTTACTGTGACAGCATGCATATGCTTCAGAATTTATTTTCAAACTTTGTGAATAGAGAAATTTTATCACCCCCATTTTACAAATAAATAATTTTAAATAAATAAATAATAATAAAAATTATTAGAGATTAATATATTTTTTAATTAACCTTGAGGCTCAGTGTGACAAGTGTTTCAGGCTACATAGTAGTATGCAGCATTCCTGTTGCCCTTTATTCATTTTATTCCCCAAGCTTCCAAAATTGGATTACCTTTCACGCTTCTTCTGCATCCTCAGTACTTCTCTCCACACCTTCTAATTTTTTTTAATTAGTTTTCTCATTGATCAGTATATAAAACCAGGTTGTGAACAGCATGAAATTAGTTCTGTCTACTTTTGGCCCTTACTAGTTCGATATCTAATCAGAGTCATAATTAATGAAGAGAGATACTCTTCAGAGGGAGATTCAAACTGTCTCTCAAACATTTCTGCTGAAGAAATGTGAATTATGCTCTAGAAGTGCCTTGGACCTTAAAGAGAGCCTGGAGTTTGCTTATAGTACCCCTATATAGAGTAAACAAGCTCTATCTTCACCTGGGGAAAGTTTCATTACTAGCATTAAACAGTGTGAGTGTAATTTAGAATACTTAGGAGCAGAGTAGACACAGGTAAAGATAAACCCAAAAGCATCACTTAGAGAATGATTAGAAATTCTGGAAATTTTCAGATTTACCACATTTTTAAAATGTTAATACTTTTATGTTTATGTGCCCATTGTCTTCCAGGACAATTAGGTAAAATTTCATAGACATTAATCTTGTTCTGCCTATGTCCATTTCAAGTTTAATGATTGCAGTTTCATGAATAGGGCACTATTGATTCCAAGCAAATGAAAAACAAACCTTGCCCTTAGTTTTATCTCTTGGGGCCACCTATTACAGGTCAACTAAATCTTGTAGTACTTTGATTAAAAGTCAGTATTTTCAGGAGGAAAATTTGCTTGTTTGTCTTCTAGCATAGCTTAATGAAGAAAATATATTCCATCATACATTTCAGAAAATAAAGATGCTACTTACAATGAAGAACTGTATGTTTGAAAGTTTTACTAACGAAGTGTTTTCCCATTTCATACAATTTGCTTTAAAAAATGCCAAACATACACCAGAATAATTAGCATGTTATATTTATTGTTACAACAAAACAATTATTTTGAAAATATAATTCCATTGAGTGCTTATTACCTTTTCTGCTGTATATAAGAATAAACTGTGAGTTCTGAAAACATAAATGAGGTAAAATATTATCTCCAGTTTCTTTTCCTAATTGGATAGAGAAATATGTCAATAACACGGAAAAAAGTGTGAGAGAGCATAATCTTAACATTTAAAATGTTGGGTTAAACATTCAAAATGTATGCAACCTCGGGGGAAAATACAGCTAAATTTCCAAGGCACAAGATTCAAAATGGGTAAAAAAGGCAGGACTCATATTGATAACCATGAAATACGTTGGAAATTACAAGACATAAAAATAAACAGCAATCTACTCTTTTTTAATAAAAAATGTTTCAAGGTAAAATTAAAGTTCTTTGTCTTTAACATGTTTTAAACATAGGGATAGACTTTGAAGAAAAGACAGAAAAGAAAAAGTAACTATATAGATGGATATAACGCTTAGTGTGTTATTTCTGACATTTTTTGTCATCACAGCACATTTTATTTCCTTTTTAATCAGAATTTCCTGTTTAGCTGCTTTGATTCTGACAGTATTAAAAATACTTGTTTTATTAAGTGCCTATGAAATGAAGTGCTAGACTGTAGTAATTAGAGTACTTTTATACATCTACATTGCTGTTTTGCTTTTTCTTTGGAGTAACAGTAGTCATATAAAAGTTTGTCTCTATATTCTTGTTTTTGTCTGCATTGAAGCTTAATTAATGAGAAATTAATTTCCTTTCCATTTTACTTAGGTTGTTACTCACAGCCTTCCAAAAATGAATATACTTTCTAATAGCATCATGCTCTTTTGCTTCAGAAGGTATGGTTTAACCAAATACAAGTAAATCAAATTTGTCCAGCTTAGGAACTGAATCTGACTGTTTTATAAATTTGCACTATTTAACACAGACCTAATGTAATTTTGGATACTAGCTGTGGCCCAGAATTTAAGCTGTGCTAGAATCCAAGTCTTAGGCTTTGGTTCTCAGAGTTTTATGTATAGAGATTTTTGCAATTCAAGGTGCCAGGTAAGCAATCTTATATACTGACATAGCTTTTCTTATTCAGGTTTTGTTGTTGTTTTTTAAAGTGAGAAAAAGTAGTTTAATAATTCAGAGACCTTTGTCATTTTGGAAAGCAAATATTTGCCAGATACTAGTTTTGTCCACTTGCATTCTATTATTCTTCCTTTCACTATACTGAAATATGTAATATGTGCAAAAGAGAAAATAAAAAATCTGTTTACTTGCTTTCCTCCATAGTATTAAAACATTAGAAATATTAAACATATATGCAGGAAAAAATTAACCATTATTCCTCTTGGAAAACCTAATGACTATTATATAACTTTGTATTTTAAAAAGTCGTAGTGAAATCATATAAAAGTGATTGTCTAGTCTGTGAAAGAATAGATTGTCATGACAATAATAATCATGTAACTTCATTACATATATACAATTCATACAGCTATGGGATTTGAACAAGAGGATGTTTTTACAGTAAGAATAAAGCATATTTTCAACTATTTCTGTACAAATGCTCTCAGAATGCAATAAAAAAAATGGTCCAGGATCATTCAAATGTTTTTTAGATATTACTGAGCTGAAGTTTATCACATTCCTTCCTGTCCTTACCTGGCAGTTCTTCATCATAAATTCCTGTTTACCCACACATTTCTCTGTTTTAGTTACTCTTTTTGCTGGGCACAAATCTCATTTGAAGATTTGAAGAGGCTATGCCTCTATTCAGTTTGCTTTTTGAAGTGGAGAATTTTTTGTTATTCTGGAACAGAAGGGTCAACTCCTCCAAAAGCCAGCCAGACTCTGTGGCTGTGAAGCACCTGCCCTTGTGCCAAGGGGGAGAACACCCACCATGGGCACACCACTCCTTCCAGCAGGGATCACCAGGCACTGACACCTCAGTGTATCTTTGCTTGGTAAAAGCCAAACCCTCTTGCTCAACATTAGGAAGCTAAATATAACAGCAAAGAGAAGGCAATTTTAAGGGCATTATTAACTGAGCCTTTTATATTACTTAGATAATTTGTATTATTGGACTGCTTTTAATTATGAGGAAAAAAATTAATTCCATATCAAGCCTCCCAGTAAATTTCAGGACATTATATCTTTATGAAAGAAAAAACTCTTTATTTATGTAGTCTCTCTGCAAGGGGCTGTTCTTTGGCGTTTCTCTTGCTGTCAATACTCTTTTTCAACTGACCTAGAAGTAGAAGGATATAATATATAAAGTATATAATATAGTAAGAATATAAAAGTAGTTAAACATGGTTGGGTAGTTCATTCTTTCCTCTTGCCTTTGATAAAAATGTGTGTGTGGGGAAAGGGTGGTTATGTGTGGAGGGGGTTTTTTTGGTTTTGTTTTGGTTTGGTTTTTTTTTATTTGGATGTTTGGGGTGGGTTTTGTCTTTTTTTTTTTTTTCTTTTTTTTCTCCAGTCTTATTCCTGGAATTATCAGAGTTATTAGTTATTCTTTTCTCAGGCTGTTTATGACATTGTCAAAAATGTGGACAAAGAGTTCAAGAAAGATTTTTTTTCCCCCCTACTATAACGAGCACCTGTTCTCCTGGAACAGCACTTTTCCTCTTAGAAAGGGCAAACTTGTTTTGAAGTGTATGAAACATGCAGTAGTTTTATAACTGTGTATTGTCCATCCTGTGAATGGAGACATGTTGAGAAGCCAGTAGGAAGTGCTGAGCATTTTCCTTGTGCCTGCTCAGGCCTGGCAGTATCTGCACTGATGCTTAACTGAATGGCTGAAGCCCTCAGGGGCAAAGAGGAGCTCACTGGAGTAATGACCTCGTGTAAGCCAGTCATTGGCAGAGTTGCTGAATTGTTTTTCTGTGAAAATCAATGTAACAATGGAGAAATCTATTGCCTCATTATTGCTTACAATGTATAATTAATTATTCGCCTAATATTGCATACAAAATACAATGTTCCATGAGTATATGCACAAGTGTATTGATTGCTATAAGAAACAGGGGTGTTCATGCACTTCCTTGTTCAGCTAAGGTGCTTCTCTTATCTACAGACATAAGCACCAGCCATGGACAAGTTGGTGCAAGCAACACAAATGTCCTTAAATAATTGAGGATTCAGCTAAGAAAAGTGCTCATGACACTTGTGCTAGCAAAAAATACTAAGTTGAGGGAAATGTGGATGCAATGTTTTATGCAGATAAAATTGAGATCTTAACGTCCTTCCTTTCCCTTGATCATTGCAAATGTGCAAAAACAAATTCTATCTACCCCAGAAGGGGGCCCAGAGGGGGAACCAGAAAAATTGCAGACGTAATCTCACTTGAAAGATGATCTACATGACAGGGTCTGGAGTCAGACAGGTGAGTCCAGTGAGAGACCAAGACCTTGCAGAAAGTTTGTGTGGAGAATTCATTCTGGTCAGGAAAGGAAAAGAGTGTGCAGCATGAGAAGTCCTCAAGGACAGGCCTACATTTTTGATAAAAACAAAGTCCTTTTTATGTCATAGAGACATAAGAAGGCTTAGGGCATCAGCACTTTGAAAAGCCAATAAGCTCTCTTCATGTCTTTCTTTCACCTGTAAAAGTCCAGGGATGGATGAAATTTTTTTTCAACCAATTTAGTTTTTCCAGACTGCTTCCAATTTTTCAGATGAGAAGCTGCTGTTCTTGGATTCATGTGTCATGGTACCTCAGGATGTATGTGGTTTCTAGGTACCGAACTGTACTTCAAAGATGCCAGATGCATTTTTCAGGGATGTTTCTGGTTCCTAGCTCCCATTCCTAGGCTCACAGCTCCCTGGCTGGCAGTATCAGTATTTTCAGCAGACATTTTTTCTGTTCAGTAATTTTCCTCTTCAAACTAAATCACTTTTATGGCTGCTCACATCACTGGGGAGGGCTGAATCTGGTAGAAATTATGTCTGTCTGTTCCTGCTCCTACTTGTAGATCAGAGTATACCCACACATAAAGGACAGGGAGCAGTGGTCAGGCAAAGGGCTCAGTCCAGACTGACCAGTGGCTTGCTTGTACAAAACCAGCCCTTTTCATTCCCCTTCACACCATGCTGGCTCTTCCTGTATAAACTTTGATCCTTCCTTTTCTTTGCCCTTGTCTCCACACAGTAAAAATACCCAGAACTGATATAGTCTAAGACCTTTACCGGGATCATATTTGTTCCTTAAATGGTATCATAATGGTTACTGAGGCACTGATGGCCTTTCAAAGATCATCATACAGACCTTCATCTGTCTGTAACATTTGGCCATTTTACACAAATCCCCTTTAGCCATCTCAGAGATCTACCCATCCCTCATGGAGACATCTGTAACTTTTTTCAGCTTCTTGCTGTGCTATGTACCATGTAGCAGTCTTTTCATGTCAAATCAAGAAGTTTCTCATGAGCGTTTAACTTAGCTAAACCTCAGGCCGAGGTCAAGTCATCTGCCTGCACACTTCAACACTGGTGTTCAAATTAAGGTGGTACAAAATCCACTGTACATAAATAAAATATAATAATTCACAATTATCCAGTAATATTCCACAAAACTCGCTGGTTTATACAAAATGAGTACTGTGTTTGGGACATTCTACTTCACTTTCTGCATGACCATGGTTTCCAAATTTTAATTTTCTGCAGTAGAAATATTGAAAGATTTTACAGATAATTTAAGGGCAAGTTTATGAACAAGTTGAGTTTACTTAATGGTTCAAAAATCAGTGTTGCATAAAATCAGCTACATTTTTTCAATTTGAGAAATACAGGGAAGTCTATATTTGGCTTCAGATCGAGGCTCTATATAAGTCAGTATCCAGTAGCTCACAATGACTGTGAGCAAATGCTTACAGAAGACTCTTAACAGAAGAGGCATTTATGTTTCTTTTCATATTTCCAGTAGTTTTTGGGCTCTGGGAATTTCCTAACCCTGGTATATTTTTTTTCCAGTTTAGTTGCCTTCAAAAGTTTTCTCTTCCAGTCACTGTTGTTTCCCCCTCTGAACCACTACAGTGGAGAGCACAATGGGTGATATGAGACATGACGGTTCACATTTTAACTTGTCTAAATGTTTATACGAGTAGAAGTTTTCAGCAAAGAAGATTATTCCCAGCCACCCTCACTCACTGCATACATGCAACGCAGATACTCTTTGACAGCCCTGCCCAAGCAACAACCCCCTATGAATCCCTGCAAGTGCACCCTCTGACCTGGCAGGTGTCATGTGGGATTGTGCATTGTGATTCCTCCTGGATCCTCCTTGCAGTAAGACAACAGCCATTGTCTGACCATGGAGGTCAGAGCTCTTGAGAACTGCAGGGCCTGCACCTCACAAGGCTGGCCTCTCCCTGTGTCAGTCATCTCCTCACAGTGCATTGCTGCCATACTCTGAAGAGGGAGGTGTATGAAAGGTGCATTTTCCCTTTGGGACTGCTTCCCCATATGATTAGTCCAAATGACAGTTCCTGTCACACCAGCTGGCACTCTGTTCAGACTGTCAATCCGATTCAGCTGCTATGGCAGAAGCCTAATATCTTTGCTTCAGGAATTTCCATTCCATCATCACCTTATTGGCAGGGAAGTTTCAAGCAATGAACTTTATACCTAACACTTTATGCATGGTAACTTAGGTGCTTTCAGAAAGGAAAATCCCATGGAACATCCATGTCAACTTTTTGTATCAGTGATGTCCTTTGGCAAGGACTTGCATGCATTTGCCACCCTTCTCAAGAAGAAACATTTCATTCTTTCCTGTTTTGAAACTAGGGACCTTTTGATGGCCCCTAGTTCTTGTCCTTGCCTTTGTACCTTCTTCAAGGTACAACCTTGTACTCAAGTTTCCATAGAAGTTCAGCATATCTCCTTCCCCAGACTAATCTCATTTTTAGAGTGAAGAGTATTAGGATATTGAGTTTTATCTACAAGGTAGCCACAGGATTTTTTTTCTATTCTTCATGATACTTTCTTCCTCTCAGGATATTATTTTAGAGAGAAATTAGTTAATTCTTCAAAATGTGTGTAAACGATAGATTCTATTTCTTTTTAATGCTGATAAATCTCCTTCATTTTTGGATAAATCTTATTTTACACTGGACCTGAAAAAACAGCTTGATCAGTTAAACCTAGACACTTTATAGACACTGAACTAGAACTATCTAATTTACCTTCTGATGCATAGAGCATTAATTTCTGGTTCTGTCTATGTATTGGTTTGAAAACAAACCAGTGGGAGATTGCAAGTCAGGATTAAAATTTAATAGGAAAAAAAAATAAAAATAAGTGAAATAATACAAGGAAAGAGCACTGATAAAGTCAGATACAACCTTACACCCTGTTAGGGTGGTGGTAGCAGTCCAGATGAAGTAGTTGAGTTGAAGCAGTGATCCTGTGGAAGGCCTGGTCTCCAGCTGAAGGTCCAGTGGCAGCTCTTGTCCTCTGGGAACCCAGCAGACAGGGCTAACTCAGGCAGTTCCAAGGCCAGGTTATATCCAGGTGGGAATGCTTGGCTCCTCCCTCCTGGGTGGAGCATCTCACAATAGGGTGAGATAAGCCCATGAGTCATGCAGTGGTTTCTTGCTGGCCCATTGTCTGTTATCAGGGGTGGGTCATAGCAGGAGATAACAGCTAATGGCCCACAGCTGGTGGTAATAGAATACATCTGTATTGTAACGTAGGACAGTCTAGTTTTCCTTTATGTGGGTAATGAACACAAGAAGGGCATCAAGCATCTGCAGTTTTTCCCAGCCAAATATGTTCATCAGATAACAGGTAGTTCCAGAAATCTTTTGATTTTGACTCTTTTTATTTTTTTATACAAACTGACAGAGATGCAAGATATTACATACTTGCAATGAGTTATGATTGAAAGATAATTAATCCATATATGAATTTAATTACTGTCTTAGGTATAATTTCATAACATTCTGTTAGTAGCTGCTGTGGTCATTTTTAGAAAGAGGAGGCTGACTTTTGGCTAACTTATTGACACCTATATTTTTTAATTGATACATGAAACAAGGAGCAAAGGTGAATGGAATTATCCTGGATTTGTCTGGGATGACCCTGCATTGCACATTTTTTTCTTGAATATGTTGCCTATGAGGTTGTGTATCTATACTATGATTTCATCCAACTTGACAGAGTAGCACATGTTGGACATTCCTTAGAATGTGAAGAAGTATTTCAGATACCACTTGGAAGCAGAAAAGTGCTTACATTTCTGTTTCTTCAAGAAAATTAAAGCCCCTAAGAGTTTCACCCATAAATAGCTTAGAGAAGAAAAGACTAATGTGTAAGTTGGAAAATATTAAGTTACAGGGAATACACATTAAAAGTAAAGATTTATAAGTTCCACAGGCCTGGTAAGAATTTCAACTGATACTCTGAAATCACTCAACAGAAAATAAATCAGTTTAAAATTGGCTTAATTAGAATTCACTTGCTCCAGAAAACTACTTATTTTTTTATTCTATTTTTATTTATTTGCCTTTTTCAGGCTAATGTTTTGTAGGGTTAAAAGAAAATTTAATATTTATTCCTTTATTATTATTATCACTTCCAATCTTTCAAAATTCAGTTTTAGAAGGGAGTTTAACATGCTATGTATCATATATTTGAAACAGAATTTTGCCCATTAATACTATTGAATGAATTTAACAAAGTTTAATGCCAATGAGGAGCTTTGCTAGGATGAAAGTAACAATTACACTGACTTGATGTACAGTAATGAAGAATGTCTGCATATAACCATTTCCAGCTTTCTTCATGATTCAGTAAACTCTGGTTTTATACATACAAAAATTATTTCCCAACTTCAACATAAAGAAAAGGTTATTTGCACTTACTTGAAAATTGTTGGTTCTATTTGTAATTTTTTTGTCATTTGTTGCATAATTTGTCAAACATTTATGTCTTGTTGTCTCTAAGGATCAGCGTCTCCACTGTCTGTAGACAAGTGGTTGAAGCAGCAACGTGAGCAGTGGTGCACACTTTCATATTCACATTCTTTACTCCAAAACTTGATTTCTGTCATTTCCTAGGCAAAATGACCAAGGTTTCTCAGAAACCCTGTTGGCAAAACACACAGCAGCTTTCCTCTTTACTAAAATTAACTTACATGAGTATGCTGTACTAGCTCTTTTTGTCTTTCACGGGTTCATCTTTTTGGCTTTCTTTTCCCAGGAAAAAAATTAACACTTCAGCTTTTAGGCATATTTTACTTCAAAAATATGCACTGAATATTAAAAAAATCAATTTTTATATAATTCCTAGTTTTAGGAGCTCGCACTCTGAGACAATCAGGGTTACAATAATTCAGATTATGTGTATTAAATGTAAATTAAATTTTAAAATAACCTGGTTTTAATTTGAAAATGGTTTTTCCCTAGGATTTTTTTTTTTTTTAAGAAATAATGGATGTTGTGTCAAAATTACTTTTTATATTTTCCAATGATTTATAATTTGCCAATGATTTGTTTTTATTTCTGAGTTTTTTAATATATATTTTTTCCTATAAGCCTGGTATGATATTTCAACCTCATTTTGCTACAGTCATATATCAGAGGACTTGCTAATTTGTCAGCAAAGGTGACAAGTTTATTCCTGAAGGAAAATTTGGCAATAATAAGAGCAAAAAAAAGGATATTATTTGTCCTAAAAGGACTTTAGAATACATCCTATTAGCTCAAGAAGTCCATCAAGTAGGGACAGAAAAAATTCTCTATGTATCTGAAGTAGTAAGTTATACTTATCCCAATGAAAAATCAGAAGATTAATTATAGTTTTATTAGTAGTAAAAAAACAAAAAACAAAAACTTTTTTTTCTTCCTCAGCTTGAGCAACACCTTATTTAATTCCAAATTAATTTGAAGACTCTCTACTGGCAGAACAAAGGAGTTATTAAATTCTGGAGAAGAAAAATAAAGGTTAATAAATGAAAAAAAAAGTTTCAGTCTGCTTTACAATAGCTCTCCTGGCTCAAACTCTAGTGAAGGAAATTAGAAACTTTAAAAGGCTTTTCTAATGCACTGATATTTTTTTCCCAGAGTTTATTTGAGGAAAATGGTAATATTCACAGCATACTGATTACCAGAAGCCATACCCATTTTGCTGAATACTTGTAACAAGTATATCATATTTCATATTTTTTAACTTTGCTGTTTTCAGAACTTAAATGCTTCTCAGGCATATTCTTTAAAAAAGTTTTTAAATGTCTGATTGCTGAAGGCAAGCCCAAAGTGTAGAGCAAACATTTTTTTCTTTCTCCAAGAGTATTTGTCAACCACACTCTATGAAGCAAACTAGACAATTTTCCCTGACAGTCTGACTGACCGTGAACTTCGCAGAGATTTGTAAAAGTTAGAGGATATTTCTAACAGGTTATATATATAGTGAAAGAAGTTTTGGGAAGGCCAGGTAGAAGGCTTTTACTAGCAATTACTGTAAATCAGTGAAAGATGACACTGCCAAATAATTGTACTTTTCTCCTGTTTTAGGCCTTTCCATTTCTTTATCAATACAGAGTAAGACGACCCAAGAATTTGCTTTAAAATTATATGTTTTGAGATCTAGCATTCTTATCACTGGATAACAAGTTCTCTGGGTTGTGGCATGTAGAAACTTTACTATTAAGAATTTTTTGTTCATTTCTACAAGACACATATAATCACAGTACAGAATTTTTTTCTTTTGCAAGTAAGTCATAGTTTTTATCACTTGAATTTTTAGATAACCCAGAGCGAGATCAGATTCCAAATAAGACAATTAAACCAGGTTCTTCATAAGATAGATTCGAAATAAAAAAATAGGTTTTAAATTAGTTAGATTCACATTACAATCAAGAGATATTAATTACAAGGTAGAAAATACAGTGAAATTTAGTAAGCTTTCCAGGAAGCTAAAAGGTTTTTAATTGGTTATGCACTATCTGAACAGATGGACAATTCTATCCTGGCCCTTAACTTTCACTCTATTAGCACATAAGTTCTTCAACAGAGAAATCTTACCTGTTAGACTCATGTGCATGGCTTGGGTTTATCAGAACATACCAGATTCCTATGCTGATCCCCAAGTCTCCACTCAAACTCTAAATCATTGGAGCAAACCCAAACTAAAGTCATCAAGACTATAGAGCTTCAGCTGAATTTGCAGGTGAATTCAATGCCCATGCAGTCATCATTCCAATTAATTGGAAACAATTTACTTGAACTGAGAATAAATTCAAAGCATTATAGGTAGTAATATTAAGGTGAATTTCACTGGGCTTTAGATACCTTGAATACAGAAATTTGTATTTGAAACTAGATGTCCCTTTACACAAAATGTAGAATAAAAGGTGCCTTTAGGAAAATATTGCATAGTCCCATGTAAATATGTAAAAATATCTGATTTCTTTCTCAGAATTGATTATAAACAGAGTTCAGAAATTTTGGGGTTTTATACTTATTAGGCAAGATTAAGATGTATTGACAAAGTCTGTACAGATCTGAGGGTTTGGGCTTAGGCTGTTGATTTAATATAATTTTTACGATCCATGATAACCAGATCACTATACTCACATAACTGAGAATCATATATTTCTGAAATTTTAAGAACATCAACAGGGAAGCAACAGGCGCAGAAATTTGTGTGGCAGTTTATAGGCACTGCTTAGGCACCTAGATATTCTGGGAATTAGGATTGTCAAAGAAAATCACTGTGCCCAGTGCTGAAATTAGGTGAGGATAGCTGCAGAAGGCTTCCAGCTTCCAGCAAACTACAGAAGCATCTAAGAAGTTCTGTCACTTATTCCTGATGAAACAGTTCTTTGAGCTTTTGTTCCATCTAAACAAAGGAGGGGCAGCGCCCTTTCAAGCAGGTGCTACAGAGGGTGTTGCTGCGAGTCAACAGAAGCAGTGATTTTCACAGAATAGTGCCTAAGACCTCTTGCTGAGATTGGAGAAGTGATGTCCTTGCTGGCAAGTGTGTGCTGGGGGAAAATCTGCATTGCCAAGTAGCTGCTGGAGGAGCTCAGTGGACTGCACTACATTAAAGATATCGTGAAGGAGGTTGTCTGGATCTTCCTTACAATACTGCAGCTACAATAGCCCAAATTCTCAGCTGCACTGAAGAAGGTACAGGTAGAGTCTGTGCTCTCTAAGCTGGGAAATGGAGACTCCTGTAACAGAAAAATCTGGAAGTTTTTAACTTCTGTCAAAAGGAAAGAGGCTCCAATTCCTAAAGTACAACTGTATATGTAAAACGACAGAAGGATTTCAGTGTCCTGGTAGCATGTGAGGAGCTGGAAGCTGTGTTCAAGGATGGACCCAAGCAGGCTGGATCTGAATTGTATAGCAGCACCAAGAGGAAAGTGAATGAGCGACAGCAGTCGGAGACTCCATACTCCAGAGAATGGAGGCTGCCATCTGCTGACCTAGCCTACTTTCTTGTGAGATTTACTGCTCAGATCTGGGATGCTGTGAACAGACTGATAAGGCTCTGTCCTTGATTCTCTTGCACATAAGCATCAACTTTACTGTCAGGGGAGACCTGGTGAACAGCAAGAGTGAACATGAGGCATTAGGGCTGAGGATCAAGGGCATGGGGACCATGGGTGGTTTTCTCCTCAGTGCTACAGGTGAGGGGGAAGGGCTTGAGGAGCAGAGGAAGAGCGGGCAGACCAACAACTAGCTGCACAGTTTGTGGTGATAACAAAGATTTTGTTTTTATGACCAAGGTACTCTCTTTGACGATCAAGAAAGCACAGCTAAGAGGAAGGATTGAAAAGACCAAATGGGAAAAAAACTTTTGTCAATGGACTGGCTAGACTGTTCAGAACAGCTTTAAACTAGGAATGATGGGAGTGCGACATAGCAATCTGCTATCATGTAAGAAAGTGCTGGAACATCTGGGAAAATAAAGAGTGCAGGGGGGACCTGGAGATCTTTTAATCACCAGAAAAGGGCTGAATGTTCCACTTTACAAGAATGGCCACAGAAATAAAGAGCTGAGATTGAAGCATTATGGGGAAAGCTATCCCATTTATTCTATGAAAACAGCATGACTGGATGCCTCTCTGCACTGCTTGTACACTAGAGCATGAAGCTTGGGGAACAAATAGAAGGAATTTGAAATCTTCATGTGGTTTCAGATTTAAAATCTCTTAGGACCATAAACATGAGCCAGCAGTGTGTTATTGCAATAGAAAAGGCCAGTGGTATCCAGAGCTGCTCTAGGAAGAATGTGACTGGCAAGCTGAGGGAGGTGATTATCCTCCTCTACGCAGCACTGATGAGTGGTGATGCAATGGTGAGATTGCATCTGGTGGGCTTTGTCCAGTTCTTGGCTCCCCAGTAAAAAAGACACATGGATATAATGCAGTGAGTCCTGTAAAGGATATTGAAGATAAGAAAGGGACTGGGTCATGTGCCCTGCAAGGAGAGACTGAGAGAGCTGCAATTGTCAGCCTGGCGATGAAAAATCTTGTGAGGATCTAATCAACATGTATAAATACCTGGTTCGGGAAGGGACAGGAAAGAAGAAGGAGACTTACTCTTCTCAGTTGTGCCCACTGACAGCTCTTTAAACTCAAATAGTGTAAAAAAACCTAAACATAAGAATTCTGTCAAACTGTAGAACAAATTTCCCAGAAAGATCATGGAATGTCATATGAATGTCAATTAATATCCTTGGAGATATTCAAATCCTGATTGGACATGGTTCTCAGCAGCCATCCTAGATGGCCCCACTCTGAAAAGGGGATTGTATTAGACAATATCCAGAGGTCCTTGTCACTCTTAGCCATTTTGTATTTTTCTTCTGTGCTACCATTCTTGTACCACTGAGATTATGTCTACATTCTTTTTTTTTTCTATTTTACAACTTGTTCTATTCCTCAGTTGAAAATGGACAAGATGATAAATCTTACTAATCTTATTAATTATGATAAATTCTAACTAAATTTACTATTGTGTTCTATAACAAGAAGTGTGTTTGGGTCTGGATTTCTACAGTCTCTTACTGTTTTGTCAATAGTTTCCTATGTTTTTATATCCCTAAGTCAATCATCTCTCTTCCCCAATTTATGTAATAATTTGGTTATAACACAAAAACAGCATCAACACTTCTCTCTTTTTCCCGGCACTTTTCTGACTGGAAGACCTCCTACTTTGTTGTTTCTTTTTTCCCCGTATTCTGTACTGAAGGGAGTTAACATCCATAAGAAAGAAGTTTGAGTCCAGAGGCTTGGGTAACTAAATTTTGAACAGGAACGTGTCAACAGAGAAACTATCATAGAACCCAGAAATTTGCCTCCTAAAGATGATGGCACAATCAGAGGAGAGGAAATGTTTTGCTTCTTTTTTTTCCCTGGAATTTGAAATTTTCTGGGAAGGTCTCCTTTGTTCTGTGATAAACATAAAATGACACTTAAATACAGCATATATAAACAATTAACACAAGTACAAAAAAAAACTCATCGAAACCAAGGAAAAACTTCATTTCTATCCTATGACATTTCTCATTTCCTCTTGTAATCATGCTTAAGTGCACTTTTAGTTATCACTGCTTAATTACAGAGTAGGTGTTAATTTTCCAGTTAGAAGCAAATATTTAAATGCATTATTCACTTATTTTTGCTCAAGAACTTTCTCAAGTTTTTGCACTATAAAACTTACAGCTAAAATACAGTATAGGCATACAAATTCACTTTATTTTTTAACTCTTGCTTTTAGGAGGAATCAGAAACACCAGCGCATATATCTCCACGTGGTCTCTAATCACATGGCATCTACTGAGAGTTTGGTAAATTTCTCATATATCTAGTTATTAGGTTTCTGAGCATAATGTGAGTGCATGCATTAATGAACACGAGATATCTCCTTAAGAATGAAAAATGCCTTAGTTTAGAAAATTCTTCAACAAGAGCCTGCAAATTCTCACCATGACCTGCAGGTCCCAGTCATTCAGAAACACAAATATGGAAATCCAACCTTTACTAAGTTCTTGTGTGCCTATCATGTGTTGTTAAATGTAGACATAGTTCTGGTAACTTCCTCGTAATGAAACTGATTTATTTCTGCCTTCCTGCAAATCTGATGTTGATTTCTGGAAGCTTGCATCCACACTGGAATAATCTTTTATTTTATTGGTAACTTTCAATGTGTTTCATTTAACATCATATCTAAATTAATCTTTTAAATTTGTGCTTTTGCTAACCAAATAACACCCCTTCTGTTAACATGTAAAACTCCAAGGGCATTCCTCTGACACTGCTGCATTTTTTAACAAAGTATTTATCTCACTTTCTGTATTATTATATTTTCATTTTCACACCCAAGCCCTCAAAAACTAGCCCTCAGAAAAAACAAACTTTCCATAATTATTAGCATTTAACACTATGTACCCAGAAGCACTTTGATTACTAGAGTAGCAATAACATCTCAAATAGTAATATTCCTGCTACTTAAAGATTTAGATAGCAATGTTTGTGCAATTCTGTTACCAAACTTGTCAGTCTAATTTCCACCCTAAAATTTGAAACTGTCTTGTTTTATTTTTACAGCCTTGAGTTTAAGTCTCACAGATATGAAATGGGTGGCAGGCACCTGCTAAATAAAATAAATTTTATTTACTTTTAATAAGTTTTTGGCAAGGACTGGGAGGCAGGTCTCATTCCAGCTTACTCTTCTGTCAGATATTTGAAAGTAAAAAAGCATCATCTAATTTGTCATGTTTTTCATATCAGATTTATTTATATACATTAGACTCTCACCTCCATGAAACTTCTATCACCCCTGTGGTGTTGTAGATTATAGCTCTGTGTGGAATTATTTCAACATTTGGCCAATATACTTTTAGCAATAAAAAAGACTCATCATTATGAGTACTACTTTAATTGAAGAATGTAAGATATTCATCCTCAGTGCTGTATCCTGTTTAAACATATTGCAACTATTGCTTTACATTTTTATTTCTTAGAGACTTTGAAGAGATTGTGTCAGCAGTTTGGAGACTGAATAAAGTAAAGTAAGTAATGAGTTTGATTGCTTAAGGAAAATCAGCTTCCTCCATACTAAGGGTGGAACTCATCTGCCTAACAATAAACATCTAGTGTGCTTTAATATTTCCTAAGTTGTACTATTTAACCATGTAAATAAATTCTCTTCTAGATGAGCACGTCTCTCTAGGTCTGTCATCATATCAGACAGCCTGTCTATCTGTCTCTCATACCTTAAAGCATCTTGATGAAGCAGTGACAATGTTTGGAGAACTCAGCTGTAACTCAAAGAACACATAATTTCACAGGTATGCAGGATATTTTATTTTGCACCACTTGGATTTACAATCTGCATTAGTAGGAAATTAGAAGAATAATTAGATAATATACCATTTGTTATTGTCCAGCACTGGAAGAATATGTTGGATATTAAGAAGAAGAATGGAAAGAGAAAGAAAAAAAGAAAAGGCTCCACACTTGACAGACTTTAATACCAATAAGTTACATGTCTTAAAGCTGGTTTGTTGTGTGTGCTGGTTTAACTCCCAAAAAGAAATATTTCCAAATGAATTTGACCTTATTATGCATAGCAAACTTCTTTCTCTATGAACAGAATAAAAAAACCTCAGAAGTTCCTATGGTAAATTTCTGAAAAAAAAATATGAATTGAAGAATTTGGTTTCTGAGAAAAATTTGGTGGAACATTCTCTCCCAAGAAGTCTCAGATAAAGCCAGTTAGTCATCTCCTAAACAGAGAATATCTGGAAATTCAAGGAGGAAAAGAACATGTAGTCCCTACCCAAGGACAAAATCAAGACTGTAAGGGCCAGAGGAACTCTGTGCTGATTTTCAAGTCTTCAAGGTTAACCGTCTGTGAGCGTGTGTGAAATGAATGACAAAAGCATTGCTGTGGTACACCAAAACACAATGCTCTTAAATCCTATTCTTGAGTAATTGAAGCATATGCTTGTATTATAAGAATGTTATTTGACCCTCAACTATTTTTTAAATTGGCATACAGGTATCAGAAACATAGACCAGATGTTCTAAACAGATGAGAGCAGCAGCTGACTCAGAACATGTTACACTAATGGCTTGACAACTGCTGTTCTGGATGGAGGTTTAACTCTTACTTGGAATTTTTATTTACCCACAAAATATAATTATCACAATTCAGAATGAAGAGTTATACTTAAACCAAAATTTTTAATTAGACCACCTTGGAAATCTTTTCTTGTCTATGTAACTTCAGTGGGATGGGTTATATAGATTCCCATCTTAACTGATTTTATTTGTACTACAAGTCACCAAAGTTTCAAAAACATTTAATATCTCTTGTCTTTAAGACCTCAAGCTCAGAATTCCACCGTTATCACTGTAAATGTTTTAAGTTTTGGTTTTAGGAATTAATGAAATACATGCTATACCAACCTAGAGTTTACCCTTTTGGGATCCAGATACTTCATTTATTACAATGCAGTAATTTAACTGCTACCAGTAATTTTACACACTTTATCTTAAATTTATTGCTTTCTGTGTTGGTGACAGCATTATTTGTTAGTTTAGTCCAAAGATGTCTGAATTTCATTTAAAGAGAGGTAGACAATTGACCATGATGCTGAATGTGCCTCTGGTATAAAAATGTCATATTGTAGTGTGCAGAAATAGCCTACCAAGTGTTAACTATTTGTACCTAACCTCCTTTAATACTTCCTGGTGTATTATCTGCTGTACTATCTAGTAGTTGATTTGTTCTACAGGAAAGTCAGGTAAATCAATGAAACAGATCAAACAAAACATTCAGTGATTATGTCTTTACGTGCATACAAGTAATGGAATTTACTGACTCAGAATGCTTGTGAGGAAATTTTTTTTTCACATATTGCTTCATTTTTTGAGAACCTCATGTATTTTGGTGGTTATTCTCTTAATTCCTCTATGGACATCTGAGTTACGAGATTTTTCAACTGGGAACTTGAAGGCACAGTGTCAATTTTGTGATGGGTTTCCTAGTACAGCTGTGTCTGTGATAAAAATGTGCAGATTTCCTATGCTTAAAATACTACAGTGAGTCTTAAAAATTTTAAATACTACATCATTTATGAAGGTTTCATAATGAATTATTTGACAGATGTGAAAGGCAGGTTATGTAATCGCTTAATTCTAAACAGACAATAAGGGCAAAAATTTAGAAGGAGAAAAAAAAAGAATGAATAACAGACATTTGCTAAAATCCTTTGCAAACTTCTGAAGAGTACTTCATGCTGCTATGTGCCAGTGTAATTTGTTCTCTTCTGAGGCAAATTTTTGTCTTTAGTTTCATCTTAAATTGGAACAATAATGCCAGAATAGCTATTTACTTTTCTTGGCCTTGTAGAATAGGAAAGTGATAGGCATAGGAAAGTGACAGAAATAATACTGTACTTTCCACAACACTATCAGCACAATTAATGGACTGAGATTACAAGGTAATATCATGCTTTGAATCACTGAGATACTCTATCATTACTGTTACCTTCTTTTACTTTGTTCAGCCTCAGTGAAGATGACTGCAAAGATGGTTCAAATAATGTATTAAATATGTTATAAAAATGCATTAAATAAAATTAATGTAATTGAAAAATAGTATCTTAAAGATGCTTTAAAGTTTGTAGCTTGAATGTGTTTATTTTGTCTACTCCTTTTTTTTTGACTGTAAACATGCTCAATTTTACACACTTGAGGTTTTTTCACAGAAATAAATGTTGTGCAGCAAGATGCCTAACTAAAAATCATTCACTATTTTAACATGAATAGACCAATCTATTATCAAGAAAAAATAATCAAGGGTTCCACTGTAATTGTTCATCTAATCAAATGATATTTTGATACTGTAGTATTCGTAGCATAATTATCATTAAGCCTTTAATTTTGTCATATAACTTCTGATTGAAATAGTTACTTGAGGTCTTCAGTTTGTGCTACTGAACAAAAATAGTTGATAAATGCATTTCATTTATCTTAGAGAAATTATAACCCTCCCCACATCTCTCGCTTTTTGCAAAAGAATACTGTCAGAACTATCCAAATTCATTTTAGCATATGTATGTATAGTTATTCTATCTTATTATTCTTCCAGAAAACACTGTAGTGAAACACTGAAATGAGTTGCCAGGAGAGACTGCGTTATTTTTGTTGTTGGGCATGTTCAGAGCTCAGTTGGATAAGGCCAGACCTGATCTAGTTTTGACCTGTTTTTAGCAACAGGTTGGCTCTGTTGAGAGATGTCAGAGTTTCCTTCCAGTGTCCATGATTCTGACTCTATAAACAGCATTAATATGATTATATTACTGTTAGAGTTTATTGCTACTAGTGATATTTTGCAATTAAATACCAATACTGACAACAATTTATTATTTACTGATACTGTTACTAATAGTTTCTGGCTTAATAAGAATGCAAAAGAAGTATGAGGAAGAAATGAAAAAATATGATCAACAAATAAGAAAGGTAAGGCTCAAAGTTAAGTTCACCTAGGTCTAACCATTCCTTTCATTTGACATTCCTCTAATACCAAACTGTACTTTCATTTTTCTTTTTTTTCTTTTTTGTTTCTCATATTATTTTGACATTGCATTAAGAAATGAGTGAAATTTTTGAAAGTCTGTAATTGTAGCAACAATGTACATGAGTTTCTAATCTGTCTGCTGGGCCACACTACAGAAAGTACCCAGAGGCTGGGATTTTTCCAGCAGTTTGTTATATGATTATGTTTGATGTTGTAGTCACGAACTTCTAAATAATCCTGTTTTCTTGACCACTTTAATTCACTCTTTTAAAAAAGAAGGAGAAAATCTTCATGTAGGTTGCATCCTTGGGAGTATATGAACAAAGATATCTTGTTATCACTCTCTTTCATTACTGGGACATAATCCTCAGGAACAATTTCTATTGTCATTCATACTAAATGCATGTCATCAGTAGTAGACATGTAAAGCTTATTGATATAACACTAAGCTGACAACCTGTTTAGTGCTTACCTGCATTGACATGAAAGACTGAAACTAGATAGACTGTTTTTTTCTTGTTAGCAGAGGCTTGCCATTATGGATATTCAGAAAAAAATTGGTATTGAAGACCATAAAGAAATCACAGAATAAACTGAGTTAGAAGGGACCCACAAGGATCATCTAGCTCAATCATTCAGTTAGAAATATTTCTAAGATGTGTTTCTTCTATAAGGAAGTATTATAGAAGGTTTCAGAAGCTCTTGTATCAAATTCTGGGAATTTCAAAATTGTAACTTCCTGACTGAGAGTTTTCACTGAGAAGAAGCCTGCCTCCTTTGGAGTTGATTTATTTCAGTCCCTCCTAATCTAGCCAGTCCACTTAATATGAAAAAAATAAGTACAAGATCTTGGAACTTTACTGACATTATGGGTATAACTTGCTACTAAAGATAGATGCATATGGATCTAGGCATTTACATAAAGTATGAGAACAGAAACTTAATTTGTGTTTCCTTCTATACCTTCAGGTAGTTCTTCCAAGCTCTCCCTTTCCTCTCAAGAAATAGAAATCTCCTTTAAATGCAGAAGCCACCCATATAATTCATGGTTTTCATCCCACATTTTAAAGTTTTTTGGTTTTGTTGCTGGAGAATTAAAACTGCATTTGACATAGTATGCGACATTTAATATATCTAAGGCAGACATGACAATGACATAAAATACATACACAATGTGGATTCTAAACAGAGTGTTCAGTCAGTAAAATTATGACACAATCATAATTGCATTTTCTATTTTGTTCTGAAAGCTGACATTTTCATATTGGCTTAGACAAAATATCATTTACTGTTCTGGACTCTGTAGATCCATTTAGAAGAAACCATACATATAGATGTATAACATCTGAGATGGTAGTATGTCTAAAGAGGCTTCTGTACAATATTACCTTTATAATATTATGTCCATAGATATTCTTTGCTACTTTTTATTATTAAAATTAGGTCTATTACTGAGTAAATATATATTAAACTCAGGGAAGCTTAGTTATCACGCAAACATTTGAAAAACTATTGTTTTTAATATCTTGAAATGTTTCCTTGCCTCCCATTACTTTTAGTAGTCTGTTATCAAATCTGGTAGGCACAATCATGATGAACCCTTACATNAATTTTTTATCACATGTATTCTCAGTAAGGACTTCTCAATCTGTACTGTAATTATATTAATTGCCTTTCTTTTTAAAGGCAGCCTAGTGAAACAGCAGGAATCATAAAAAAACAACTGCATAAAGACTTTCTTACTGGAGTGTACCAAGATTATACAGTAAACAATGGTTGTATACTCTTTTATTTTCTTTTTTTTTTTAATTTTTTATTTATTTTTTTTTTAATATCATTCATGTGCCTGGAACAAAGTGTAGTTATATTCCAGCATTTACAGTGTGGCAATGAATATATCGGGTGCAACTGATTATGGTATCATAATAAGCAGCATCAAATGACAACTGTAATGTAGCAACTGCTCCTCTGAATTTTACTAGTGTTTCAAATAATGCAATATTGCAACTCTCCAAATAAACAACTGCAGATACTTAGAAGGATATAAGAAAAATTATGAGATCTCCTGAGAAATCTCTTGGTTATGAGATTATGAGATCTCCTGCCTCCAAGGGAAAGGTTTCTTGTAAATCTTCTCAGTTAAATGAAGGTTTAAGAAGTAAATGATGGAGCGTGTAGTGACTAAAGCTTATATGACATTAACACAGATGCTCTCATACCCACGGAAAATTATAAAAATTGCTTGGATCCCTTTACGATCTTGATTTTGTTAGGCAGCGAGTTCCTTATGTACTGTTAGCCTGAAAAGAGCCTTTCATATCAGACAACCGCATGTGATCCAAATGACTGTATGTCAGAGTTTACAAGGGAATATCATACCTGAGTTTCTGTTCCAGTTAAAGGGGGCTTAGTTTGATTGTTTACATGCATATCAGATTCTTAGACCTTCTAGAGAACCCTGGGTTATTTTGCTCACAGTGTGAATGCTGTTCAAGAAAACCACATGCCCCTAAGGAGACGTTGCCATGCTGAGGTCTCAGATACTCTAGGACATCCACAATGGCAGTAGGGACCTATTGGTGACTGTTTATAGCTTCTGGACTAATCAATCAGTGCTGTGGGGGTGGATATTCTGTTGAACATATGTGTGATCTTCTCAAATTGGGTTTTGTAGCCCTTCATATTGATTATAAAATTCTCTCAGACACCTAAATTGGACTTTGGTGCTGTGTGAGACACATAAGTTAAGCAAAGCATCTTCACCAGGCTAACAGAAATCCACATAAAATCATAGAATCAATAAAGTTGGAAAAGTCCTCCAAGATCATCAAGTCCAACCTCTGAACACCACCTTGTGAACTAAGTCCCGTGTCCTGTTGTTTCTTGAATAGTGCCAGGGATGGTGACTCTCCCACCTCCCTAGGCAATTCATTCCATCATTTAAACACCCTTTCAGTAAAAAAATTATTCTTGATGTCCAACCTGATCCTTCTCTGGTGCAGCTTGAGGCCATTTCCTCTTGTTCTGTCAATAATTTCCTGGGAGAAGAGGCCAAGGTTTTGGAGTGGTACCTGGGAGATAACAATCAGAACATATTCAGTCAACACATGATTCCTATACTGAGATTAAGCTGCACTATTTCATTAACTAGAAATGGAGCCTGAACAGGCATCTTATGTACAGATCCATATTTACAGCCAATTTAGGCACCTGCAAATAAAGAGCTGAATTCTTTCCTCTTTGAAGGCAGGATTTATTTGCCTGTTCTTAGGCATTAACAGCCATTCAAGCTGTTCAAGCACATCCTAAATGAATCCGACTTACTGTTCTTATTTTCTGAGACAACCTAGTCTTTCTTTGGTATTGCTTCTGAAATAGTGTTCTTTTGGGGCTGATGATACCCTTCTAGAATATAATATTTTCAATATGATGTCAGGGCCAGCAGCATCCTTGGGGTCAGGGCACTGCAGGGACCCCAAAGTCAGCCAAGTGCTTGAGATGAATTACACACAGCCATAAGGAGAGGAAAAGTGTGTGCAGAATGAGAAATTCTCAGAGACAGAAGCTACATTTTGGATAAAAATTAAGTCCTTTTTATATTGTGGAGACATAAGTGGAGTTAGGCCAACACCACTTTGAGCAGCCAAAAGATGGTGTTAATTTCTGTTATTCTGTTAATCCTGTAATTTTTCACCTATAGCAGACAAGAGATAATGAAGTTTTCTGTTCTTTCAGAAAAAAGTTTATTTTCTCAGACTGTTTTTGTCTTTTTCCAGACTATTTCTCACTTTTTCAGATGATAGGTTGTCATTACAGTTCTATGTTTCAGCACTTATTGGTGGTTTCTCAGTATGTCTTTGGTTTCCAGGTACTCAGCTGTACTCCAAAGAGGCCAGCTGCACTTTTCAAGGGTTTTTCTGGTTCCCAGACCTAGCTGTCAGACTGGCAGGTGTTATCTCCTATTTGGTAATTTTCTCTTTCTAACCAGGTCACCTTTACAGCTTTTCACATCACCATGGTGATAAATGTTTCATATTAATGAAAATCCTCTGTTTCCACCCATTTTAATCAATACCACATTCAAATGGGGCTCTCACAGAGATTATATCTTTTTACCTACAGTTGTGAGATCTAGATATACAGAGAAAACCCACACCTTATTCTTAGTAGTTATAATTCATAAGAGTGTTGATTCATTACAGAAATTATATCCATTAGTTCACTTCTCAGTTTATTCTTGAATTTTTATCTGCAGCATTTCCAATTTCCATTGTAGTCTCATAACATAATATTTTTGTTGAGTTTGCCTTTAATGATGAGAGAACCCTTTAATTATCTCATTGTTCTAGTCTCATCATTAGAAATTACCATTTATAGTTCAGCCTTTTTTCTATGAACCTTAGTTTGTATATTCCCATAGTACTCAATGTTTAATATTTAAACCTGGTTAATTAATAAAATAGCAATCTTCCAGAGATAATCAATAAACTTGAACTCAGAAGCCAAAAGTCAGATTTAATCAAACTTTTATTTAAATGAATCCGTTGTCTTTTGTTGCTACACTCTTGAAGTCAAGGTTAAAAACACTTTATTTCAGTGGTGTTGGAATTGTGCTCCAAGTGAAAACACATATATAGAAAACAAAACTAAAGAAATACTTTTGGGGATAGTATTTTAGCTGATGTTGGCAGAGTAATTATGTCAGTAATAAGTTTATATTAGTAATGAGTAGTCAGAAGACAACAGGAGTTTCCATTATTTATTAATATATTGCTATATTTTCCATATTTTCCAAAGGAAGCGTATTGTAGAAAAAATTCAGTTACCATCATCAGATAGATTTAATGTATGAATTATAGTAAACACAAGTATAAAAACCCATCTCAATTATTAAATTTCTTAAATCTGATGCATGTTATGAAAAAGGCTTGGAAGCATGAATATGAAATAAAGGTTGAAGAGCTGTGTTTTGTGATATTTTAATGTACCTCAACTTTGCGGGTCAGCTCCTTTAAAACTGCTTGGAGGACTTGTACTGGTGTATTGAAATACTTCTCTCAAGCATGCTTAATGAACACATAGTTTATGAACATTATAGCCCTCAAATTGCTCTTTACTGGATTCTTATTTTAAAACATTTGCAATATCTCTAAATTCAAAGTCTATTTTGAAGTAAAACTACATAGTTTTGAACTATCTGAGCAAGAGAAATATTGTATCCATGATATATACAGGTAAAACAGAGATCTGTTTTATCCATGAAGACAGTAACCCACCAAGCAGACTTCAGTGTTTGGCTGTTATGAAACCAAACATAAGCACAGTAACAAGCTATAAATGTACATGTCTCTTCCATCTTTGTTGCCTCTGACAGGGACTAAAGGCTGGGAATTATTTAAAAATTCATATGTCTTGTTAAAAACTAAGGTCCCAAAATTGGAGGGGAAAAGGGGACAAACTCAGTTATTTCTGAGGTCTTGTTCCTGAACAGCACCCCAGTTTGATCATTCCAGCCTCAGCAACAAGGAGTACCACAGACCACAGCCACTTTTTCTCAGTGCACAGCACTTAGTGTACTCACAGCTGACACAGAATGCGATTGCTAAGGACTGACAAGAAAGCAAAAATGAATTATCATCTGCAAGAACTAACTAGCGCAAAACATGCTGTTAATTAATGTTAGTCTAGCATAGTTGTTTTTTTTGTTTTTTTTTTTTTTAATTTTGAAACTGGCCTGATTTGTTTTTCTTCTAAATAACACAGGCACACACATATTTAATTCACCTACAATAAATTGCATGAAGGAAAATGAATGGAGTGGGATGAAGTTCTGGCTGAGGTAAAATATTGAAGAATTATATCATAACATCCTTGGAGAAAAATTATTCAGGTAGGACTCAGAGAAGTGTATATTAAATTATAGAGATGGTGATAGAATTTTGTGAAAGTAAAAATGAATCAAAGCAATAAAGGACAAATTATGTCACAGAAACGGGAACCTGAAATCTTTTTATACAATTGGAAAACAGGGCTGAGTGAGGTTACTGGTGAGAAAACAAAAGATAGATAATGTTTCACCCCAGGTAATGCACTCAGGATCACGTGGTATGTGACACAGACAACACTATGCAGCCTTCTCTCTTATCTTAATAGCAGGGCAACATCTGCACTTGCTTGCAACTTATCTGGGGAGGTATCTAGGAAAAGATTTTTGCTCTTCTGAACAGATAGATCAAGATTTCACCCCTAGGGGACACCTCTATGACAAAGATATTCCTTATCCTGAAGAACTGATTTGAAGATATTCCATAAATCATAGAAAACATTCTAGAAAACGTTATTTCTGACTCCCCTTCAATAAAGGCTGCAAGGGCAGGCTTCTCATATATCAAGTCTTGAGTTTGTCTAAAGTGATATAGGCTTCAACTTGGCTTTCTTCCTGCTTAACACTGGCACTTAAATGCAATGAGTCACCCCAATTTTCCCAGTACTCCACTGCTTGGAAATGAAGTTAGCATTGAGAAATAAAGATTTATATCATATAATCTGATTTTGGCTTTCTGATACACAATATCTGTGCTTTCATGCCCAGATTCACCATAGAAACTGAGACATCCAAAAAGCTCTAAAGTCAAACAGAATTTGATGGATATCACTGAATCCAAAGTGAACCCAACCTTGGTTATCACAGAGCTGTTTGATGTGATATAGACAAGTCTGGCACAAAGTGCACTCTGCGGGCAAATACAGATTTTGTGTCAGTAAGGGAACACTCAGTGCACTTTAGAGACATAATTTACTCAGAATTCTACTATTTACACGTTCAAAATGCAAAAATGAATAAAAAATAGAGTGCTTAAATGGGGCAGAAGCTACTATAAAACTACAGTTTTTTAAAAAAAACTAAGCCTTTCCTCATCAAACCACTTAGTACCAGGATGAAAACAAATTCCTCTTTACTACACTGTCTCAGATCTAGTCTTTTAGGTATAGAAATGATGGAGAGTCTCAAAGATTGTTGAGGAGGACGCCCCCAACATTTTGTTGGGCTTGTCTCTGAAGGCAAATTTTATTACTGGCCACAGACACTCCTCCCTTTGCAAAATCATGCCCTCTTTTGCTTTTTACCTGACTTCAAGCCTTCTTTTTTCTTCTTTTTACTTTTTTACTACTTTTGATGTATCTTGTGTTCCCTTAATTATTTCTTCCTCATTGATCTCAATGTCTGCTACAAATATTAGCCAAATCTGGAGTTTCCAATGTTGTTGATAAGACATTTTTAGTCTTATATGACATTACTTACCCTGCTGTCTGGGTGCCCTCAGTGTTGCCCAGAAATTATCAAGTTCATACTTGCAACACTTTTTTTACTTTAGAGACTGTAGGACACAGTGCTCTACTTTAGCCTTGATTCCTTTACCTAGTTTTAATTATTACAAGCATTTTCTTAATTTTTGTACTGTCTGCATACCACAGCAACAGTGTGGCATGTTTTCCAGATTCTGCTTTTGTGCTTGTACAAAATTCTTACTCTTGAATTGTTTTAGGTGCATTCCTGGCTCTCTTCAGATGTCTTAGCTATTTAAGAATGCTCTACACAAATACCAAACAAATGAGCAGTTTCTGTAGGAATTCCTGGAATTAAATAATTTGACTACAGGCAAAGTATCTTCATCACTGTTTTGCTGTAAAGATCCCCTTTTCTTACCATCTTTATCTCCTGGGAGAATAAAACTTGCATAAATAATTTCTACCTCAACCAACACAAATCTTGCTGTGTGAAAGTTCAGATAAATCAGGAAGGGAAGAAAACTGTTTCTCTGTCCCCCTTTTTCATTTTCTCTGTTATATCCAGTGGTTTAAAAATGAAGACTGTCTTTTAGGTACAAACCTCTGCAGGTTCAGGAAGGGATTACTCATTTCCTGCTTTGGCCAAGTGATTTCATTCATTGGTTATTGTGTCCTTGAAAAAAAGTGGGCACTACCGTATCATTAGCTGTCATAAAAAGGTTTATATGAGAAATCCTAAAGGATTTCTAAGCTCGTTTGGAGATTGACATAGACTTTTAGCAGGTTTAACTTTAGCCCTCTTTGCCACAAAGATACATTGCTGGCTCACAGTAGTGGCTTTGCCAAAGGCATGTGATTTTTCTTCATAACAGTAGTAGTATGTATGGGGTTATGCTTTAGATTTATCACCAAAACAGTGCTGGTAGTACAGGGATGTTTTAGTTATTGTTATGCAGTGCTTACACAAAGTCAAGGACTTTTCTGCTTCCAACATCACTCCCTCTGGGAGGAGGCGGGGATGCGCAAGAAGCTGAGAAGGGATGCAGTCAGGATAGGTGACCAAAACTGATAAAAGGGATATTCCATACCATACGTTGTCGTGCTCAGCAACAAAAAGTTGGGAGAAGAAGGAAGGGAGGGGATGTTCCTGGCTTTTGTCTCCCCAAGTAAACATTTAAAACTTAAAACCTTTATACTTTGCCTTAATTAAATGCATAGGTGTGGTATACACAGCAGTATTTCCTCACCTTCAGTGTTAACTCGGATTTTGCATATACCTACCTTCTTTTTTCTCTTTTTTTTTTTTCCTCAAAGAAATAATTTCTTGTGTTTCTTTACAGGTGACAAGTCTACAGTTGAACTAGAAAAAATATTTTAGATTCTATTGCTTTGTAAAGGATTTCTTTGAGAATAAAAAAAATAAATAGCCTCATTCTGTACTGTTCAAAGAAAGCTACAGGAAAATGATTTCTGCTTTTAAAATATTTTATGAGTTATTATTCTACAAGATAGCTTCTGCAGCCTTATTAATTCATTAAGATACAAAGAGAAAACTCACCGCCTTCGTTCCCACTAAACATGTGAATTTATTTATTCTTGCACCTTGAAGATAAAAATCAAAATATGGAACTTGGAGTAGTCCATGTAACTATCCTTATAGTAAAAAATGCACTAACCCCATATTTATGTATATTTTTTGTCTCATAAAAGCACCGGTAGATTTCTGAGAAAATGTAGTTGCCATGGGAAACAAAAAGACTTATGCTATTTATTTTTACCAGGGAGTTGCTTGTGCCTGGAGGTGTGTTACTTAGGTAAGAGCAACTCTAAGATACTATTGCTTCAAGAGCAGAATGCCATGTTCTGATCTCAGAATTCATGCGAAGATCCCACCTTTTTCCAGGGATAGCCTAAATGAAAGCAGTGGAATAGATTAGTAATTGACTCTAATTAGGAAATTTTCCTGTGCACCTGAAAACAATGACCAGACTTACCCTGAGGAAGGGAAAGTAAATGGCAAATACCTGGAGCCATTTGAAAAATGGCATGAAAAAGCCCCAAGCCAAACAACATTATTGATCACAAAGAATGTTGAACGAATAACAAAAGAATCTAAATAATGTCATAAAATTAACGTAATTGCATTTCAATATACCACAGTGAGCTTAAGAAAGATAATTTTCAGGAGTATCACTTAAGAAAATATTTTAAATCAATTATTCTATTTGGTTTAGATGCATGTGCTGGAAATAGAGGAAAAGTGAGAAGCCTGCTACCATAAATGCAACCTTTGATCTTTTTAAGGTGTTCTATAGGTTTTCATTTATTTTTCCTTTTTCCAGTGTCATTGAGTTCTGCTGTAGTCTGAATCTGTTCCTGATAAAAGAACATCACTTCTGTGACAGCTATCAAATAATTCTGTAATACTATGGCAATTCATTCTTCCTTTTGTTAAAGGAAGCAAAACTCCAGTGCAAATTTTCCAGTTACAGTGTATTTTGTTCTTGGTATTTTCTTTGTCATCATCTTCAGGTTCTTCAGTGCTTCCCTGTCTGTCTATGGGAAAAAATTCAGATGGGGAAATGACAATTAAGGCACATTGAAATATAGAAATAGTTTGTTAGGTGCAGTTTTCATTATTGTGAAACAGCTTGCTGCAACTCTGTCTTATTGAGAATGCAAGCTTTTCTGTCAGAGTATTGAAATGATTTGTGCAAAGTCGGTGTCTTGAAAGACTGCAATAACAGAGTGTCAATTTTGTGCAAGGTAGAATTTCAAATAGTGCCTTAGATGAAAAAGGGTTATGAAGACTACTATAAAAGTGAAGCTGACACTTTATTTTTTCCTCTTACATTACTTTCTAATGTACTTTCAAATCAAGAAATGAGAAGATTGTATAAATGGGTCCATCAAGTTAGTGAACTTGGTCCTCATTGCTATAAATTGGTTCCCATAAAATCCCTGAAGTTTCTCAATTTTCTTCAGAAAACAATTTCTAAATAAGAGAAATTTACCTAATGAAATGTAACAGATAAACACTTTGGCGAAATCAAAGAAATTAATAATTTTTAGACTGTTTTCAGAAATATTTTTATAGAATCTCACCTTTCTTTTGTCCTTTTGTTCTTCTTTTTATTTGTTTAATAAAAAGATTATCATGAATATCTCTCACCTGACTGATGTTAGAGAAATCTTCTTCAAAGTAGTTGTTAGAAGCTTTCAAAGTAATGTTAAGACACTTCATAACTAAAAGCATATGATATATACTTATTGCTGAAATCTAAGACCAAACTGACAACTTTCACCCTAATTTAAATATAGCTGGAATATGGCTGCCCCAATCTCTGCCCAATATATCTTTGTGGCTGTAACCCAGAGTTTACAATTTTTTAAAATTAGGTTCAACATTGTTTTGGAGAGATCGCAATTTATTTCTTGGAATAGACATTTAAGAGCAAGTTACAGGCACACTGAGGTGATTGTGAGTAAGAAAACTCGTTGAGTTAAATTAGAAATGTGAGTAGAAAACAAAGTAATGGAATTCCTTATTAAGAATAGCCTTACACCTTGTACCAAATCCCAAGGGAATTTTCTCACTTTGAAATTGCCTTTCAGCACAATCTGAATGTAATCTGCATCAAAGAATGACCCAGGGCAAGTACTTGAGCTTCAAACCAGAATCCAAACGAGCTGCAGTTCAGCTACACTTCTCACAGCCCTTTCTTACCCTGCTGCTTCCCAGCAGCCTGACCCAATGTCATCCACCTGCACTCTGTCAGCACCAGACAGGAGGATGCACTCTGGTCCCTGATGGAAAGTCTCCATTTTGTCCCAGTCAAAACCAAAGGCAGGAGACCCTGCCCTATTTCACATATCTAAGAGGGCAGTTGCAACATCATATACAAACAAATGCATTAATAGATACAAGGGGGATCTCTTACTGCTCTTTTGCCTACTTCTCTGCTTAAATAAATTTTATTGCTTGGTGGTCTGAAGTGAGATAAATTATTCTTTGTGTTTCACCAGTCAGAAGCAATTCTTTAAATGACTAATCAATTTTTAAAGTGAGGAAAAAAAAAAACGCCTAGTATTTTTCCATATTCTGAACCCCTGTCCAAAGCTTTTCTTTATCATACAATATATATTATAGATGAGATACATGTAAAACACAGTGTAATACATTTCACATGAAAAGGAGATACAGAAGAGGGTTCCAGAATACATGCAAAAAGATGAAGGGGAAGCAGTTAGAGAAGAAGGCCGAAGTTTACGTAATACTGTCCAATTCAAGAAATACATCATACATAGAAATATCACTCAAATCTTTACTAAATACCTCACCTTTTCTCAGAAATACCTGGGGCAGAATGCATGACAAAAAAAGAAAAGGTCAGTTATAAAAATAAGTAAAAGCCACATTATATGTTACATATCAAATATAAACTGTGAAGGGGTGAAACAATAGCCTCTCCAGAAACACCAAGAAAAAGCCTAAAAATAGTAATCACAACAGTCTAAAATTATGTGTCTACAATTGGAAAATATTTTAATGAAAACTTAAGTGAAAATCTAATAATTTATCTCTTGGGATTTTATTATAGGAATCAGAGAAGGGAAAGATAACTTCTCCTGATTTTTTGCATTTTTTTTCTCTAATTTTTTTTTTCCACAATGGAACCATTTTCACAAAATTCCTCCTCACAAACATACTCCATCTCTCATAATCTCTATGAAGATCTGAAAGTACAATTAACCACCAAAAGAACTAGCAGAACTTTGGAAAGCTATAGAAATCTTAGCTACAAAATGCCTTGTCTGATGAAATTTTCTGCTGAGTTTTGCAACTGATCAGATAATTTAATAGGCAAAACATGAACTCAGGGCTGTAATACCTAGAAACCAGTTCTGTCTCAGAAAATATCTGTGTAAAATAAAATAAAAAAAGCTGGGAATGTATTCCAGGACATAACACATACCCCTCTTGCTGTTGCCTTCTGTCAGAGAAAGATAAAAAACTAGAAGGAGCTTTGGATAAAGCAGCAGGCTAATCTCCTGTTCTTTGGGGGTTTTTTGGTTGGTTGTTTTTCCCCCAGGGAATAATTGTTCTTCAAAATCCATTCTTTGTTTTACTTATGAATCAGTAGTCAGTGCTAAATTGTAATCTACCTCTTGCTTGGTCCCTCTTACTCAGAAGCTGTTGTGGTTTAAGCCCCACCTGTAACTAAGCCCCACTAAACCTCTCCCTCTGGCTTACCCTCCAGGTGGGATGGAGAAGAGACTTGGGAGAGTAAAAGCAGAAAATTCATGGTTTGAGGCAAAGAATTTTAATGGCAAATGAAAAAGCTGTGTACACAAGCAAGGCAAACAAAGAATTTGTTCACCTTTTCCCATGGATAGGCAGGTGTTCAGCCATCCCCAGGAAAGCAGGGCTCCATCATGTGAAATAGTTATTTGGGAAGACAAACACCATTATTCCAAACATCCTCTCCCTTCCTCCTTCTTCCCCCCAGCTTTGCAGAAGTCATTGCTGACCATAACACCATATGGTCTGAGATATCCCTTTGGTCAATTTGGGTCAGCTGTCCTCGCTGTGTCTTCTCCCGTCTTCTTACCCAGCCCCATTCTCCTCATTATTGCCAGTAGAGGAGTGCTTTTTGAAGCATCTGGAATGGCTATTGTCAGGTGCCAGTGTAGTAAATTCCACTATGCTAAGCTAGGGTCAATCTGATTTCTCACTCTTAAATGCAGATCTGGAAGCTAGAAAGAGAAATCACTTCTGTAGTTGTGGCTGCCAAAGGTACTCTTGGGCTTTTATAGATCCACAGCAAAACTAAAGTAAGAAAATGGCATGTATTCACCTTCTCATGCCAGTTCAGGCAGGATAGCAGAATTGGTGTAGTGACAAAAACTATACCAGCAACCAAAGTAAAGCCATCCTCATTTTTCTTCCTGCCAAACATGCATTCAGAAATGTACTGAACATCAGGCAGCAAACAATAAACCGTGAAATCTTCTTCACTATGTCTCCTTACCACCTTTGCTGAAAATTTTCTGTGACCAAAAATGTGTTTAATTTTCCAGGTCTCATTTCTGGTTGAATACAGAATATTACCTCTACCTCTAATTTGTCTTGCCTTGACAGTAGTCTTCTAACTTTCTACACCCAGCATGTCTGCAGCATAATAATATCTGCAGCATTATTCCTTTTATAAGAGAAGTTCCAAGCTAATGTATTTTAGTATGATACTTTAAAGAGTACATTATGTTGTACTCAGGGAAAATTCACAATGAAGAAAAATACTTCCAACTCCAAACAGAGAAATAAAAATTAGTAACAATTCTTCTACGGATGTTATTGTATTAACTGAATTAGAAAAGTCAGAAAACTATTTATCCTGAGATTAGATTTTCTGGTGTTTGTGCTACAGTTATTCTTAAAAATTCCTCTGGTTTTTATTAACAAGAAATTTGAATTGGGATCCTCACATGATCATATTGAGAGCATGTATTAGTTTGAAAACAAACCAGTGAGAGATCGCAAGTCAGGATTAAAATTTTAATAGGAAAAAAATTAAAAATAAGTGAAATAATACAAGGAAAAAGCACTGACAAAGTCAGATACAACCTGACTCCCTGTTAGGGTGGTGGTAGCAGTCCAAATGAAGTAGTTCACTTGAAGCAGTGATCCTATGGAAGGTCTGGTCTCCAGCTGAAGGTCCAGTGGTAGCTCTTGTCCTCTGGGAACCCAGCAGACAGGGCTAACTCAGGCAGTTCCAAGGGCAGGCTATATCCAGGTGGGAATGCTTGGCTCCTCCCTCCTGGGCGGAGCATCTCCCAATAGGCTGAGATAAGTCCATGAGTCATGCAGTGGTTTCTTGCTGGCCCCTTGTCTGTTATCAGGGGTGGGTCATAGCAGGAGATAACAGCTAATGGCCCACAGCTGGTGGTCATAGAATACATCTATAGTGTAACCTAGGACAGACCAATTTTAAATCAGAAAGAGAATAATGAAGACTTTAGTGCTATATGCATTATAGTTTAACTCATCATTAGATGTTTTACATATAAACCCAAAATATTCTTTTGTCTTGAAGCATATGATCTTAGACTTTATTAGGATCAAAACATTATAAAGTAACAATAAAATAGGAAGTAAATAATAATGTTTAAAACCCCCAAATTATAGTAGAGCTATACCTGGATAAAAACCAAGAGATCACTAATTTATAATAAGTTGGAAATTGTTGTTTATTATATATTGACCATTTTAGACTTATCCTATTTATTGAAACCATTTTATGAGTCATGATCATTTGTGGGTC
Organism: Myiagra hebetior; assembly: GCA_013397015.1. Lineage (NCBI taxonomy): Eukaryota > Metazoa > Chordata > Aves > Passeriformes > Monarchidae > Myiagra > Myiagra hebetior. The sequence continues at coordinate 163,658 of VWZQ01005890.1, forward strand.
ATAGATCCTGAACAATTTTTACAATTTTTTAATTGAGAAAAACAAAAACAAACACTAGTAAGTTAAAATAGGAAAACATGATAGAAAAACAAAATAGGAAAATGTGTTTTTAAGGTATTATGAAAAGACAAATTGCCTTAAAAAATATGTTACTATTTTAAAAACCTGGAGATAGCCTCTGAAATTGCAGTATCTTTTGAAGTAGGAATATCTCAAAGTCATTATGTACCTTAAAAGGACAATTATGCAGCTGTAGTAATGAAGCAATTTGTGTTTCTAAATGAATAAAAATAATATAAAATACCTTGTAAAGACTAAACCAGATACTGATATAAATAGATTCAATTAGCTTTAATTAAACTTCTCCACCACCGAGAGAGAATCAGTATGTTCCACTTGAATTTTTATGCTTAACCAGATGCAAAAGCTGAGATTAAATGGACTCAAGTACAATAAAGTATAATAAAGTTGAGTAAAAACAAAAACCACCCCAAGGCAAAGCAATGTTTTCTCCTTGAAGTGTAGAAAATATTTAGTGATGAAGTTGTTAAGAGTACAAAACACCTTTGCTCAGTCTACAGATATTTATATTAAAAAAAAAAAAAGGAGGAGAAAAAAAAAGTTATTTCTCTAACAACATTCAGGGAGTGCATGGAAAGTATTACTTAAACAAATTGTAGGTATGATGGGTTTTTTTCCCTACTTTATATTAAGAGAAAACTGAATAGAGATTTATAATCAAGGACATCAACCTTCATGTTTCAGGCTTTCTTTTGATTGATATTTTTATACTACAATACATTCTTCCCAATCTGCTTCTCTGTACATTTTCCAGCATCCATTTATTTTCCTGATTTTTTTTTTCAGATGCTTAACCTTCTGCAATAGCTATTTTGGAAAAGACCTTTGAACTGCCAGTAATTAAAGCCAGGACCGCAAACTCCTCTTTTGAGCACCTTTCCAGACTACACAACGTACTTAAATTTAAACTTGGAATATAGGTAATGTATATTATTGTTTTTTCCTGTTCCTCCTCCCCCATATTACAAGAAAAAATACTCTCCTAGCTCTCATAGATCTTTCCCTCCATTATTTATGCTGCAAAGTCAGAATCCAGAAGTTTAGATATGGTATTTATAAAGGCTTGTTAGTATGTGAGCACTTGTGATGACAGAAACAGATTGTAAGCCTAATGTCATACACAGAATAAATAAGAAAGAGGTGAAAATAAATGAATAATGTTGGTGACACTTAGAATTTCTGTCTTTGTCAGCTCTTATATTTCTCCCTGTACTGAGAAATATGATAAAACAGCAATGTGTGGAGTCATGAAAATCCACATTCACAAAGCCATTCAAAAATCTTTAGCCAGTGAATCTAGGTCTAAACAATTTGCTGTCCCCTAATCGTTGATAATAACATGCTGATATATTAAAAACAAACAAACAAAACACTATAAACACCCAAACAAATTTCAGATCATCTTCAGCACAGCCTTGAAAATCTGTCAGTGTTAGCCTGTTTCCTGAACACTTTTCCTGCTTCAGAACGGATCCTTCTAGCATAACTGGGAAACAATAGAGTGAAATGTTATTAAAGTATTTCAATGATTCTTGGAAGAGTTTCAGTTTATCAGTATTAAAGCAGTGCTAATCCAAAAGACAAATATTCTCAGTGTGTGTTAGTCAGATAAGAATTTCATATAATTAGTGCTCTTAGGATTAACATGGGAGACCTAGAGGTATGCTATGCACATGCACACATATGTGCACAAGCTTCCTAAGCAAGCAAACAGAAATCAGCCTAAATCTATAAAGAGAGAGAGAAGAAAGGCAGTAAAATGAAAGAAAGTAGGAATATTTAACTTATTATAATTAAGGCAATTTAAAACAGATTTTGAATTTGTAATTGACAATATATAACTACAGGTCAAAACCACAAGGTCTTTATTTTTATTGTTATTGGATATTCCCATTACTTCTGCTATACAAAAAATTCCTTGTACATCTAGTATTGTTCATCTTAATAGTTAGAACCTATATCCATTCTTCACATTCAACGTTGGTTCTTAACAGCTGCAGAAATAGAGTTCAAGATAAGTCAGTAATAATTAGATCCAACTTTGTTGACATGATTATACAAAAATATATCAAATTGCTATATTTTTCTTCATTAGATATGATAAAATATTTGTCTTTTCAAGACAGCTTTGTAGGTTGCCTGAAACATGTTCAGTGTGACTCATTTACAAGTACTTTTAGTTTTATCATTTTCTTGGTTACCTTCATGATTTTGAAAATCAAGAGAATGTGTTAAGAACAAGACTTCTATGATTATTTGTGGGCTTTGGGGGTTTTTGTTGATTTTTTTTTTTTGATTGTTTGGTTAGTTGGTTGGTTGGGGTTTTTTTGTTTGTTTGCTTGGGGAGTTTTCTTGGTTTTTTGTTTCGGTTTGGTTTGGTAGGGATTTTTTTATTGTTGGTTGCTTGCTTTCTTGGGTTTTCGTTTTTTTTTTTTTTCTGTAGAAGAAGAGTTTAACTTTCTGAGTTCTTAGAAGATATTTTTGGGGATATTCCCAACTTTCTCTACACTTATGTGATAATAAAACTACTTTATCCATTTTTTTCTGACTTAGAAAACGGAAGATATAACTTTATTTCTTTTAATTCAAGGACATACTTTTTTAAAATATATGTGATATTTTGTTAAAATATACTTGTATATTTGTCTTTCAGTGGATGAATACAGCTATTTTTTAAATTGTGTAACTTTCTATTCTTTGGAAATAATTCTTTCATAGCCACTTTTATTCCAGTGCCAACAGATTTGAAGGTTAATTTTGCACCTATTTAATAATAAAAATTTCAGAATTTATTTTATTTTATTTGTTAATGAGAAAGCATATATTCATAAAATATTTAAGTAAGGCAATAGGATGCTGCCTGCAAGCAACTATATATTCCCAACATTTATTTGAAACCATCTGGTTAGGCAAGTAAAGCTATTTCTTGTATTCTGCTGTAGTCTGCTTTATTTTCTCATGAAGAACAAAATTTTCCATCTCATTTTTTTCTAAAGCTTTGGAGTTCTGATAACAGATGAATTTAATTATTTATATTTCACCTTTCTGCAATTCAAGAAGCTTCAGTTTTGGAATTGTCTTTGTTACAGATTAGTACAGTTTTTGACATGAACATTAGTTCTCAAGCTGCAGAGAGTGTTTTTAATAATGTTCCTTCCTCAGCAGTGGTGCAAAGGCTGTCTCCTGCTGCTGTGGGGGCAGCTGTGGCACTGAAATACCAGAGATAGTTCAAGGTTCTCAGTGTTTTTAACACCTTCCTGCACACCACACAGCAAATGCCTCATTTGTTGTGACATTGTGACATCTGGCTATGCCAGGACAGTCATGTTCCCACACATTTATCCTCATGGGTAGCTTTGAAGGTGAAGGCACTCATTTTGGCTCATACTTCTCATATGGATGGGTCCATGTTGACCATGGCCCTAATCAGGCAGCAAAGCAAAGCTGATTTTGCCAGAAGTCCAGGACAAGAAATGATCCTGGAAGTTGTCCTGTGTAACTCTAGTGTCCTGGTTACATTCATAGTTGCTGCCAGCTATTTCTCTGAGTCTTTGGTTGAGTTATATCTCGGGCTGGCTTTGTTATGTCAGATTATGATACCACTCTCTTTATTTGATATCTGCATGGAAAGAAGCATCAAATTATTTTGATGATTTTGTCCAGACTCTTTGGCCTTCCTTTCAGCCTTCATCCATCTACTTTTTCTCTCTTCCTTTTTTTTTCCCTCTTGCTCCCATCTGTCCTATAAACAACTCTAATTTGAATACTTTAGTGTCTAAAGTGATAGAATTATCCAAGTGGGAAATAAAGAAACTCTGTAATATACTATTAATTATCTCTTTTTAAATTATAAATAATGGAATATCCTGTTTAAATAGAACATCCTCAATGAATTTCCATACTTCTATGTAGACCCCTTAGAAACTGCTAAAATTCAAATTTCTTTCCTGTTTCGTTGGGGTTTTTTGTTGTCTTTACTTCAGTGGAGTTACTTTACAATCTTTGAAGGAGACTAGAAGAGTCTGTACATCAACAATGTAAGCATCAAAGAGATTTGAAGAAAATAAATCTGCTTTGTGTCAACATTCAATCCTGCTCACTGTAATGCTCACACATGATTTCCTGCCACAATTATATCTGCCACTGGCTCTACCATATCAATTCTTAAATTAAACTGAGATAAAATAAGTATTCGTGGTGACTTAGCTGTAAGTATAATTTCCCTGATACTGCATCCACTATTGTTTAAGACCTGTATCAACTAGTTTACAGATATGCTTTGTGTTCAGACTAAAACTGGCTTTCTTTGAAAAGCAAAAAGATATTATGAGAGATATTGCTGATCTTGTTTTATTCTTCCCTGTGTAATCTAGTAGAGGTTTCAGAAGGTCCAACAGAGAGCAATGATCTCCATTGTCCTATTGACACACAGGTTCCTTATGTATCCTTTGATGATCCAGTTAAGTCTTCTTCTAACTACTTTTCTCTTGCATAATACAAAAGAAAGGAGTAGAATATCTTTTTCTTACTACTTAAATGGATTTATGGCAAAAAAAAAAAGTTCCAGGACAAGCTGAAGAATATTTCTACACAATTTGTTAATCACGACTGAGGTTATAGGACTGTGTGTCTCTCTATCAAGTTGCCATTTCAATTTTCTAGCTGACGTGCTGTGCTGTCAGCTGGATTTGAGACTCTCATTTCTCTGCTGCCTTTCTACCTCAGCATTTAGTTGAAATCCTAAAAAAAGTTAACACAGACCTCACAGTCTATGTTTTTATAAACAAATGCTGCCTCTATTCAAATGCAAATACAATGAAAAATAAGCTAGCCCCTACTGAGAATAACCAATTTCTACACTGCAAAGATGTCTTAAAAATGAAGTTATTTAAGGAGTGCTAGCAGTTCTCTGAAGGGACTGCTTTACGAATTAAATTACAAAAGGACTGAAGAGCTGTAAAAGGGAAAAAGATAAGCCATTTATTTTCTTCAAACAGTTTTACCAGTTCACTGAAGTGAGTGATGAAGAAAAAAAGAAAACCCCCAGCAGCTTGAAGAAAGACAAAAGTGGCCAAAGACAAGACCCAGTAAGCTTGCCATCTTGGTGAAGAGATCTTCTAAACCAGGAAGAAAAGGGAATAGAGATTAAAAGCCACAGCCAAGTGTGGAAATGGTGGACACACATGGAAAAGCAAAGATCCATGGCAACAGGAACAAAAGAAACAGAGTGGAGCACTGCCTTTGTAAAGGATAAGTATGAAAATGTGCACAGCCTTGGAAACAAGTTGGAGGAAGCAGAATGTCACGTGTTGCTGCACAGCTGCAATGTTGTTGGATGAATTAAGATTTGGTGGAAATGGAGTAGTGTAGTGAGCAAATAAAGGTTGCTAGGAATGACAGGAAGGGAAAATGGTGGAGAGGGTTTTGTCTTCAGTGTGAAGGAGCAGTTTGTCTGTAGGAAGCTCCCATATGGGATGGGACAAGAGTGACTGAAAATCTGAGTGTCAGGATCAGATAATTTTGCAGCAGAAGTGAGTTATGGGATACCTAGTCAAGATCAGAAAGTGAACAGTGTCTGGGCGTGGAAACATGAAGCAGGGGTAGTGTTTTACTTTGTGTTATACCAACCACACACATCATTAGCACTCAAAACTCTGTTCACAAATATAAAATTAATTAAGGAAACCACAAGTAATTAATAAAAGCAAACCTTCCCATCTTCTGATTAAAGATATTATTTGTGTTAAAGAAGGTCATCATTCTTGATGGTTTGGAATCCCTGCCTGCCTCTTTATTTATAGAGCCTACAGTTCTCTACGCCTCTGGGGTGGTGTCATCACTATATTGATTAGTTCCATCTCCTCTGAAATAATTTAGTGCTTATAATAAGCATGTTAATTAAGATTTTTCTTAAAGCCTATGCTGCCAGAATCTATTAGATAGCAGAATATTTTCTTCCAAAACTAAGAAATTCCTAAGAAGAATGGCAGAGTACATTAAAGATTGAAAATACTAACTTTTTTCAAGTAGTATTTAGATTAAAATCTCCTTCTAGCAAAATATTGCCTCTAGTAAAAGCAACATTTCTATTTAATCATATTAGTGACTATGTATTGTTACATGAAAAATAGAAAATAATTATATATAAAAGATTTTCATTATTTATCTTTTATGCAAAGCCAGACAGTGACAGAGAGTATAAATTCTGTGCTGTAATTACAAATCTAGTGAAGTTACTAGACAGAAGATCATACTCTCATTAAGGCTGTAGGTAGTAGCAATTCATTTTCCATGATTCAGAAGGATATGAAAAAATCAGAAAGGGATAAAAATACTTCAATGATTTCTACTCTAAATGCTAAATGCTAACACTACAAGATCATTTACCATAATTAGAAGATTAAGAAGGTCAAGAAAGCAGGTCGACACCAAACCATAAGTTTTAAATAGAGAAAGAGGATGAGAGCAGACAACTCAGAACTTCAATACCATAATTCACAATAAATGGAACCCCCACAGGTTACCTAGTTCAACTCATACTCAAAACAGACACAATCATGTCGGGCTGCCTATCGTTGTGTCCAGATAAGTCTTGAAAACTTCCAAGCACAGAGATTTCACAATCTTTCTGGGAAACCTCTTCTACTGTTTGACTGCCTCATAGTAAAAACTTGTTTCCTAACAGCTAATTGCAATTTCCCATATTCTAACTTGTGTCTGTCACCTCTAGTCATATCACTGTCTTCATCTTCTCTGTATATTCCAGTGAGGTCATAAACCTAGTCCATAAAAGGTGGCTTAGGTCAATCTGACATAGAAGTCTGATACAGGCATCAACTAGTGTAATTCCACAGTTCATGTTAGCCTTATAAAGCTAAATGTCACTAGTCTCTTTTGGATTTAAAATCTATATATCTATCTCAATATGGGTACCAGCACTACATAAGCACTCTTGGGGAAAGAAGGGAGGTAAAAATTTTGAGATACATTATCAGAAAACTAGTGAGAAAATAATATTATCATCTGTGACTTCAGGTTCTCTTTCGTTTTGAAATAATTTTATTGTGTCAGGAAGACATACATTCGTATGCTACAGAGAAAGGCTGTGATGCAGAAAGAGACCCAGTGCAATTTATTCAGGTGCCTGATTTGTGCTTACCTCTTAGACACCCAGGATCCAGCTTAAATAAATTTAACTCATCTTGGTGGACACCTATGAGATACCCAGGACTCATAGAAACTGTAAGAAACATCAGTACCATAGGCTGAGGTCAGAGTTCCATGCAGCATCTTCGGTGTGTTGTCAGCTGGATAAATCCTCATAGATGCTTTTGAAGATCTAATGAGAAAACTAGGTCTTAAATTGTAGAGTTGTGCCACTTCAAGGGTACCTGTATGCCCATTGTGCATATTACGAATTTTGACACTTCCCTTTAAAGGGATTAATGCATTAAAATATCAGTGCATTATTATAATATTAGCAAAATTTAATATTAGCAAATATAATAAAATAATAATAATATTAAAATAAATATAATATTAGCAAATAAAAATNTTTATTATATATATATAAAATATGTTTTTATATATATATAAAATAAATATATTTTTATAACAAATAAAAATGATATTAGCAAAATTACTATAATTAGCAAAAGCTAATTGATTTAGATAACATAATTCAAATTTATCCTGTTTGTTACAGTATCTTAGTTAGCTAAGATTATTTCAGACCACTTTAGTGCAGTGGGAGATTGCTCTCATCTTAATTTAACCATCTAAAAGTAGATGTCTAGTCCAAACTAATTGTGCAAATAACATTTTTGATCAGTGGTGACATCTTTAAAAGGCAACACAATTCAGGTAGTAGAAATCAATTATAGAATTAAATGAATCACACTCTGTATGTGCCACTTTCTCTCCACATTGTATAGGGAAGGAACCAAGACCAGTTTGAACAAGTCAACTAATTTTCAGTTGGAAAGTATTAGGTACATTCTTATAATGTGAAAATATTGCTTTGTGTATTTACTTATTTATTTATTATGCTAGAGATAACTCTATAGAAATTGGCCCTCTCAAAGAATTTTGTGAAGAACCTAAGAGAAGACGCTTTTGAATATAAGGAAACCTGAGGCTTTTAGAGCACTTATTTTTTGTCAAGAAAACCCTAATACATACACGAAAAATTACATGCAAATTTTAAGATAATCATAGAAATTTTTAATAAATGAGAAAATATTAAGTAGATTTATAGACAAATTTGAAAAATTCATACTAAGTCTTGTGTTCACAGATACCAGTTTTGTGTATAAATGAGGTACACTGTGAAATTTTTGTAGCCAAACCAAAACCATAGAGCATGGCAATGAAAAAACCAACAAACAAATTGTACTTGAAATAATTCATATTTTATATTCTGAATGAAAAATCTTTCCGTTTAAAACAGTTTTTGTCTCTCTGGGTTATATTTTTAAAAAAAGATTACAGTTTTTTTCTGGGTTATTTGGAAAATCCAACTATTGCTGTTTTTAAAACATGAAATAAATTATTTTCTGTTGGAGTGAAAGCTTCTCACAGCAGTCTCCTCTGCTGTCTTACCCTGGTCTGAGAAGGAAGGGTATCCCATCAAAAGCTCAACAATTTTCTTCTACAGTTCTTCCTGAATCTTACTGCCGAAAAATGCAACACTATGATGTTTTGCTTTGATTTGTTTATGGCTTTTCTTGTCAGTTTTACAATGTTATTTTCAATTTTAAAAATACATAAGCATTTCACCTCATCAAAGAGTTTACATGTTGAAATATCTATGACATCTTGGGATCCAGTTGTCACCCTTTTCCCATTTACAGCCCATTGTAGATGGGCTAAGAGCCTCTCTTCAGCAAATATTAAAATAATGTTTTCCTCCTACCAATATTTTGAAATCACATTCTTAGGATTAAAGTTAATTTTATAGTAAAATCTCACAGGTTTTAACATGGAAATCTCAGACATCCAGTGGTAGATGACTTGATCTATAAATGCTTCGTGTATTACACTTTTTCATGAGAGAAACATTGTTATATCATCAGTTTTGTGCTTTCTTGAAAGGTCTTTAATTTTGTTAGACGTTTTGTTGGACAGCTAATCATAAAGGCTTTTTATCATCTCAGCTTAATTTAACAGAAGGACATCTTGCTATTTTGGACTATCATTTGTAAGATTATCCAGCTTCTGAATCTGCTTTTCTGTTTCCGTCCATCATGAGGTCCCTCGTTCTCTGTATAGTAACTTTTCAAAATAAGCCCAGACCTGTTCTGCCTTTCTGTTCCAATGGCATGCTATTCTTGTTTACATACAGGAATTATTCCATATTTTAGTGTAAACTCTCAGTTCTTTCCTTCTTGTTGCTATAAAACCCTTACTAGCTTCCTTTGTCAAACCTCTGGTTTATATATGATAATTTGTCTCTGAAGAATTCTTGAGATTCAGTGAAGACCAAAGTTCTTCTCTGACTTGATCAAGGAACTATATTAAAACAAACACATTCTTCTAGTAAGATAGAAACAAATATAGGCATGAGAGGCTAAAAGTCTTTTTAACTGAACTAACTTTCTGGTCCCACTGGTATCACATGATTTGGAAAGAAGGGAAGATGAGTAAAAGAAAGATCAGGAGAGGCTTACACTACAATAAATCCCATCCCTGAAATTCTAGGTGGGCATGAAGGTAAGATAAATTTCATGTAACATTAGGGGTAGTGTTCATATCCAGGTTGTACATGCTTTAATTTAGGTATCTGAACGCAATACTCTGCATCTGAATTTAGGACTGAAACTTCCAATAGTCATGGCTCGGGAGCTGCTCAGACAGAAGCATTTTCAACCATTTGAGATGCCCTAGGAAATCCAGGGCAGATGCAATATGATCAATGGCAAACTTGTGTCCTATTTGCAAATGAGAGGTTGAAGGAAATCTAAGATATCTCAAATGGCACCAGACACCTTGTGAAAAACTAAATAGAGTTATAGAGTGGGCTACAACGGGAAATCAGAAATCTTGAACTAGATACAATTGCTTAATTGTAAGCATAAAAGGGTATTTGGGTTGTCCTCAGCATCCTGAACATCCATCTGGGAATGACAAACATTACACGGGAGACAATTTTTTCAGGAATGGTAGCTAAAGATCAAGTCAGATTACTATAGGACCTGAGTTTACTAGTGCCATGCTAGGCTATTGGATTGAGTTTTGATTTCTATTTTTGATCTATTCACTCAGTTATAGCTGCAAATTTCTTTATTTTTTCTGGTTTGCAGATGGTAACATATGCAGTATTTCATCACCAAACAGGACTTACTGTTTAAAATTATTGCCTGCATGTTTAAAGATGATGGCAGAGGAAGAAACTTTGTGAAAAACTCATAATATAATTTAGGTTATTAGGTAAACAGTTTAGCAAGCAAATGGTCTAAATTTTGATGAGTTTTCTATAAATGGAAAAAAATATGCATTTAAAAAAAATCCAGTGGGTAAGGCATGGATTGTGGAATTATGTCCACTTTCTATCATCTCCATGGTCAATGGGGAGGATTTATGGAGAAGCCTTTTAAACTGTGAAAGACATACAAACAAGCCAAAGCATCTCTGCAGCTTAGCTAAATCAAAGACCAAGAATGAGGCCCTGAGCTTAAATGCACTTGCAAATAAGAGGAACTGGGGTGTGATGGGGAAGGCCTCTGGTGAAGGTTTTCCTGGCCTTTTCTTCATACTAGTCTAAACCAAGATTAGGCACCTTTGCTATTGCAAGGTCCTGACCCTGAGCATACAGAGATAAACTGTTAGAAAGGAGAGAGAATGACTCAAGTCCTGACAAAAGAAGAACTGAACTAGCACAGGTGAATGTGGTGACAGATAATGAGGGCAAGATAATGATCCTGTGATTTTGATAAAATATGGTCATAACAATCTTCAGAAAGAGCATTTCAGTCAGTGATAATTTCACTCATTATTTCAATGATTCTTTCACTGAAGCTAAATCAGTGCCCAGTGAAGGAAAAAGGAGAGAAAGAAGAGCTTGAAATTGTTCTTTTGAGTGTCTTTTTGGTTTGCCAGAATTAAGTCCCTTTCTACTAAAAGATAGATTGAGAATATAATTTTCTCCTTTCATTTTCTCCGTTTGATTCATTGGTATAGATAGTTCATACATATTGTCTAAAGTAGAATTTTAGTTATTTTGGGGCAGGAAGTCTGGTTGTGATTCCACAGAATTGATTTAATTGGTCCCTCATAATACCAGGTGTTTATATAATTTATACGAAATACTAGAAAGAGATGGAGCTTCAAAGAGTCTCTGCAGCTGGAACCTGTAGATTTTTCAAGATTAATTTTTCTATACTTACCTCATGTAAAACTTTTTTTTTTTTTTTTTAGTTTCTGAACCTAAAACTTCTGATTGTGAAATACAGTAGGTTTTCCTATTTTGCCAAAATAGCATCTCACATCTCTTGAAGGAGACATTGCTACTACTGACTTATGGATCATTGAATTTATACATACTTAGGTATCTTGTGTTGACCTTGTCTGGACACCAGCTACCCACCACTTCCCTTCCCAGATGGACAGGGGAGAGAAAACAAGGTGGAAAACCACTCATAGGTTAAGATAAGGCAGCTTACTAAAGTAAAAATGCAAGTTTGTGCATACACAAGCATAAAAGAAGGAAAAAAATAGGTCTTTTCTCTACTTCCCATCAGCAAGAGATGTTCAGCCACTTCCCAGCAAGCAGAGCTTCAGCATGTGCAGTGATTGCTCAGGAAAGCAAACATTGTAGACTAACAAATTTCCACCCTCTCCTTCTCATTCCCTTAAGCTTTTATATCTGAATTGACATCACATGGTATGGGAAATCCCTTTGGTTTATTTGGTTCAGCTGGTCTGGTTGTGTCCTCTCCCATGACCTTGCCCACCCCTTGACGGAGGGGCAAAGTTGAGAGCCAGGGATGATGTGGCAGTGCTGCTCAGCAGTACCCAAAGCACTGGGGTGCTACCAACACCTTTCCTGCTACCAGTGCAAAGCACAGCACTGTGAGGGCTGCTAAGGGAAAATGAGCTCCATCCCAGCCAGACCCAATACAATCTCCACCCCTTATTCCACATAGTTTGTTTCATACTCAGATTCTACACAATTTATATATCTTCTAACTATTCCACTGTATTTATTTCTTATTACTGAAATCCCTTCTTACTAATTTGTTCAACTTAAACTGCATCCTTAAACCATTTTAATACCCAACACACAGATTTATACATTTTCACTAACTACTATGCCCCATCCTTTCACAAATAGGTATTATTTTCCCATTTCATGGGCTTCTTCCTCCCCTCCAGATCCATGACTTGGGCTTCATTTCACCAGGATGGATACTCAAGACAAGAGAAACAGCACAATCCATCATTGGGCACTGAAACTTGCCCAGCTCAGGTCATTGCTGCACTCTCTTTACTCCTCTCAAAATTCAGCCTTTGTCAGTTCATGTCTTCCTGATATTTTACTTCCTGCAACATACAACTTACACCTCAGATTATTTTCCCCCCAAGGTTTAAACTCCTTGAGGTACACCCTGGATCTCCCTATTCTTCTGCATTATCCACCAAGTACACACTGGTCCTTAAGCAAAGACAGTCCCATGAATGGGTTTACCTTTTCCCATGGGAGAAGAAGTCCACACAGCTGCAGTACAGCTGAATTTTAAAAGTGTCTAAAAAAAAAAGAACAAAAGTCCATGTGCAGCTGAGGTTTTTGTGAAAGCATCTTTCAGATTTTTCCCCCAAATGGTGAACTTGATGAGTTTGACACTTTCTGACAGATATGAACATTTAAGCTTTGAGTCTGATAGAACATTATGAAATTTTTCACCTTCTTGTCACCTTTCCATATAAACACCAGAAAAAATGTCAGTATGAGAGAGATGACAGGGTGTAATACACAGAAAAAAAGGCAAAGAAAATAAGAAACTAGTATTTCTTTTGTCATGTCCTTGTAGCAGCCTCTTTCCCCTTTATATCATGTCTTTCTATTTCTCTGCTCTGTTTAACTCCACAATGGTTTTCCTTCCCCATTATCCTTGTCCAATCCCATTATTTTTTCTTTCAATATTTCCTAGCATTTGCAGTCACTAATCGGAAGAGCAGAAGACTGAACCAAAAACAAAAAAAAAAGCTAAATATTTAAATTAGAAGTAACTATTTTAGGCTCTCTTTATAGTCAATGCAGAGAAGTATGCACCTGCAAAAATATTGTGGTTCATCTTAATAATCCATTTTAGAATCTTAATTTCTGTTTGACTATAAATATAGCCTGAAGTGGCTAGTTCTGTTATAACTCTCTAACTTCTTAAAATATAAGTTCATGTGGAGGAATACTCTCTTAATCTTCTAGCTGGAATAATAAAAAGGCAAAAACAGCTGCAGAGGATAAAAAATGCAATTAGGTATACTCTGTTCTTAATTTCCTTTAATTTCTATTAAGAACTTACTTTCCAAAGAACAAACTGATTTTTTTCCCAGTATCCATCCAATATTTATATACATTTTTATCTTTATATTTTATTCATTTCTTTCAACATTTAGGCTTCTCAGGACTGCTTAATCTGTAAAAAACTTTTTGAGACACTCAGACACATTCTTTTTTCTGCATTACCATGTTGTCCAAGAATATGTTCTGCTTTCTGAAGCATTTGACATTAGAGCACATGTTGGACTTCTGCTTGCACTTGCTTCTCCCATTAAAGCTTAAAAACTGCAATTTCCACATCTTTAAAGGAGGCAACAAGCTTGGTTGAAGCAGTCACAAGCAAACTTAAAATATTCACAATTTCTTATAAACATGATCTGTAATGAGAACTTTGACCTCAGGAGATTTTGTTGGAAAAGCCATAGTTGTATATAAATAAACTAATTAGATATTTAGTGTACAGTATATCTTATATGTATCATATGTTAGTGTGCATCTGTTTATAAATGTAGAAATGGTCCTTTAATTTAAAGTAATTCACACAAGCTTTAAAATGAGGACCTGATTCTAAATTTTAAGAATGTCCTTATTTCATATATGGATGAGTGGGAGAGGCTGCTCCTGAAGATAAGTTATGTCTAGGATGAGACTGTTTGCTCCCAAAGAAGGCCTCTCTATTTCAATTGGCATTTTTAAGTGTTTTATATGGTATCGGCTTAGACATGTCTCTATCACATAAAAAAAAAGGCAGACAGATGAGATAACATCTCAGATTTCTCTAACTATTTTTATGGTGCTAAAATAATAGGAGTAGGGCCATGGTCATCCATTCTGTTTGATTGTCGGTTTGTTCTTCCACCCTTTTTTGGAGGACCCTGAGTAAGTCACCAGATAGCAAAACACAGGTTCAAGGTTCAGAAAAATATAGAAACCTAAACTCATTCTGGAGAAAATTACCTGTGAGAGGGTGAAAATAATACCGTTATGGTATGTTTTTCCATGCTGTATGTTACGCCTATGTGCTGCACACCCTCAAAATTTTCTCTATGCTCACTCCCTCACCCACACAGCAATAGGTATGTGATGCACACAATAGGGCCACTAGGGTACACCAAGATACTTAGAAGACATGTAAAGTCAGGTTTTATGTAGATGAACATACTTTTCTTTGCAGAAGCTAACATTTGGTCTGTGGGTTAGGAAGGATTTCCTGAAACTGCTAATTTAGCACTGGAAGTGTTTTAATGTTTAACTTTGGTTTTGATGATATTCTGCTACTTGGTCAGTTGTCCTCCTTCACATACTTTGGGATTGATGGGTTAACATATTGTACATAAAAAATCAAAATCTATTATTTGTGCATTAGCAAAGATGAAGAAACCATGCCAGCTCTGTGTGTCTAAATATGTGATTGTGAACATATAACTATGGACAATGATTATGAATAAAGTGTTGGGAAGAGAATTACATTTTGAACCATATGCCATGCAGTTTTCTCAAGCAAGACATCTGAGGGAATGAAGTAGAATTAATCACATTAAAGTGCCTTTATGTTTCTGTTCCTGAAGGTATGCAAATATTCCACTAAGGAGGATTAAATTTAAAATTAATTTGGGAATTTTACTTCCCTTTTAGTGGGAATTAGAAAGAGTTTCTTTGCTCCATTTTAGTGAATTATTCACTTACTTTTAGGGTTATCTTTTACTGGCAGTTGAGATTTCAGACACTTGCTGAAAGCTAACGAAGTGTTTAAGTGGTTAGATGAAACAAATGGAAGTCTTGAATGAGGGCCAGACCCTTCATTCTGGGAGTGAAAACATTTTTCATGCTCAAGAAGCCCACTCATAACATTAAAATAAAGAAAAAAATGTAGCACAATGATAAAGCATAGTGCTAATTTTCTAATAAACTGGAATTTTCCCTGGTTGCATGGAGTTATCCCTACAACCAAGGACCAAAAGAAATATATTAATTTAATTAATTCCATGTGTCTAAACAGTAATGAGAGCTGCAAGGTGTCTCCTTGCAGCACGATACAGGAGTAGGTTTTATGTTATTTGGCTTTAGATAACTATTATGTAAAATCTGAGCTGTTATCCTAAAACCATTTTATTAACTGGACAAAAGAGGCTACTGCAGTGTAATTGAGGTTTCTAAGCATCTAACAACAGGTGCACTTCTTCTCCTGGTGTCATGCTTCCCAAAAGTAAACATGTCAACCAGGTTTAACCACCACGCATATACATCTCCTGCTTGGTGAGGTTTCCAGCAGCATTCCGTATAGTCTGTAACTGACACTTCAAAAAAAGCTTGTGTGTGCCTGTTCTTTTGTGCCAACACCTGAGACATGCTGGATATCTCAGATCATCCAGCACGTCTCAAGTATCAATAGATGCCTATGTGGTATGTGCAGACAACTGAATCAACATCAGCACGAGATAAATTAGTCTACAAGTATTTTCTTTCCTAAGCCAAAAAGTGTATTTAGAATCACTAGCATTGATTACAGAACCAATCTTCACCACTTCCTTGTTTTAACTTCCCAGATGTTTTGACTTACTGTGTCTTCCTGGTCTTTTATTAACCCATATCCTATCTCTTCCTCATCTCATAAAAATTCTCTGTTCTTTAAACCTTTCCATGCTCACAACTGATTATTGCTTCCACTTTGTTTATCTCAGCCCTGAGTTCAACAGCTACCCTTTCACCACTGGGAAGTCCTCGCTCCTGCTGACTACAAAGTGCTTTTACAGGGACCCCTTTTTTACCATTTATCATTTTCTTCATATCAGTCATCCTAAACTTTTCCGTGCTTTCCTAATCTTCCATTGTAAATGCTGGGTTTCTCCTCATCTGCAGAGTCCTAGACACTGCTCCTCCAGTCCTTTCAGTACCTCCCCATTATCAGGAATACTTAGGCTGTTCCCCTGAGTGAAAATGCCTGTGCTCTCTCTGCCTTTGTCCACTTGCCTTCTGTTCATACCTCAGTTCCTTCAAAGCAGCCTTTGAGGGTTTCCTGCAAACAGCTCTGGAAAACTGTAAGGTGCAGCACAGGGCATTATTACATTTCATCTACTTTTTAACAACATCTATCGGTAAGGGATTTTATGACTTGATCTTGTTGACACACAGACTCTCATTCAATGGAAAATGAGGGTATTTATTATGTAGCTCCAGAGAGAAAAATTTATAACTTTGTCTAAAATAGCCAAGCTTTTATGGTAACAACACAGCTTTTATGGTAATGACAAATTTAGTGTGCTTTATAACTTTGTTGGTGAATTCAAAGATAGAATAGTAAAAGCACTAGGTCTTATGCTTCTTGAAAAAAAAGGGGGGGGGAATAAAATAAAATAAAAAAGCTATTTAATGCTTTTATTCAGCTTTTTAATGTACTATGGAAGGCAGCGGTTAGAGTGGGTCATACATCACTATATTAAAATGTTGCTTTTAAATCCTAGCAACTGACTAAAATATTTCAGGTGTAATTCATCTGAAACCAGCCTTGCAGCTTGATGTATTAAGCTTTTGATATGAAATGTTTCCCACCTACTGCATCATAATGTATTTTTAAAACATGATGATTTGGCTCAGTAACTGAATGTGGATTAAATTTAAAGTTTCTTTAAGAAAAGCAAGGCAGTTAATATTTTTGTAGTTTAGCTGTCATTTTTTATCATATTTTATCTTTATTTTTGACTTAAAAGCAGCTGTTTTACAATAGGTCTGAAGCATCTATCATACATTCTTTCTAATACAGGATCTGTTACAATAGTTAGACTGCAGCTGTGCAACCAGATCCTGTTGCAATGAACCAAGAGGAGCTTCTATTAATAAAGAATATTTAAATTATTTCAATTTTTAATGTACAGAAAGAGGCATCTGTATTGTGTATATGATTTTTGTACCATGAGTTAAAGAACAATTAATGAAGTGACAAATCCAGCAGGTAGGTGCTGCCTTGTCCAGGAGAAATCTCATTCTCCAAATCAAATTAAACAAATGAAAAAACAAAGAAAAAAGTTCCCCTTTTTTTTTCATCCAAAGCTACATTGAATTAACATTCTCTGCTGCATACTCTGAAATTGGGTACTCTCCATTTTATTTTTTAATTTTAATTCCTGACTTATCTTACTGTCTTATATTGCTAGTTGTCTAACTTGTAACAAGGTTTTATTCTCACAAATTCTTAAACACAGTAACAGATTTAGCTAAGTAAAATCAAAACCAGTATTTAAAGGAAAACTTTAAATACATGTTCATGGAACTGATATTCTTCCAGAAAATCTCAGTATCTTTTTCTCTTCAGTCTCTTACCTTCTTTGCTATTCTGTCCTGTATTGATGAACTCTATTTGAGTTCTGAATTTCCCTGAAATGTTAGTGCTTGTAGAATTATAATTTAAATAAAATGGCATGAGTGACAGTAAGAAATCTGCATCCAAAGGATATTTATTTTGTTTAAGCAAAGATGGAAACAAAGCTATAGAATCACCTGGGAGCAGAAATGTTAACTCTGCTTTGAGCTCATGTTTGCAAATGATGTTCGGGGAAGGTAATTTCAATGACAGAAACAGGTTATTTCTTTGCTTCCTGTGTTTTCTCAATCACCACCAAAAAAGCCAAAAAAAGATTCTCCATTTTAACAAATCCAGAGAATTGGATTCCCTATCTGACTGTGAATTCTTTGGTGATTCCAAAATGTAATCAGGATGCCCTGTATTTCTACTGATGTATTTTTATGATTGAAAGAAGTGATTAAATCCTTTAATTGGAATATTCTCCTTTTCCTTTTGATTTCCTGTGTTGCACTGTGCTTTAAGCTTTGCAATATTAAGAAGCTTCTCTTGGTTATTTGGAGGCCTTCACTTTCACCCCTGCGATCTCCCTTTGATTTGAAACTGAGTAAGCTTTCAACTAAATTGTTGTATCAGTATTTTTTTTCCCTTTGATAATACTGCTGTACAATTATTCTTTTACTGCCCTTTTTCTGTACTTACACTTGCAAAAGGTAAGTACATTATTATTTTTTAGAAAAGTGACTGTCACTGGGAGGAGGATTTTTATCATAGACTTTCATTTTTATACTCCCTCTTTCTTTTTTTCTTTTTTAGATTTTTAGCTTGTTCAAGAGGAAAACCAAGACTTGATGGATGACAAAGTAGATAATTGTCAGCTAAATATGTGGTAAGCATACCAGTAATATATATGCACAGAACTTGGCACCAAATCAGAGTGCAATTTCTGCATCTGATCAAAACGTTTTCCAGTCAGCACTGATAGCATCATAATGAGGAAAAACCGACAGGGACTTTGAGCATGTTCCTGCAGAAGCTACATAAATACTATCAGAAAAGTACTGTGAGACAGCCACCTGCTCCACTAGAGAGAACCTCCAGAGGACTACTCTTGTATGGGAGACCCCTGCCACTCCAATTCCTTGGTGTCTACTGGGGACACCTTTCCCTTATCCCTTTCCCATTCCCTTTCTCTCTCTCTCTTTGTTTTGGTTTTACCCTAAATTGCTTTTATCAATAGGAGTCAAAATATGACAGCAACTATACACCTTGCAAGTACTTTTATCTCTGTGTGTGTGTGTGTGTATGTCAGCCTGATGCCAGGAAAATTTTTAACAAGTAAGTTAGGAATGGAAGAGCTTTCAGGATACAGTGTAGCTGTTTCCTGAATAATAATGATTATAAATATAATTAAGGCAGGTGGGCTCCCACTTCTCTCCTATATTTCCACCTTTCATTTTAAATGACATTTACACGTAATTAATAACATATGTACATGAAACATCAAATTCAGATACCCCATAATGATTAGAACAATATTATCCTGCTGAAATCTAGAAGTTTGACAAAAAAAAAATGTACAGCATTGATTAGGGAAGGAAATCATGTTATTAAATAAAAAACCAAAACAAACAGGGAGTAACATCAGGGCACACAGGAAGCACAGTCCACTCTGCCAGGCTGCTGCTTGCTTTGCTCACCTGTGGTCTTAGGCTACAGCCTCTACAGTCACTCAAGGTGGCTGTGGTCTGTACAAGCCTAACCACCAACTGGAGGTCTCCAGAGTGTCAGAAGGGCTCATCAGGCAGTGTTTTGAGGCTGTCTGGAGCATGGTAGTGTGAAGGACCAGGCATAAGTATGTTAGCACGTTTTGTCTCAAACTGGATCCAGGGCTGCATCCATAGGGATGATAGCATACTAGCAGAGATAGAGATGATCATGCCACTCTATCAGGCATTCAGGCTGCACCTGGATTATTGAGTCCTGTTGCTGTCAACGGAATTCAAAAGAGACAAGAACAAGCTGGAGATAGTCCAAAGGGACAACACAAAATGATCAAAGAGAAGCAGAAAAGGCTTTTACTCTTTGTGAGCATTGTTTAGCAGTAACTAAAGCATCTTTGTTTTATCAACAAGTTCCATCACTAATCCAAAACACAGTCTCATATAAGCTATTACAAAAAACACTAACTCTATCCCAGCACAGTATTCTTTCCTAGTGTCCTACTCTTTAAAACTGAAAAATGCACAGAAAATCAGTGGCAAATTTTCACACCACAGACACCAAAAAAAGGTTTTGTTGAAAAAAATGTGTTTGCGAGATCATGGTATTAATTTAAATCAGTGTTTCATTTGCTTAGGAACTTTTAATCAATATAAACATCAGTTTATTCTTTCGGCAAAGTATGTTAGAAAAATGTTTCAAATTTTCCCCCGTGCTTTTCCTCTATATTTTTAAAAATCAGGGAATGGGGACAAAAACATTGAGCATTAAATCACCAGTAAGTTCATGGAACAATTTCTAACTTGCAGTACTTCAGACAGGCAGATGGATGAAAATGTTACATAGGATTGAGAATGAAATATACTTTCTACTCAAGCTGAAAATCATTAATACCCGTATAATATTTTCTTTTGTGCTTATTGGAGTTACAAGTTTTTCACCCTTTCATTCCAATTCAATAGCTGATTAGTAAGAATTAGTCTAATGCACTATTTTTTAAAATTTCTTTTATTTTTGGTTTGTTTTTCTTATTCCCTCGGAAAACAATGCACAAAACCTGACAACAGGAGAGTAGTCACAGAATATTCTGAGTTGGAAGTAACCCAGAAGGCTCATAGAGTCCAGTTCTTAAGTGAATAGCCTGTATGGGGATTTAACCCATGAATGTGGTATTATTAGCACCATGCTCTGACCAACTAAGCTAATACCAGGGTCTCAATTATATCCTCACAAAGCATAGTAAAATTATGTCTTGTTACATTTCTGAGATTTTTTTCTTGTTTCCTCATCTTCCTTTTGTTCCTGAGTATTTATGACAAAAATTGCTTTGCATACTACCAAACATTCAGTGTTTAAAAAAAAAAAAAAAAAAAAATTAGATTTAGTGNTATGACAAAAATTTCTTTGCATACTACCAAACATTCAGTTTTTAAAAAAAAAAAAAAAAAAAGATTCAGCTTAGTTGCTTAGCAATAGGTGTCTAGTTTAACTTAAGATGCAGAGAATGTTTGAGACCTTTATGTGAGGCTGTGTCTGGAAGATACACCACAGGACCCATAGCTGCAGAGGATCAGCTCCCATTTCAGTCAGCAGCTGAATGTCGGATAAAATTCCTCTAATAACCTCAACTAGCACAGGAGTTATGGTTATACAATTGATATGAACCCTTGGACTTATGCACTTCACTTGCAAATTGCAAATACATTTAGGTATCTAAATATATGTATCTACTTGGTAACTAGCCATTTACAGTCCATGGAGGTCTAGTAAAAAATTCCTGCTATACCCAGGGGCAATGACTTTCCTTCTTAAATATTCATGTAGCATCAATACCTTCCTCTAGGCAAGACAGTTCACAGGAAGCAGACATTAAGTAGCAAGCTGAGCAATTATTCCACTGAGATCCTCTAAGAATTGTAGAGACAACTAACCATTGTTTATAAACTACTGTTTTGTTTTTCCCTTTTTAAAACTCTTTTCAGTTCCCATTACCAGGAAATTAAATGTTTTCCTTTCAGAATAAACATTGTTCTCATTTTGTTATTCTTCAGTATCTTAAGTAAACATAATTTACCTGATACTGTAATCATGTTCTTCTCTGCAGAAATTGCAGTGATCTTTTGGAGGAAGTTTGAGAATATTAATAATTTCCTACTAAACTACAGGTCAGAAGTGGGTTATCATCATCAGTTTCAGGACTGAAAGGAGTCGTCTGCTTCTGTGTTCCCACATTCAGCTACTGAGTAGAGTTCTCAATTCCCATTTGTTCTGCGGATGGCCCATAACCTTGAACTTTTTATAATGTTTTATACTAATTTTTAAACATTCTAATTGAAACTAAAAAGGGTACTGAGTTAAATTTCCTACAAAACATGGAACAAGCATACATTTTAATTTCTTTGTTATAACATGACAACTTGGC
This sequence comes from Myiagra hebetior, assembly GCA_013397015.1. Classification (NCBI taxonomy): domain Eukaryota; kingdom Metazoa; phylum Chordata; class Aves; order Passeriformes; family Monarchidae; genus Myiagra; species Myiagra hebetior. The sequence goes on from VWZQ01005890.1 coordinate 185,678, forward strand.
AAAGAATGTGGTTAGCTTTCTGCTATATAATAATTACCATTCCCTAAACTTGAAGTCAGGCTGTTAACTTCCAGACGACCAAATATTTTTATTTAATGTTTCACGCATCCTTAGCTAGCAACCCTATTCTACTGTGATTTACTAGTATTTAAACAGCTTAAGTGATTTGGATAGGTATGAAGCCTGGGACAGTATAGGAAGAGATATCCATGCCGTGATGATCAGTCATACCTGTAAAAATATTTTTTATGGCAGATCTATGGCAGCTTAGCAGACAAAAATCAGAGTTTTCTCCAACTGTAAATAAAACATTGCATTAAAAAAAATAAAATCCAAGGTGCAGAAGCAGAAATCACGCATGCGCTTTTTCATATTCCATCACTTTTAAATTAGGTGAATGTGATTCCTCAGCTGTACGAATCTGTTATCTCTGCTGTCCTGCTTATTTCAGCTTGTCAAATAAATACTTGCTTTTGTAGAATCTTCTGGACTACAGAGAAAAAGGAAGTTCTAAAAGCATTTCACACATCTGTAGTTTACATTTTGTTCATGTAGAATATAGAAATTACATGTGGTTCTACTTGACTTCTTTAATCTTTGATTGCTAGGATGTCAGCTAGAAGGAAAAATCTTGAAGCGCCCTTCTTTTGATCATATATATTTACAGGAATTACCCCCCCTGGTAAGTAAGTTATCATGAGATTTCAAACATGACTGTACTTCCCATGATCCATCTGTTTTCTCTCCAGACATCATTGCTGTCAGCATAGAAAGCAACATTTCTTCATGTTCTCTTGTCTCATCCTTTTCTATGTGCCACAAACACAAGGGAGGTACTTCATCTAGGCAGTGTGATGTTCTTGACATCTTTCCTGGTATCTTCAGTCTAATGATTAGTCCAGAGCCTTATTCTGGATTTTTTCCATGCATTGCACTATTTCCATATGGATGCTACCATATAGAGTAATATTGAGGTATAGAGAGAAGGGCCATGTATATTTGGCTGTGAGTTTGATCAAGAATCACTTACAAAACAGTAACAGCAAAACCAGATAGTCAGCCTTACCTCTGCCTGATTGATCTATCTCTGCACAACCTCCAATCCTATGCAAAGTTAATGTGTAACTCACATCACAGCCCCGAATCTTTGCTAGGCCAACACAGAGTGCTGCCACACAGCTGCCACTCTTGACATAGTGATGATCTATGTGCTCAAAGGTATAAAAATCTTTGTTACTACAAGCTACTAGTGAATGAGTCCTGCTTCAATTTGATTTCTGATTGCTAATTTGCCAAAGCTGTGATATTCAATAAAAATATTTTAACTTTGAGGCAAAAAAATGTTATAATATCATTGAACAAATCTTTTCACAATGTAATTTACTGTTTGGTTTAAATATTTACAAAAATGTTTCACTGAAAGGAAATGTAAATTAAGAATGTGTCAGTGCAACTTGCTTATTATTTCTCTAAAAATGTGAAGGAGATATGCCTCACATCATACCATACTGGATGACAGTAATATTAATAATAAAAGCAACACCACCTACATAATACATGTGCTCAGGTGTGTCAAAAGCATGAACTGATGTGTTCTGTTTCTGATGTGAACTTCTTATGTGGTGAATATCAAATAATCAGCAAGAAGATATAACAGTTACAACAAGTCTGGGAATGGAAACAAAATAGCAGAGATCTATTTTAGTCTGCATGGACTGAGGACCTCAGGTGATTGATATTGTAACTTAATGCCAACATGTACCCTTCCCTTCTAGTGAAGGAGTAAACCTACTTTTTATTCACTCCTCACCACATTTCTCTGCTGAAGAAACAGCAGTCATACATAAAACATTATGAATGACAACATAATTAGCTTAAGTAAATTAGAATTCTGAAACTCAGTGCATGTTGTGTTTCTTCTTCAGCCTTCCCACATGACAAGATAATTGATACCACAATACAGACTCAGAGTAAACTACGCTGAAAAACTATCAATGGTGTGGCAAGCATTACGTTTTTAAGTGTAAAGCATTTTGTCCATCTGCCTCTTATACTTTGTCCTTTTACCTTTTCCAATTGTTCAGCTTCCATATTGAGAGTAGATATCTACATTCAGAACTCCAACCATTCCCTTGCCAATGCTGTACACAGCAGTGACATCCCTTTTCTGCTCACTCTGCCTGTATATGTGTGCAGAGATTGCAATAGCTTTTCTGGATGCAGCACTGTACTGGCAGCACTGCTCCTTAAAAATCTCCCATAAAGTCAATAGGACATGTGTCCTCACATGTAGATGTATTAGTTTGTATATCACTACCTTAACACATATTTCGCTTGAATAAGGTATGAATATCAGACTGTCCTGGAATCTGACTCCCTTTCAATAATATCTTCTTCAATTTTTTCTCTTATCATGCCCATTTTTTTTTTTTTTTTTCAGTAGAAACATCATGTTTATTTGTAGACAACTATAAAAAGCCAAACAGATCAAGCATTGTGCTCATCTTTGGGATACCCCATTGGAAACTCAAGTCTGGTGAAAAATCCTTGGTAATAACTTAAGTCTTCTAAATTTTCTGTTCTCTCATTAAGAAAAGAGTCAAAATACTTCATCTATCTTTGCTTTTCTTTGTACTTTCTACATGTCCTATCTGTATAGACTACATCACAAAAGATTGCTCACTAGCAGTTGTCCAAAAAACCAGAACAATCTCTGGTCTAAGTACTTATATTATCCACAGTCTATGACCAGTACTGAAAAGCTCTGAATAATCTCTCAGCATAACTCTAATAAATATGCTGCTTAAAGACAATCAGCTGAAACTTTTACCCAGTGGCAAAAACATAATGGTGACAAGAGTCTTTCATTTCTTGAGCTTCATTGACTTGTGGAGTTAAATCATTGGTTTGTAAGTGATGGCACATCTGGAGAGCAATGCTTGTAAATAAGCCCTACCAGTCAAAAAGCAATACAGAGGTACTTGAGGCTGCTTATTTTCTGCTTTTGGCATAGTAATGTATTTCTATTCCTCACATGTAGCATCTAACACATACATGCAGCAATAAAAATGCAATATAGAAACGAATAATGCAGAGCAATATTTTGTGTAAAATTTTCCTTATTATTCTCTTTCCACGTGTTTTATGCTTTTCTTATCTTTCTTGGAATAGCTTATCTTTCGCTGGAACAAATATTTATAATATTTGATATTGCATGTTATGCATCAAATAATTGATGTAAAAATTTTATTTACTCCTACACATGTAATTATTTCCCAATTTAAGGTGATACTAGTTTAGTACTAAGTGGCTAAACATTCTCTGGGAATTGTGTTAATCACAGTTAAATATTATAAAGTATAAAAACTCTTTTCTTTCTACTGTTCTGATAATTTTAGAAATCTTGGTTATTAGAATTTATGCAGATTCTCTCTTCATAGAAAGAATTCATGTTTCATATCGTGAATTAGCCAAATAATTATTTTTTTAAAAGTTTCAGTTAAAATATTTCTGAAAATAAGATACAGAAGATCACTGGAGAAAGAAAAAAGAAAAATGTAAATAGAATCATATAGAAGTTATGAATATTCATGAGCATATCATGAATATTGTGAAGTGATGAAATTTTTGATCTAAATGGGTAAGTTAAAACCTACATATCCATAGTATTTATCAAAGTGCTGATGCTATCCTGAACAATTTGTTTTTTGGCTTTTTAGCTCTTCTCTCTTATTTTGACACATTTTTTAATGAACTGTTATTACACACATACTTGTTTTACCTCTGGTGCTTTGGAGTTCTGCATATTTCAATACAGTAGCATGCGATAAAAACAATGTCCTGACAAACTGGAAAGGCCAAGGCAAGGCTGGTATGTACGTAAAGTTCAGTTGACATGTTCATAATTTAGAAGTTCAAAAATGATTATGCAAACTTTCCATCTTCTGCAACTCATGTTACCTTATTTTTTAAAATAAAATAGGAAAATAAAACTGCTGATATTTCTAATACAGGCAACAGACTTGGTGCCATGTCAGCAGCACATTGCATAGAAATGCTGAAAAAAAAATCTGTAAGTACTCTGTGACCTGCAAAGAGCCACCAAAAGTGGTTTTGCTAAAGTAGTTTAACTTTAGTACAGACTTGCCTGTAGAAAGATGTAGTTTAAAATTATGCTGATTTCTGTCTCAAATGTAGGCTTTCATAGTATTAAAGTTTTTCTTACATTCAATTTCTTTTTTTCTCCTTATCTCTTTTTTACATAAATGATGAAGTGGAAAGAAAAAAAAAGGAAATAATGAATATCTACAAGGGTAAAAATTGTCTAACTAAATTAAGCAGAAAATCATGACAGTGTATTTTTAAAGTATTCATAACTAACAACAACAAAAAATGAGAGAAAAATAATTTTATTCTTTACACTTCTTTTGATGAGAAAGAAACAAAAACCCCAACAAGATTTCATCACCTGGATTTGTCAGAGAGTTTTGACAAACATCCCCAGGAAAATGACAAATCTCTCCAATTGGAAAATTTATTAAAGCATAATTAGATTTTTAAGGATTTCAGATTTAGCCAGAACAAATACTCTGTATGAATCAGAGTGCCACAGGGAAGAAATTAAATTATTAAAACACATATGAGAGGATAAATTTAATAGTAGTCTGTGCAGGTGAATATCACGGAAAAAGAGATTAGAAAAAAATTCAGATTAACAAAAACCTTACTATGTAGAACAAGCAAAGACAAAGAGAAGAGATAAGAGAATGACTACAGATCACCTAAATCCATATCTCCAAGAAAGAAAGATTCCATTCTCATACATTGCAAAAAAGATTTATTACTTGAATTAGGAATGCTCCATATGATTTTTTTCTTGATGGATTATATACTGTGACTAAAGCATTCCTTCTTTTTTACATTTTTGTGGTCAATAAGCATGAAATCAAAATAAAACAAATACAGACAACGAGTAGAGCAATGAGAGGAATGGAGAATCCTGTTTTACAATAGGAGACTACAGGAGCTTTTTCTTGTTTAGTCTAGCAGAAAAAGATCTGAATGGAAAACAAAATATGGATGGAATATGAGAGCTTTCTATAAGTATCTCCAGGACAGAAATATCAAAAAAGGTAAGGAGATATAATATAGAGAAAATGTTGGCATGGTAAAGAACTGATAGAAATTGTTCCTGAATAATTTCAGAAAATAATATTCTTGAAGATGGAAACACAATCCACCTGGTATGAGGTGATGGGATTTCATAACCCTGCAGATTTTTCTACAGATAAAAGAAAGATACCAGGTAGTACTGAACTCATAAGAACAAAGATTGGAGAGGATTTAAGAAGTTAAGATCCATAGAATGATACAGAAATCTAATAAAACCTAGAGTCTAACCAGAGAGGGAAATAGGTCATAAAAGGCATAGATATTGGGAAAATTTCTTAGCATTGACAAGTCACCACCTACCCACCTGATTCATTAAAACCAGGTTAAAACATTTGAACTAAATATTAAAACATTTGAACTAAATGGGCTTCAAGACAGCTTTAGTTTGTCTAAGGCAATTTGAACCTAAAAAACTTGTGGCTAAGAACTTTGCATGGTCTCTTTTAGCTCCACTCATAAAACAGAGTAAAATTTCTGTGTTCAGTGGAGTGGGTAGAGTTCAGTAGACTCCCACATTTCCTGAAGCCAGGCCATGATACATGAGCTCTGATGCTGAAAAGAGCAAGGAAAACTAATAGTCCTCCTGGCTGTGCTTCCAAAAGTCAGAAGGGAACAGGAGTACTGAAGTTTAAATACCCTGCTTATATGTTAGTTCTGTTCTGTATCTAACAGCTCCCTAGTGTAAAATTCATGAACAGAAGTCCCTGGCTGACAAATGGCTGCAACTTATAAATCAGCATACAATATAAGAGCCTTGAGACCTTAAGTTATCTTTTCAGCCTTAATAATTTTATTTTCAAGTGCAGTCTGAAAATCTGAGCTTGCATTTTATAAGTGCCAGAACTGAAGAGGGTATAATATTTTGAAATGTACTGTAGTTTCTTTGGAAAAGCGTTTATTTCTTTAAACATTGCAAAATCACTACCATTTCTTTTCATTTTTTTATTGATTTAAAATAAAGAAGTGTAAAAATATGCATATCAAATTCTCAGATAAAAAAAAATACTGTACTTTTTTTTTTTTTGCCCTCAAGTCTGTATCACCTATCTATTTTATAAAATGACAAACAAATTACCTTGTTATCCATGTCAGAACCATTCCCTTCTGTGCTGCCTGCATTTGTAAATCAGTATTAAAGCTTTTCATTAGTTATGCATCTGTTTAAGAGTGTTTACATGGTTTATTTTCCATAAAAATATCATGTTGCAGTTATTTGGCATCTTCTCTTCATGTTCAGTTTTGCATTGCCCTCTGAATTCTGTTTAGCCTGGTAGAGCTTGCCATCATTTGCCTCTTACAAGATATTTCTTATATTAATTGCTCTACATCTGAAAGCTTAAATATTGCAATTACATTGTTTTATATGTTATTTGAGTAAAAGAACAATTCCGGAAGCCTGATGGTATGCTCCTGTTTCCAAGCCCTACACCAAACCAAAATTTACAAAATAAAGGCAATGTTTTTATTTCTATATAATTAGACAAACAAGCGAACCTACCAGCAAAACATAGAGGAGTACCTGACTCTTTTTATTATTTTTCTTTTGTGTATCTACAAGCAATCTGAAGAGTTCGCCATTAATTTTCAACATATTCTTCCTACTATTATTATTCTTCATAACAGCATAACTATTTAAATTAAATATTTTTTGACTTTACTGTGGGGCTATTTTTTTTGGAATCTGGTTAAGTAAACAGCCATATATTTTAAATAACTCCTTTTTTGTCTATGATTTATGATAAAACTCTGTCACAGCATTTTCAAATTCTGCTTCTGATGCACTGCATAATTTAGTCTACTATTTAAGAGGCTTTTTATATATAATTAGACTGGAAAGTTATAATTTTCTTTAAACACACAAGAGAAAAATTATATGAATATTTATCTATTTTCAGAATGCAATTTTATTTTAAAAAGAGATATGTGGAAAATATCTGACTTTTGAGCAGCAATGAGGAAAGTCTTGCTAAGAAACCAAGAAAACAAAGTTACACAAAAAGGGAAATCTTGTTAAACCAAACAAAATTGAGTGATAAACCAAGAAAATATGAAAAAAACCCTGCATACAATTCAAGGGAACATTGCAATACAGCATTGTTAGTTGCATTCAATGAGAAATAAGCAACTGATCCTGGAAGTTCTAATAAATCATCTCATTATATTAATCGCTTTCCTTCTAGCAGGAAAACAAAAACTTCATATTAACATATTCACTTGCAGCTGAAAGCTATAAGAATTCTCTACTCTTTTGACCTCATTTGTGTCCTCACTCCCTGAATATGTAATTTCTGCATGTCAGTAGGTTCACAGTAATAGGCTTTCAAGTAGAGATAGATGAACCTAAGAGCCCTAAGACAAATTGTTGTGGCAAAATCTTAGAGTTTGTTGTGGTTCTTGTTTTTGTCTATTTGCTTGGGTTTTTTTTCTATTGGTGAGTTTGGGGTTTTGTGGGTTTGGGGTGTTTTTTGGAGGGTGGGTTGGGGTTTTTTCTGTCATATGAAAATACATAATCTAGAGGAGAATATATTCATTAAAAGGAAACAAGGCATATTCAGACCCTGCATGGAAAATAGGGATGAAATATAACTGCAAGAGAGGAAAAGTCTGTTCCTAATCCCCAACACTTCTAAATTGCAGTCTGTCTGCAGTTTCTACAACACTACAAATGTTCTCTACACTTCACTTTGTTAAAAATAAATTCATGAAATTGACTGATCACATGTAAACTAGATTCCCAGGAAGAGGAACTCAGAGTTTGGAGATTAACAGTCAGTAACTACACACTGAGATCTACACAAGTTCTTAGCATTTATCTCCAATTTGTTTGAAATACAAAATGGTACCACCCCAGTCATAAGAAATTCAATGATTCTTTTAACAAAATCACAGAATCCCATCATATATCAACTTCATTGGTATAGGTAATTATGAGAGAAAAAAAAATGTTGAAAATAATGTGATTAAAACACATTTTATTAAAGCTGTATTACCAGAGGCTTGTGGTAACACTTTTGGCTTAATAAACCTACAGATGTGACAGGTAAAAAGAAATAAAACTGGGAAAACAATGTACTCCAGAAATTTATGGCTTTTATTGGATTTTTGTTTTAAAGAAATGGATTCAGATAATTCTTCAAAATCACTTCATTTCACTGAAAATCAAAATCACACTTGGGATTTCTTTTCATAATTCTCCTAGAGCAGTTACAGAGTTTAAAAGAAAACAAAAAAAAAAAATCTCACACACTTATTCAGTACAAAAATTAAAAACAGAATAGAATGGCAACTATACAAGTTTTTACAAAGAATATTGTGTATTTTCTGGGTATTCCACTGAGGTAATGTCATGAGCATAAGAAACCTATAAAGAGAAATAGTTATGAAATATAATGATTTAGATAATTTTTCTTAAGTTTAAAAGAATAATTATTAAAAAACTGCTGTCCAAAGGACTAGAAATTCTAAGGAATAAAAGCAAGTGCAAAATATTGCTATTATAATAGGTAAATGGTGACATACATGTGTATAGTATGTATTTTGGCATTTTTCAGAATGAAATTAATGTCACTACAACTGGGTGTTGCAGATTTTCAAATATTTAAAATATTATTTTTTATATGCTAATATAGTATTCATTGGAGAACTTTTTTTCTTGAGTTCTGGGAACATTTAATACTTTGTGGTAGATATTGTTATGTCTTCATTTTAGTTAGCTTTAATGTTAAGAGAAAGAAAAAAAGACTGAATTATAAAGGCCATTATAATTTGATTGTGAAGTGAGAATTATCAACTTGTTTTAGAATACTGTGTTAAACTAAATTCTCCATGTACTGATCTCTCAGAACTATTTTGTCAGGAACTTAAGGAGAAGGAACAAAATATTCAGTTCTAAATCCTTTAAAATGCTTCAGTCTGAGAGCTCCTGCTTCTTGAAAAACCTGCTTCTTGAGGCATTTCAGTTACTACAGTTATGCAATTTCTTATAAAGGCAGTGAATTGGTTTGAAAACAAACCAGTGGGAGATCGCAAGTCAGGATTAAAATTTAATAGGAAAAACATTAAAAACAAGTGAAATAATACAGAAAAAAAAAAAAAAAAAAAAGCATTGACAAAGTCAGATACAACCTGACTCCCTGTTAGGGCGGTGGTAGCAGTCCAGATGAAGTAGTTCAGTTGAAGCAGTGATCCCATGGAAGCTCTGGTCTCCAGCTGAAGGTCCAGTGGTAGCTTTTGTCCTCTGGGAACCCAGCAGACAAGGCTAACTCAGGCAGTTCCAAGGCCAGGTTATATCCAGGTGGGAATGCTTGGCTCCTCCCTCCTGGGCGGAGCATCTCACAATAGGATGAGATAAGTCCATGAGTCATGCAGTGGTTTCTTGCTGGCCCATTGTCTGTTATCAGGGGTGGGTCATAGCAGGAGATAACAGCTAATGGCCCACAGCTGGTGGTAATAGGATACATCTCTAGTGTAACCTAGGACAGGCAGTCACTCAATGAACTGGGTGTTACAAGTTTAAGGTAGAAGAGGCAAGCAATCACCCTTTTCTAGCTCCCAGAATCCTGCTGTTAAACTCTACCCAGTCCCACTGATTTTGTATTAAACCAAACTGTATACTTAGTTTTTATATCCTGCAGAGAATAGAAGTCTTATTTAGTAAATTAGAGTTCACATTTTCTATGTGCCATCCTGTTTTCCCCACACCTAGATTAGCGATTACAAAAAAATGGAGGATGTACACTCAAGTTAACTGCAGATTTAGTGGTCAAATACAAACAGCCAGGAAACGGAATGTTAAATTTAGAAAATGTTGGTGTAAAAGTACATATACCTTTTTCCAGTAAAGTCAGAAGCGTCTCCTCCATTAATGTCAAAAACAATTGGAAAAGAGGTCTTTAGCAAGAGGATATACTTTTACTTAGACCAGATGGAAAAAGAAAAATAAAGTATTGCATAAGAGTAAAGGGAAGGTAAAATAAATACTGTATGACAAAAAATGGAGCAAAACCACTGAACAGTGCATATGGTTATTGCAAGGATGGGGGGGAACAGAAAGAGATGAGTCCTAAATTTTCTACTGACACACTGTATGACATTGACATCAAACTGAAACTTTCCTTAATATGTTCTCAGTGACCAGATTTAGACTCCTGATAACCACAGAAGCTTATTTTGGTGTTGAAAACATCTCATGACAATTTGCCATGACTACAATGGGGTTTTTTAAATTGAAAGTGCGAGGAGTGTATAACATGTAATAAATTAAAATCTCTACACCGTACATGGAAAAATAACTGAGAACACAACTGATATATCCCTCTGTGCAAGTGAATCCTGTTCAGTGATTCCTTAGAGCCTTATGCAACAATACTGGAAGCAGATGACCTTGTTGTTGGGAAATATGAAGGTCTCATAATTTAGTTACTTATCCTGAGAAATCTAGGGAATTTTTATGGGGTAGCTACTGCCAAAGTGATTGTAGATTGGCTCAAACCCAAAGCGCAAGAGCAATGATAATTTTTCTGCTTTAGTCAGGAAAATGAGTGCACATTTTTCCATAGTTATTAATTTTAAAATTATTTATATAACATTTTTAATTAGAAAATTCATTAAATTCCTGAGACATGCATTTGACCTTTCAAGGCTATTCATAACATTATTGTTCTTAAAATAACTTTTTTTTTTTAAGATTATAGAAATCTTAAGAGAATTATTGTCATAGAAATTTATTAAAATGGATTCTCAAATAGCTTATGAAATTTTTATACAATATGGAACTTTATTTTTTTTAATACTTCCATTACAGATTTTTTTACACTTTCTTTTGGTGCTGATTTATTATTATTGAAAGGAAAAGAAAAAGGATATTTCCCCTGAATTATTAATTTGTCAAAACAGATTTCTATTTTATATCAGACAAACAACAAACACTCTAAAGGTGTATGTTCTGTCCTTCAACTACAAAGGTGTAATTGAATTACTGGAACAGATTCACCTGTCTGCGCTGATGATAATTATTAATGTTATCATGCGACTTCCAGCTCTATGATGGACTCTGGTTTTTGACTCCTTGGAGAGAAAAAAAGCAACAAATACTTCATGCCCAATCAAAACAGTGAACTGAGGTACGACCTTGAAGGGAAGAATGATATGATTTTAAAAGAAATATGCTTCTGGAGGAGAGACATGAGGACATGATTGAAATATCATGTTCCTTTTAGCCGTCTGATCTTCAGAAGGAGAAATGAGAAAAAAAAAAGTATTTCCAGTGTTTAATTCTGTAAGCAAGTTTTGGGCACTTGTTTAGGGTTTTTTTCACCACTTGATAAATTAGTTTTAAAATATAATAAAATAGTTCATGGGCACTTTCCTTTTGTATGTACACTCAGGGCTACTGAACTCTTACAAGGATTCTGTTTGACTAAGATTTGATACTTAATTCCACAGGGAGAAATGAAGCCACACATAAAAATATTATAGAAATATAGGTTGCCAATATTATAGCAGAGAATCCCACCCAAATATATCCTGAAAAAGCTCAAAGCTTCACTAATGGGCTACATAATATATTCTCCACTTCTAAGTGCATTAAACATGGGGTTTGACAGGCAGCAAAATGCTAGAGTATTAAAGCATTAACTGAAAATATTTATTCCCTTTTTTAAATGAAAAGTGAAAAATCGGGTTCCAAGTCAATAAAATACAAATATTGTTAAATGTAATTTTTTTTCATATCTTTTCATCTGTCAACACTTATGTCAAGGTATACATTTTGTCTCTCTAGTTATACAATGTAGTTATACTCATCTGAATGCATGTAGATATCTGTATCTCACCTAAATCTCCCTTTAGAAAAAATCGAGATAAATAGTCATGGCCATTCTAGGGCATGGCTCATCTCATTTTAAAGCAGACTCCCAAAATAGGTCAGATTAATTGTGCCTTGAAATAAGACTCAGTTATGAAGCCTCCCGTCTTCCTTCTGTAAAAATACATAAATGTTTACTGATTATATATATATTTATATCTTCAATCTTCCATGCAACTGCTCTAATTTTAATGAGGAATTAAATTATACAGTGTATCTAATATAACCTTGTACCAGTGATCTCACAGGAAAGCAGGGATACATTATTCCTTGGCAACATATAGTACTTGTCACAAACCAGTAGGTTTCTAAACTTTTATCCTTTTTTCATTGCACCCCATACAGGAGGTGTCTCTCAGAAGTGATTTAATGCTATTTAAGATGGAGATAGAGTCATTGAAAAAGAACCCGTTCCCAAAGCCAAAACAAAAAAAAAAAGAAAAAGAAACATAAATTATCCCAAAACAAAAAAATAAAAATTACTTCACTTTCTCCTTTCAAATTTTTGTCCACAGTCCTAAAATAATTGTAGCCAAATAATAGCATATGGTCTATCTAACTAATGCACTGGGTTTGAACTACCCCAATTCAGCTTTAGAAACTCAAAAGTTTATCAGAAATCGATATTTTCATAGTCAGTGTTTCACATAAGGAAGTGTGTATCATTTAAGAAATGTGATACGCTTTTCTCTCACTCACTGTGGCATTGGTATCTGATCTCACTTAGCAGTACACATACTACCCAGAATGTATCAAACATTTCTCCTATTCTTTTATAGGTAGGATTTTCACAAAAGTTAAATAAAGTAAGGTTATTTTTCTAACCTTGCTTAATAGTTTTTATTTCACTTTGTTTGGATTGTAAAGTACTTTAAAATCTTTATGTATAGTTTATCCATCAAAGGTCTTAAAAACTTTTTAGATAATGAGGCCTTTGTTCTTTACTGGTAAAAGTATTCAGATCTCCTTATTCTAAGTGCTTAAGTACTGAATTTTTCATCTGAATATACAGACCAGTTAGAATACAAATGGAGTCAGGGAAAGTGTTCTTCATTGATTGCATTTCTGAGGAGAGTCCTGATCNTAATAACAACAACAACAACAACAACAACAACAACAACAGTAATCAAATTTATCATTCCCGGGGAAATTCTGTATAAAGCCGGAAAATATTATCTAGAAGGTGTCTCATAGATTTCAAAGACATTAAAGAAATAAGAATGAAAGCCTACCTGTGCTAAATGAATGTATGCAAAACTACAGATGGAGAATAGAGGGAACTTTAATTAATTCCCTATCTTATAAAATGTTTCAGTAATAACTTGTTTTTCTGCAAACATGGTTTAAAATTAAAAAAGCAAAAAACCCAAAAGGTTGTTTATATTTAAATTGCCTGAGTTTTTTTTTCTTTATTTTTAATTTATTTTCATGCTATGCTTAATTAAGTGTAGTGGAAGTCCTTTAGCATTTATTAGATAATAACAATTATTATTTTACCTAATAATTTTATATAGGTTTAGTAAAATATCTTGTTAATTATTCAAGATTACNTCTAATTTTAATGAGGAATTAAATTATACAGTGTATCTAATATAACCTTGTACCAGTGATCTCACAGGAAAGCAGGGATACATTATTCCTTGGCAACATATAGTACTTGTCACAAACCAGTAGGTTTCTAAACTTTTATCCTTTTTTCATTGCACCCCATACAGGAGGTGTCTCTCAGAAGTGATTTAATGCTATTTAAGATGGAGATAGAGTCATTGAAAAAGAACCCGTTCCCAAAGCCAAAACAAAAAAAAAAAGAAAAAGAAACATAAATTATCCCAAAACAAAAAAATAAAAATTACTTCACTTTCTCCTTTCAAATTTTTGTCCACAGTCCTAAAATAATTGTAGCCAAATAATAGCATATGGTCTATCTAACTAATGCACTGGGTTTGAACTACCCCAATTCAGCTTTAGAAACTCAAAAGTTTATCAGAAATCGATATTTTCATAGTCAGTGTTTCACATAAGGAAGTGTGTATCATTTAAGAAATGTGATACGCTTTTCTCTCACTCACTGTGGCATTGGTATCTGATCTCACTTAGCAGTACACATACTACCCAGAATGTATCAAACATTTCTCCTATTCTTTTATAGGTAGGATTTTCACAAAAGTTAAATAAAGTAAGGTTATTTTTCTAACCTTGCTTAATAGTTTTTATTTCACTTTGTTTGGATTGTAAAGTACTTTAAAATCTTTATGTATAGTTTATCCATCAAAGGTCTTAAAAACTTTTTAGATAATGAGGCCTTTGTTCTTTACTGGTAAAAGTATTCAGATCTCCTTATTCTAAGTGCTTAAGTACTGAATTTTTCATCTGAATATACAGACCAGTTAGAATACAAATGGAGTCAGGGAAAGTGTTCTTCATTGATTGCATTTCTGAGGAGAGTCCTGATCTGTACTTGTTTTAGTAAACTAATGCAGTATTTCACTTATCGAGATTTTACCTGGTGCAGTGCTTTCCAAGCAAATATGCAAACAATGATAACATTTGATTGAAACTTTAGCCTCTAACAGACTGTCTCAGTTCAATGAGGAGCCATCCATGAGTTTACATCTCTCCATTTCAGTCTGACATTTGGAATAATTGACACAGATTAGATATAATTGACATAAATTAGATTCAACCAAAGCAGGTGTGGATAACTCCAGAGCACCATACTAACCATTCCACACTTATTAGTATTGCTCTTAGGACACAAGGGACTACAGAAATTACTAGTAACAAAAGTGTGATTATAGTAGCATGATAAAATAATAATAATAATAATAATAATAATAATAATAATAATAATAATAATAATAACAACAACAACAACAANAGCAAAAAACCCAAAAGGTTGTTTATATTTAAATTGCCTGAGTTTTTTTTTCTTTATTTTTAATTTATTTTCATGCTATGCTTAATTAAGTGTAGTGGAAGTCCTTTAGCATTTATTAGATAATAACAATTATTATTTTACCTAATAATTTTATATAGGTTTAGTAAAATATCTTGTTAATTATTCAAGATTACATAATTGTCCTCTTACTGATGGAAAATATATTAATTTCTATATTAAAAAAAAATACAGAGACACTTTAGAGTGTCATTAAATATGCTGTGACAAATTTGTCTGAAAGTCAATACCTGCCTTTTTATTCTCCACTGAATAATTATCTTCTTATCACATGGACTTTTCATCTACATTCATCATATACTTCAAGCTAACAGAATTACTGATTTTTTCATGTTGTTTGCCACCATGTCCTAACAGAGACTCAAATCATAGTAGTAATACTTGTACGCAGTGAAAAAGAAATAACAAAACTGAAAAGCACTGTATGTTGTTATATGCTTTCTCTATTTCTTCTTGGACACCCATTGTTTGGAATAATTAAAATATCTGCTAGTCTTCAGGCTGTGAACTGGAATTCATTTAAATAATATACATGCTTCTTGTTGTGCCTCAATTTAGCTAAGTACATAGAGCAACTTTTAGACCTACAAAACAAACTGACAAAAACTTTGCTTGAGTGGGTTTTTGTTGTTGTTTCACAAGGGTTTGGTGGGTTTTTTTTGTTGTAGCCCCCAATGCTGGAAACAGACATCTAACATAAATTGGATAAATATGCCTTAAAAATTCCTGTAACGCTCTGTTTGCTATGGAAGAACCCCACCAGGAAAGAAAATTCTGTTGTATATCTTCAAGAAGAAACCTTAATTTCTTTGTCATCCTTAATTCTTATTAGTTATTTACCCTAAGTAGTGCTTTCACCTGAAACAATCACATCTTGAAACTCTTTTTTCTAACAGAATTTATTAGGTCTTAAACCCAGAAGTTTCAGATTCAAAAGTTTTGTGTTTTTCCAAGAAAAAACCAAATCCCTGGAAAATGCTATAGTTTACTTAGTGTTCACACACATGAAAGTTTGTATGTTCATTTCCATGTACAAGCTATTATGAATTTTGGCTCAGAAAATGTAAGGATAAAGAAATGGCACTTACTGGCACTTAAAATTAACCAAATTTTTTTTGTTCCAGTCTTATCCTTTCAGTTTCATTCTTCCTCTGAACATCAAGGAGTTGCCACAATGGGATCATTTACCATGATTTACCACTCAATACAAAACAAAATGTTTTCAGTTTACTTGATTTCTGTTTAAAAGAAAAAACAAGGTAATAATTTTATCATACCTATGTGTGCTTGTTTCAGGTGGGTTAAAGTTAATTATCTTCCCAACAGTTGGTATGGGGCTGTGTTTTGGATTTGTGCCAAACACAGGGTTGATAATGTAGAGATGTTTTTTGGTTTTGCTGAGCAGGGCTTACACAGAGCCAGGGGCTTTTCTGCTTTTCCTATTGCCATGATGGCAAGGAAGTTGGGGGTTTCTTAGTTGATTAACTTCTTCATAGTTCATTCTCCTTAGTTCATTAACTTCTGTCATAAGTCTCATTCATTGTGACAGTTTGAAAAGCAAGACTAAAACTGTGCATTAATTTTAGATCGTGTACTCTGGGATGATGTCACCTCATACTCAGTAAATCCTCCCTAGTTATTCTCTGAAATAAATTATCTCAAAGATAGCTTTTAATTTCTTTCCTCCTATTTTATAAAGATGTAGAACCTTCATAGACCGTCTTCGTAACTGAGGTGCCTTTACATTTTGTTGGTGTATAATAAAGTGGAAGCATTTTGTTCTCATCAGTTCAAAGAACCTTTGCCATTTTATTTATCACTTGGCTTTTAAAACACTGACAGGATACTAGACAACATTTATAGAGCATGGCTGGAAGCAATATATTTGTTCTCCTTAACTGAAATCCATTCACCTTGAAACTATGAGCTCATGAAGGATAAATGACCCAGAAGATAAGATCATTCCTATTAGGAAATAAAGTAACTGGACTCACAAGGATTTAAATTAAAGTGAAAGCATGTTTATCGTCTTAACTCATTCAAGCAAATCTAGTTTAAAAAATCTAATTATCCGTCTCCTCTGTATATGTGCATGTGATTACACTGAACCAATTTACATTTATGGCTATTTATTTGGTAATATTTAATTATTATTTATTCCTTATTGTACAAATACAGGAATCTACTTTTTGTTATTCAGGTGATGTTTATTGAAATTGAAAATTAGTTATGTGCATAAATGTAAGCAGGATAATTTGGCTTCCAATTTTTTCCTAGTTGCTTGCTAAATCAGTACAGCAAAGAACAACTTTTCTTCTGCTGAGTTTCCACTTTCCAGAAAAGATGTGGGAAAATAATTTCTCCTCTCTATCAGCTAGGTATTTGTAATGAATTTATCTTCACATGTCCCTTGAGCCTTGGTTTTGTCCCTTTTACTTCTCTCTATAAATTCACTTTATCTTCTTTCTTCACTGTTTTCTACGTATTTTTCTTTCAATTCTGCATTTTACTTTTGGCTTATAATTTGTTCTTACCATTGCTCTTATTTATGTATTTTTCTTCTTTTTCTTTTTTTTTTCTTTGTGTAAATGATCCAGTCCTTACAACTCCCTTAAAAATCCTTCCTTCAATCCATATACCCACAACAACCCACAACAAATGGCTGAAGTCCTGTCTATTTCGAGTCCATTTTTCACCTCCTACATCCTCTATAAATTGAGGAGTTATGTCCCTTCCTTCTACAGGTATTAATGAGGAAAAAAAAAAAGAAAAAGAAAATGCAGGAGTATGGAAGCATCGCTTCTAAAATTTTTGAAAATACAATGAAACTGGTGAAACATCACTTAGGCAAAAAATACACTGACATAGTGTACTGACATTGTAGAAGATGATGGTTCAGCAAAAAGAAATTACTTCAAAACCATCCCTTATTTCCCTAGCTTCCATCTTGATTTCACTCATCAAGATCCACATTTGATAAGCTCTTTTCTGTCATCATTTCATGAATGAACCAGGAGAATATTACTTCTGTAAATAGGGTTTTTTTTTATAAACTGATTACTTTACAGGTGTAGATGCCATCACAGAGCTTGCCACCCTTCTTCCTTGATCAATCAAAGCATTCTTAATAAGCTACTAAAATTAACGTTATTTTCAATTAACATATTCATGTGAACCATGCAAGCAGACTGCACACCCTTGATAAACACAGCATAATGAAGAAGTCTGTTCAAAGCTCACAGTTACAGGGAGAAATATTTGCTTTGCAAATCACTGACCCAACAACTGTCAACATCAACCAGACTGTTTAACTATGATTGTGTAACTGAGAAATAATAAGAATCTGATTCTGCTCTGGCAGCACCTTGTATAGATTCTGGTCTGGCAGCACCTTTTATAGATTCTGGTGCTGAAGAAGAGATCTGACAGGACTGCAAAGCTGATATCTAGTATTCTAGATGCAATTTCAGGCATCGGAAGCTGGAAGGACCAAGTAGCCATAATATTTTATGCTTTCAGTTCTACTCCAGAACCAAAAAAAGCTACAAAAATATTCTTTTCTTTCAGGCCAGGTTTGTCTGACCTCACTAAGTCCTTGTGTGACCTCTCTAGGCCATGCTGCCTCTTTGTAAGGCAAAAAATGATGCTGCAGCTTGTCTGTAGTTTGCTATCAGATGCTTTTTTAATTTTTATATTTTTTCACATTTTTTTCTGTCTTAAATATACTTCATCCTCACAACATATTCCACTCTTCAACATCCCCATTGAATAAAAGTCATGTGAGTGAAACAGCATACGGATGTAGCTCCGTGGCCCAAGAGTAACCCTGTTAACAGCTGTCCATCAAAAAGCTTACCTTTCACAGTGCATTTCTAAGGACTGAAAAGATTAGCACGGACCAGAGTGTGGTTATGGGACAGGATATTTTGCCACTGCAAATGAAAGACAAATTTGACTGCATGTGTTTCAGTACAATGTGTGTGTTGCCATGCAGATGTGGATATTTTATGCAGAATGACCAAGCCTGGGCTCATTGAACGGTGAAGGTACACCCAGCTTACAATTTTCAGTCTTAAGTTCTAGATGTAATTTTTCCTGTTACGTGAAAATTCTCTCATTGTATGAATGGCACATGAATTTCATTTATTTGATTCATCCCTGTCTGTAATCTTTATCCAGACGTTCATTTTCTCTTATCTTTCATTCTGTGATTTAACTGTTTTATTATTATGTCTATTACTCATTTTAAAATATTTTCTCCACTGACATCCCTAATTGCTTTGCTTTACAAGTCCTCCAATACAGAATTGAAGATTTTTATGTTCTTCCAGGTCGAAATAAGATATGATAGCATCAGTCTGACCTTATGACCCCATTTCCCATGCTCTTCCACTCACCTTAAAATCAGTGCAGAGTTTAAAAAGACCTCCAAACTGCCCATAAGACTTTTGTGAACCGAAGTTCGTGCATTCAACTAGTTTTTTATCTGCCTATAGTACATACAGAAAATTAAATAAATTTGATAGAAAAAAGAAGAAATAGCACAGGAAGCTGTTTCTTCATATATGTGTATATATACAGCCATAGGAAAGAAATACCTAGATGAAATTTATGAATAGCTAGGCAGTTTTTAATTTTTTTTAAACAATAAGTAGTATTTTAACCCCAACCAGCTGCCAAGCAACAAGCAGCCTTTCAGTCACTTCCTCACCAGTAGGATTGGAGACAGAATTGGAAAGGTAAAAGCTAGAAAACTTATTTAATATGAGAAACAAAAGCTGCACACACAAGAAAGGCAAACCAAGGAATTAATTCCCTGCTTCCCATGAACGGGAATGTAACAGTTGGGAAGACAAACATTCCCCAAATGTTCCTCCATCACTCCAAACATTCCCCACTTCTTCCTTCTTCCCCCCAAGCTTTATATACTGAGCATGATGCTATATGATATAGAACATCCCTTTGATCATTTTGAGTCACCTGTTCCTACTGTCTCCTCCCAATTTTCCATGCACCCACAGCCTCCCATCTGGACTGTCGATACGAGAAGAAGAAAAGGCCTTGGCTCTGTGTAAGCCCTGCTCAGCAATAACAGAAGTATTTTAATATTATCATAGTGTTTTCAGAAAAAAAACAAAGCACAGCTCCATACCAGCCCCTGTGATGAATATTAACTCTGCCCCAGCCAAACCCGGCACGCAGTTCAGTACGGATTTCAAATAGCCATATTACTTATTTCATGTAAATGGGTTTCAACCATCTATTATTAGTGTTACAGCACAATGAGACAGGCATGGAAAGGGTGAATTAATGAGACATCAGATGAAACTGTGAGGGAACAATCTCACAGCAAACAAAGGGATTATTTTACCCATTAGACAATTAAAAGAGTGACACTTCCAGCCAAAGAACACATCTAATGCTGAGGGCTTACAAGGGCTCTGAGGATCTATGAAGATTGAAGACTGATAGATGCAATCTATAAGGACTCTTATTAGTAATTAAAGCCATAATAATCTACCTCAGCAAATTTACAAACTGCAAATGTTGGGAGGGCAGTAGGCTGAGTTCTTTAAACAAAGATTATCTATGATACAGTCTATGTGTTCTCCTGATCATATTCAGAGTATAGATAATAGGAAAGGTGATTAGACCTGACACCACATGGCTACAGTAATAAAAACCCAGAAAAACTTCTATCTCCTCTATAAAGCAGATATATAGGGAGTTTAACCCAAGAGTATAGCTTCAGTGAAAAATGACAGAAAATAATTTTAAAACTCATAAAAAAGAACTGTGGAGGGATGGAATGCAACAATATTTCCTGGGTGAGACGTTATTTCACATCAATAGGATTTATATTGGATTCATGAACATTTTGTGGTGGAATACTTGTAGTGTAGGTAAATAACCCTATCTACTCAGTTTCCTACCTATTCTTTTTTCTTTAAGGGAAAAACTATCTATGATTTCCCACTCTTATAGTTTATAAGTTTTGCAGAAAAACAGGAATTTAATTGTCGCTATTTCTTGAAATAGCTGGTCATCCTTTTATTTAATATCTCATTTGTCAGTTTTTTAAATAACACACATATAATCACTGTCATAATAGAACCTCATTCTTCCAGGATCTGTGTTTCTGCTTTCATTAGACAGTAGGTGAAGAATTAGACTTACACTTTGATTCAGGGAGTAAACTTTAGGAAGCACCAGAAAGTTAGCAGGATACAACTTTCATCAGACACATCAGACATCCAGATCTTCAGTTTTTTCAATTATATACTGAGTGTTACATTTTAACCTCAGTTGAAGTACAGTTTATTAAGAGATAGATAAAGACAGTAGAAAATAAAAGTAAAGATGCAAACCTTGAAACAACCATTATGTTGTAGTGAAATATCTTGACAGGTGCTATTAATCATTTATAGAGGATAGCAGAATAATATTCATTCAGTATTAAAGTCAGTATAAAATCCTTCATCAGTGGTAAAAGAACAAGAAAAGTATTATTCTACCTACACAGTACAAAAAAAGCTCTAGGGAACGTCAATATTTTGTTAATAATTTTTTAAAACAATTTTTAAATGTGGAGTTGAATAGATCTTGACATCTTATGGGAAAAGAGAACTCACAAGATATGAAAACTGTAATAAAAGTCATGCACACTCCAGAACATAAGCTTGAAAGAGATCATATTTATGATCTCAAATAACACAAATCCCATTTTTGATCTAAGGTAATGTGTCCTTTACATAGTCAAAAACTGAAAAATATGTTTTGGGTTTTCAAACAAATACCTCAGGGATTTCAGATAAAACAGTAGAGTTCTTATCCACCATATGATGAAGTAACACTATGCTCGGTACATCCGCCATGGATTATAGAAAGCTGCAAAAATAAGGACTTAGGGAAGCATCACTCAAAGCACTTCTGGATGTCCTGGACAATTCAGAGGCACTGATTATTATTTTCACTTTCACAGAGTTACAAACATGAATAACATAATGGTAGAGCAGTGTTCAGAAAAAGCAGTTTCTAAATGAAATAACAGTCACAGTTCATGCCTGTGCACTCACTATCATCCTTTCACATGATGAAGAGAACAACAGAGCTATAAAATGTTTTCAGAACAATTCACAAATTAATGGTGTTGCAGTATCATCTTGTTTACATATGTCTTTCCTGGCTTCAAAGCATGCATATTTTTGTTGTCGTGTATAAAAAGAAGATGCATGCTATTTGTGGACCAAATTTTTCTTGGAAACAAGTAGAACACCTTCAAAAGCAACACTACATAGGTATTTTATAGAGAAGGCAGGATGTTAAAATGAAAATCAGTATAACAAAGACCTGATTATCAAATTATGATAAAAAACATGAGGAAAGTTAAGAATACATAAATTTCTACAACTGTCTTGACTTCAAAGTACTTGTGTGATAAAATCTAATCTACTTGTATATTTTTTGCAAATGCAATGTAAACTCCATCTTCCAAATATATATATAGATTATTCACTTTCCTGGAAAGCATTTTTTCCAATGTCATCAGTGAAATATTTCTTGTGAATTAGACTTAGAATTTGGATATTAGAAAACAAACAATATAAAAATCAAAATGAATGTGAACCAAATAAGCTTATGTGCAGTGGGGGTGCTTTTTTTTTTTTAATGTGTTTTGTTAATTACTTGTTGATGCAAGTTATTACTACATTTTCATATTCAGCAATGAGGAATGTACAAGATAAGGAAGGAAAAAAGGTGTATTTATGATTTCTTTTATGAAGGTTAAATCTCTGTGTGAAGATTAAAAACACAGAAAATGAGCCTGGTAGTCAAAAATAGCATACAATAGGAGGAAAATAAGGAAACATATTAATCAGGTGATTAACAGTGGTTTATGCATGTAAATAGATACAATGTAATTTAAGAATAGGAAAATAGTTGAAGACATGTTTGAAGGCTGTATTTTTATCATTTTCCCTTCCAGCAAACCTTGAAAATTTTTTTATGTTGAATAACATGTGGTAGGACATCCTAGAGAAAGGCACAGTGAATAGACACATTTCCCTATTTCCATATCAGTGGACTACAGCAAAGAGAATTCATTTGAAATGCAAGTAGGTTAAAACTGGATTTTCCCCCCTTTGTGACACAATGTTCCTGGCTGAAAATGAGAGGAAATATTTTGATTTTACTTGATGCAGTTACTGTGGAGGTAAAAGTGATGAAGAACTTAATAGCAGTAATAGCAGTGAATCTATACTGGGGCTTTTTGATCTGCTACCTACAGAGGCTAAAATAGAAGTCTAATATACTGAGAGTAATAGAGAATGCTGTTTATTCTCTTTCCTAGTCAAAGGTCCAGGGTGCCAGATTCAGAACAAATAAAAGGAAATACTCAGCTATTGAACTGTTTGCCAGATGACATTTTCAGTGCTCTAACTTTATGTGTGTTCAAAAGAAGATTTGGACAGATTTTTGAAGAAAAATCCTTTGAGGTCTATTAAGGAGAAAGAAATCATTTATGAGTCAGGAAGATCTTGAGCCACAAATTGTTGTAGACTGGGAGAATGCAAGCATTTGGGAAAACACCACTACACGTGTCCTTATACTCTTTCCTAAGAATCTGCATTGTTCCAGCCAGAAACTGCACACAGAACTATAAGAATTTCAGTACTGAATTTCTATGTTATTTTTTGTTGTATTCTCAAAGATGCCATTTGAAAATAGGAACCTAATATATATGTGTAGTCTTGAAAAAGAATTAAGTGAAGAGTTCTATAAAGAAATAATATGGGAAACAGCAGTACAACAGTAAGTAATGAATTATTTTAACATTAATTCAAGTCACATCATCAGTAAAGCTCTCCCTGAATCATCTTGTAACTGCTGCAAATATACTTTGAGTTCAGGACTACCAGTAATTCCAAGAATTTCTCTTCTTTTCAGCCTCCAAAGAGGAAAGTTCTTCTGTTTTGAAGTCAGTTGTAGATTGTAAAATTGTTTAAATATATAATCATATATTTATGTATTTGAAATATAAATGTAGAAACTGAAATATCAACACAAGTATAGTTGACAGCCTCAACTTTACTTCTCTATTTTTTTTTTCTTCTAGAATTCTTAGGCAAAATGAAAAGATACACTGCCATAATCAATTTCATGATGTTGCTGCTACTCATGGTCAATTTATTTTATGATAATGTGATGAGGAAGACATAATTTTATATGTTTAGTTGCTGAGCTTGGAAATGTTACAATGGCAATTTGTAATCTTATGACAAAACTAATTTTTGTTATTGTTATCATATCTTTGTTTTCCAACTCAGCTGAGAAAAAGAATAGCTCTCCATGGACTAGTAAATTTCACATGCCAGAATTTTAATAACAAACGTGTCTGAATTCAGAATAGAAATGACTCATTAGTATGAAATAGTTTAACAAGTGTAAAAATACAGTTGCTGAAGTCTTTTTATGGATCCTTGAACTCATGATCACATATGGATCATTGACAGATATAATTTTAAACTTGCCCTGAGATCTCAGAGAATACATGATTTTGCTTGGTTGTGACTGTGCTGTTATTTCCAGTGACAGTAGAAATAAAGGCATGTTAAGCCATGATTTTATTGTAAGATTCACAGTGTTAAATTCAAGCCCTGTGTTCTGTAGCTATGACAATACCTTAGAAGCATGAAAATGCTGCAGCACTGAAAAGCTCGATGTTGAAATTTTTTGGGGCTTACTACACAGGAAAAATGAACTAAAACAATTTAATAGAAATACCTACCTTTTTTTTTTTTTGAAACTATATTATTATTATACTTTATACTTTATTAATCTAATAATAAAACCATATACTTAAGTTTGTGAGGAATAAAACCAAATAAACTCAGCAAAAACAATTTTAAATTCACTCTGTACGTTTCAAACAAAAAGTACTGCAGCTTCACTTTTCCCAGGTGGTTACTTGTCTAATATTTTGTACTCCTTATTTTTTTTCTTTAGACCAATTGAGTCAGTATTTGTTTCCAGATCCAAAGAGACCATCAGTACAACTTTTTTTTTTTTTTTAATGAATATGCAAAAGTCACAACTTTGGATTCTAGATCCCAATTCATTAGTTTAAACTACAATTTATTGTCAATCAATCTGCTAGCAAAGATTCTCCTGCTTCTTCTAGAGAGGTGGATCCCATCTCTCTGCAGAAGTCTGTGTTGGTCAAAGAACTTATGACTGTGGAAACACAAGCCCTGGTGACACTACCAGCCAAAAAGTCCGGTATTGATCTGCATGATGCACGGACTTCTGTCTTCTGAGACAAGGGTGATACACCCTTATCTCTGACTAACAAGAGAGAGGATTCAAAAACATTTGAAGGAATTTCAATTCAGTTAATTTTTTTGAGCTTTTATGAAACCACATTTCATAATCTCAAAATTGACCTTTTTTAGCTTTACTCAAGAAAAGATAAATGCACTAAAATCATAATGCAGCTGTGGAGCCATGGTCAAGATTAATTTGACCCAGCAGCTATTTAATATGCTTAGCATCAGAATCTTGTGTGATGGAAATCAGTAAGTGTTCATGAATACAGATACAGGTATAATTTACAACAAGCAAGAATATACACCCACAAGACTCTTCTTTGAGGAAAAAAGGTAGCCCTGCAGCCATTTCACTAATGACCCTAATTCTTCATACCCAATTATTTAATTTTACTAAAGTTCAATGAAAATAATGGCTGGACCAGCACAGTTACTGTAGCTTTTCCTTAATGAATAGAGCCTAAAGTGCTATAGTTAAGACCTTAGTTGATTAAACATTAATCTTTTTGTTTACTGTATGTGTAACCTAATTACAGAACTAGTTTTAGAGTAATTTATCATTTATGGATTATGAAATAAAAATAAATCTGTTTAATCATAATTTAATCAAACAAGCAATTCATCAATTAATTCAGCATGTCACACCTACTCCACAGCTCTCTAAATAAGACTTTAAAATTTTCAGTTCAGAGTAAAATGATGTCTTCACTGATACCTTGGAGTCAACCTTTAATATCTATCTCTATGTTTTGACAAACTGATTGTATATCACAGTTAAGATGAAAAAGCTTTCCAGATATCATTAGGATGTTATTTTCTTCCTAAAGAAATTAGCCAGAGGTGAAAAATTCATTTTATGTTTGTCATTTTTTAAATTTCTCATTAGCACCTTCAACTAAACAATCATCTCTTTCTGTAGCTAATATTTGAGCTGATTTCTCCTTCATGAAATAAACCATATCCCAAGAAGTCCAAAAAAAAAAAAGGTTCTAAAGTTCTAATTGGCAGTAGTTATTCATATTCTACAAAACTATAAACCCACTGTTTTGATTCCAACTTAACATTGTTAGATCTCTTAGAAGGAAGGTTTTGTCAAATTTCGCAGCCTCCAAATTGACATTCTGCTGGTTGAAGTGATATGTTTAAAATGAACAAAAACTTTAAAAAAGCAAATTAAAAAGCTATTTAGAAAATGGTCAGAAGAAAAAAGTTCTTCCTGGGACACAAGTTATTCTAATAAAGCCCCACTATCAATTTTAGTATGCACATCATTATATACTCTCAAGAATTATGAAGGGTCTTTTATTTTCATCATTAAGTTATGAAAACAAAGTATAACCCCATTTTCATATAGTTGTATTATTACTAAACACTTACTATAAACACATTTATCCATAAATAATTTAATTCCTAAAGCAAAATAATATCCTTTGCTTTCTTTTGTTCCATTCAGTCATCCTATTATGCATTTCACAAATGTGTTATTTACAGGTGCCGTAACAAAGGCTGAGACACAAAAACTTTAAGCAATAAAGTTTAATTGATATACTGCTTTGCTCATGGGAGTTGAAAAAACATTTTTTCAAAGTGCATTTGCCTTAAATCTTTCAGTTTCACTAAGCTGAAAGAACTTATCTTTTTCTGGATAAAGGAAATGAGTGGTAGATCATTTTGTGCGTGTATAAATAAAGAGAAGAGGCAAATTAACAGGCAACACTAATACTAGTTCAAATAGATTAGAAATGCCCTCAGCTGGCATCTTCTGTTAAAAATTTGGTGAGATACTGAAAACTCAACTGCTAACTAGCTCTCTGTTTCTGCAGAACTGTTATTTTCAGACCTTAATTGGAAGTACTGACTAAATAAGGTAAACATTAATCTGCATTTCATAGAGAAAATAAACTGCTCTGTATTAAAACTTCCTGGGAGAAAAGAAATTAAGATGATATGGATAAACATTCCCCTTCATGAATTATTCAAAGAAGGCCAAATTCAGACCTTAAGTAAATATTGATTTAAGTAGTTGTACTTCCTTAACATCAATCTGAAAGTATGCCCCATCTGCCCCTTGCAAAGACTACAATTAACATAAAAATACCAAAAAAATTAAAAGAAGGTATAAGTCTACATTATGTGTCACTAAAAGATGAATAGATGCTATAGCCTACTTAACAATATTTGGGGTTCTACTGAACTTTAATGACATAATGTTTTCCATGCTACAGATCCATCATTGAAAAGCCATGGATCTTAGCTCTGCAGACAACCAGCCTGTTCAACAGAAAGGTCAAACTTGTGCAAGTTATTGTTTAATAGCTTGGGTTTAATCCAGGTGGCAACCAAGCACCACAAGTCATCTTTCCTTTGCAAGATAGGTCAAGGGTGCAAAAATACACTGAAGAACATTTTTAGTAATGAGCCTTCCATAAAGTCCACTGCTGTGACTTTGACTCTGTTCTTTTCTTTCAGTGCAGAGGTTGATTGGATATTTTTCCTTCCTAGAATGCTTACTGATTTCAAATAAGCACCTAGGTAAGCATTTCTACATATACTTTATAAGACTTAAAGCAAGGGATAAAACAAGTTGAAGTTGTTTGCTATCATACCAACAACAAACCCACAAAATTCAAAATACAACGTGTTCAAAAGTCAAGTATTAAAAAACTTCCTTAGAATTGAGAAATATCCCCATATTTAGCATGTGTACTTGTCTGTCTTTCCAGTTTCTAGGTCCTCTGCTACCTAATAGTTGACTCTTCTAAAATACGGCAATCGTTTAGTTTTTGAATCCATCTGGTACAGCTCACTATTACTGAGGAACTGTAATGCTTTTACAGTTTTATTAGTAGAGCCTGTACTACAACCAAGACTCCATCATCATTTATACACATTAGCCCCTTCTTGTTTCCAGAATTACCTGCAAACACTCAGTAAATGGGCAATAGCCAATGGACTCTATGATTAAAAAAACTTCTAGCCAGTTTTTGGGAGGAGTGCTTTCCCTTACTGTGGCCTCTCCTTCCCCACAGCTTTTAGATAGCTGTCATCTTGTTTGCGTAAGCACCTGATCAACCACATAAAAACACTGATATTAAAGGACTGATATGCTCCTTGCAGTTTCCATTTCCCCTTTTCCATTACAGTGAAGTGTTGTATTTGTTCCTTAATTATGTTGTGAGCACTCTTCTGCAGACATGACATCTTACTTTGCCAAATATGTTGGCTCTAATCTTGCTTAGTACCTTATATGGTGACACAACTACTGTTAAAATAAGAAAGAGTGATGGGGTCTGAGATGCTTCTTGACACTGGCAGATACTCTATTTGATGTGGTAATTTTCTGGTGGCATTTTCACAAGGGTTTCTTGGGATAGCTAGACACATCAAAGATGATAGCATTAGGAGATAATATTTTAACCAAAAGATAAAGAAGCCATTCAGATACCAGTGGAAACTGTTGCTATGTTCCAACAGAAACATAAAGAATGAATTCTTGGTACATTTTCAGATTGGTAGAATTAATCTCACACATCCAATATGTTCAAATCCCTCCATAATTTGTATCATTTTGTATTGATAGAGACTGGTTGTGTTCCTGAAGTACTTCTGCAGGTTCTCATAAATACTAAAATATAATTTAGATTCCAGTACTTTGGAAGTTTCATCCTGGCAACTCAGGAGTGTTATGAACCAGTTTAAACACAAAAGAGCAAAGGAAACTAAGCCTCCGTGAATAAGAGATTTGACCCAGAAAGGTTCAAAATATACCCAACAAACATGATTAAAAGAAAATGAGGTTAGATGTTGATGCCAAAATACTTGATATATTTTTATTTAATAGAAAAAGAGAAAAAGAAAGAGATAGTCTTAGGTTACACTACAGATGTATCCTATGACCACCAGCTGTGGGCCATTAGCTGTTATCTCCTGCTATGACCCACCCCTGATAACAGACAATGGGCCAGCAAGAAACCACTGCATGACTCATGGATTTATCTCATCCTATTGGGAGATGCTCCGCCCAGGAGGGAGGAGCCAAGCATTCCCACCTGGATATAACCTGGCCTTGGAACTGCCTGAGTTAGCCCTGTCTGCTGGGTTCCCAGAGGACAAGAGCTACCACTGGACCTTCAGCTGGAGACCAGACCTTCCATAGGATCACTGCTTCAAGTGAACTACTTCATTTGGACTGCTACCACCACCCTAACAGGGTGTCAGGTTGTATCTGAATTTGTCAGTGCTTTTTCCTTGTATTGTTTCACTTATTTTTAATTTTTTTATTAAAATTTTAATCCTGGCTTGCGATCTGCCTCTGGTTTGTTTTCAAACCAATACAGAAATAAAGAAAACAGAAAAAGATTTGAAAAGGTTTGTGCATGGAACACTGAGTATAGGTTTTAAAATGCCACTTTGTATTTTTCAGCATATTGGGTGTTTTTTTTTAAAAGATGCCCAGAGAACACTTATAAGAAACTATGACTCCCAGCAGAGTACCCAAGTCAACACAGTGTTATGTAGGTAGAAGTCCCTCTTTAAGTAACTTTATGTAACTTTAAGGAAGATGTTTGTCTTCAAGAGAAATAAACCTCTGTGCTCTGGATCCCAAAACAAGGTCATGCACAGTTATTCAAACATACGTATTGAATACAGAGACATCTTTTCGCTGCCAGTCTAGTAATGATACACCATTGCTCTGAACATAAGTTATCAGGAGGTATCTCACCCTTCCATGGATCTGGAAACTATACTTTGCTATACTGTGGCTGAAGCCAAGTACTGAATGTTCAGCCAAATGCTTTGGATCATATTCAGATTTTAATCGCAGGCAACAAATGAAATACCACTTGTAATTAATTATGCTTGTTTCTTTTTGGTTGTACACCTCAAGCCTAAATGATTCAGGCAACGTTTATATCTCTAATTGCATCAAAGTCTGCTTAAAATCTTTCCATTTGTTATGTTTTACTTATTCTATTGCATGGGAGAGGTAATTTTTGTCAAGGAAATTAGCAGCTAGATGTATACTTCAGAATAAAAAAATATAACAGATCACTTATAATTTCTGTGGCTTGAAAATTAATTTATAAAATGAGAGAAACATAAAAGGTCGTTGGTTATCTCAAAGAAATTTATTTTCTTTGAATTATAAAAATCTTCCCTTTGCAGAAAAGATATTCTGAAAAGTCTATCATTCAGTTTTCTGAACAATTAAAAAATTAGACATGCCATTGGATTGCATTTTGTTAGGTATAAAAATAGGAACAAGTGAGTGAAATCATTTTAGCCATGAAAAAAGTATAGATAGAGGCATTTTTTCAAAATGAATTAAGTAAAGTTTCTAATAGATAATGATTTTACAGCATTGTCTGTTGCTTTGGAAGCTACAAAAGATTCTGAATTTCAAATAACTTCCAACTTAAAACCCTACAGAGAAACTGGACAACCATATAGCCCAAGCATTAGAACAGGACTGAAGTTTCTTTTCACACTGAAATCAAACAGAAGTTTTGATGCTGATTTTATTGGATACATTGCTTCATGTATCATAATTTAAAACTTCAGAGATCCAGGCAAATCTTGCACTGGGACTTTGCTCTCTGATGATAAACTTTGTAGGTAAAAAGGTCATGTGGACTATGTTTTCTATCTCTTAATGAGAGACAATTAATCTGCTGAAGTTCATGCTTCATTAAAAGACTTACCAACTGCATCTTGCCGTTCAAGTCTTAAATGGGAGCAACTGGGTCATTTTGCAGTATTTGCAAGAAAGTCATGCAGAGAAGTTCTCCTTATGGGTCTTTCCTCTTATATTCCTCTGTAATAGCAGCCCAAGACTAAAAAGAATAAAATAAATTGAAATAATGCTGCTTTTAATATTGCTGAAAAGAATTCAGAAAATTTACATGCAAACATCATTCTGTCGTTCTTTCTGCCCTACAAAATACCTTCCTTATGTCTGGAAAGTTTGGAAATACAAGTATTGCCTTTCAAAATATAATTTGTGTCAGTAGCTGCAGAGGCATGGAGGGCCTGAGAATTTCAAAAAAGGTCATAGCTGTGCCTCTTGGATTTAGGATGATTTTAACTACAGTTTCCAGTAATAACTAATTTCTTTCTGTGGAGAAGGTCTTGGGGGTGCTGGTGGATGTGAGGCTGGACATGACCCAGCACTGTGCATTTGCAGTCCACAAAGCCAAACATGTCCTGGGCTGCATCCAAAGCAGTGTGGGCAGCAAGGCCAGGGAGGGGATTCTGAGACCCCACCTGCAATGCTGCATCCAGCTCTGGGGTCCTCAGCACAAGAACATGGATCTGTTGGAGTGAGTCCAGAGGAGGCCACCAAGTTGATCACAGTCCTGGAGCACCTAAGAGGAAAGGCTAAGAAAGTTGGAGTTTTGGTTTTTCAGCCTGGAGAAGAGAAGGCTCTGGGGTGACTATTGAAGCCTTTCAGCATCTGAAAGGGGCCTATAAGAAGGCTGGAGTGAGACTTTTTACAGGGGTATGTGATGTGACAAGGGGGGATGACTTTAAACTGAGAGTCGGTTTAGTTTAGATATTAGGGAGAAATTCTTTACTGTAAAGTAGGCAAGGTAGTGGAACAATGCAGTTGTGGGTGCCCCATCCCTGAAGTGTTCAAGGCCAGGTTGGATGGGGCCATGAACAACCTGGCCTAATGGAAAGTGTCCCTGCCCATGGTGGGGAGATTTAATACTAGATGATCTTTGAGATCCCTTCCAACCCAAATCATTCTATGACTCTATGACTCTATGACTCTATGACTCTATGACTCTATGACTCTATGACTCTATGACTCTATGACTCTATGACTCTATGATTCTATTTTTTAAAGTTTATTGTCAAAAATTTACAACTGTTTTGAAAAAACAAGTCATAGCTGCACACAATTCCTTGCCCTCCTACATCCCAGTGAGTATTTTATGCCCTTTCAGTAAGAAACAAATATTTATCTTTCTTTACCAGTGATAAGCAGACATTTGATGCACATGTGTAGCACAGAGATGAGCTTAACTTTTTTTCCCTCTGTCCAATAATTCCGTAATCTTTAGTGTGTGATCATTATCCAGGCACCCTGGGCAGAAGAGGACTGCTTCATTTACTTGGAATGAAGATGACGGTCTAATTTAGCATTGCATAGCTAAGAGCAAACTCTAACCAGCACTAAAATTGCCTGTTTCACTGTTGCTTTCTTTCAAAAGCCACAGGTAAAAACTATGAATAATATATGGGGAAAAGTAAACCATCTTCATGGAAATTTTTGTAAGAGTCATGTTTCAGATATACGTTTCAATAATTCTGGGTTCCCTTTTGCATTGTGCACTGTTAATAAATTTGTGGGGACAGTGATTAAACAGCCACAACACTGCTGCAATTCGTCATTTTTTGAGTTGCTAATTATTTAAAAGGAGGTTGATCTTATACGTTTCTTAGAACTGAAAATCTGAAGCAGAATGTTCTTTCATTTGAAGAAAAAACCCCACATTTTCCCCCCTAAATAATTTGTCACTTAATACTGAAGCAATTAGTCCACATTGGTACCAATTGACATTGGTTTTGGTTGCATTTATTCCTTTTCTTGGAATATGCTCTAACAGAGATCTGTTATTTCAGGCATTTATTGTACCTCTTTTAACATTTCTCTGTGAGTCTCTATTTTGATCCAGATTAGGGCCCAGTGGGGTAGATTGGAGTCCTGAAGAGGTAATGTACAATTAGATTGACAAAGGGAGCCCTATAAATTGTCTTGTATGGAAAGGGCAGGAAAGGGCATTGTGTCACTTGGTATAGTCATTAAATACTAATTAGGATAAGGACATTGAGTGATACACTGTGGCTGTTGTAATTCAGAGAGTAAGAGACTTCTTATTTTAAATTAAGAAATCCAGAGCACATTCCAGTTCTGCTTCGCAGCAGTATATTCCAGTTGGTGGCAAGTCTAATTATTTTAGATGATCATATCTCAGCAGAAAATTCTGCAGTAGACTTTTACATGTGTATATAGATATAACACGAAGTTCTAAGACAAAAGTACTGTACAAAGCAAGAACAGTATAGTTTATTTATATAAGGGTAATTCTGGAGAAGACTATTGATTGTGATACACTGGAAAACAGAAAAAGAAGGCCACACGTTTAAATAACTAATTATTCATAGTAGACTACTTTTTAGTGATGAAATGTTTCTTATCAGCATCTCAGAGTATCTTGTAAAATAAGAGATGCCCATGAGTCTCAAGAAGCACAGGGACTTTGTGCTGGTTTGGGGTAGACCTCAGTTGTTTGTTCTCCATTAATGGTCCTGATGAAGAACTGAGTATTTTTCTATCTGTTGTGTTAGTGGAATACAGTTCCACAGTTTTCAGTATACAGAATAAGATTTCTTATTCTGATATTGTTATGGAATTTCAGGGAGTTTTGTCACTTAAATGAAAAATTTCATTACATTGTTTTGACTCAAAGCAAACAGCTGTGATGAAATAGAAATTAAACTGCTTGAGACCTGCATGTCTTTAAAAAGTACTTACGGTTTTTTGATTTATTTTTTCCTAAAATCAGATAACATTTGTTGAATTATTTAGTTCATCCAGGAGTTTGGTACACAAATTCTGCAACAGTCTATCTGCCATGTGGATAACTACTCTTATCACAGACTTTCTCTGTAACTCAGGTAAGGTCAGCTTTGTAACTTCTCTTGTCTTGTCAAAAGTGGACATAACTTTTTTTTCTTTATAAAGACCTGTCATTTCATAGACTTGATCCAGATTAGCTGAAATAGCATTTTTAAAAATTTCTATGTTATGTTATGACTATATTTTTCATCTATAGTGTTTTGCATGGTATATCCACCTTACATAACTTGAGGGGGAAAAAAGCAAAAGCCAAAAAAATTGTCTATTATTCAAAAGACTGAGTAGCCCATGAGAGTCATTAATGGTTGAAAAATTCCTTTTCCTGAAATTTATCTATACACCTTACTAACTCCATACACTCTAGAAATCTATCAATTATTTGACATTTCCATCAACAATATTTACAGTTCTTTCTCTGAAATTTGTCTGTTTTACCTTTGGTCTCAGAACACCCTCCAACATTTTTTTTCCCCACAGAGCTATATAAATCAGAGCAAAGAAGGGAAATAAACAATATACAAAACCTCTCAATTTGTACGTGCTATGAAATACAGCAGTTGCCTAATGACATTGCAAGAGAGAGTAAGAAAATGGGACAACAAAAATTCTTTTATTACTGACTGCACTTCAATCAGTCTTCCCCTTAAGAGCTTTGCTATTTCACATTTGGGGAATTTGGGTTCATGCACTTGTGTGAGCTTAGTAAATGGTGCTGTGGTGAGTAATTCACAATTTACTTTAGGATTACTTGAGAGAAAAGGGGGAGGCAAACTGCTGCTCAAGTGACTGAACTATTGAGGGTTTTTTTTTATTTTTTTATTATGTATGTTAAGCTCTGAAAGCTCTGAAAGGTGCACAGGGAGGCAGCTGAGAACCTCATCATGCAGATGTACAAATTCATATCCCATAATACAAATAATAGATGCCTCTCAAGCATGAAGAAAAACAGCAGAAAGGAACAATTGTTAAAAGACTTAAACAAGATGAAAATTATGGACCATATTGTGTAAATATTCAAAGTTGAGACTATGGCTGGTACGCCAACACAGTGGGAGAAAAAAAGTATATTTATTTCTCTGTTCAATACATCAGATTCCTTCTAGAAGTATAGCTTAAGTCCTAAGAAGTGCAGACATGGATAAGTAGCTAGACACTATCTGAAAAAGTAATTAGATTTTTTTTTTTTTTT
>VWZQ01005890.1:220852-242790 GCA_013397015.1 Myiagra hebetior
TTTTTTTGCTCAGCAGAAAAGTACATCAGCTTTACTCATGTCTCTTTAAAGATTTCCAAACACTAACACATATGGATGTTTTATAAAAATATTTTACCTATAAACCTAAGAAAACAGAACTGAAAAATTTCACATTTTATTTGCTAAAGTCACAAAAGGCCAGCAGTAGTATTAATATAGAATGGTGCATATATTATTGACTTTCCATTCTCAGTATGTTTTCAAAACTCACGGAGATTCCATACCTCACAATATAATTCTTGCAAACTGTTTTCATCACAAGAATATGGAAAGGAAAAATTCATATTTAAGTGGATTAATGCTAATTAAATTATATTAAATTGGTGAAAAAAAAAACCCCAAAACCTAAAACTCCTTCTCTCCCCAACAACTTTTTTCCTATGCTCAACAACAATCCTTCATTCCCAACTCCTTTACCCTCTTCTCCCCTCTCTGAGCAGTGCAGGGGGATGAAGAAAGAGAGCCTGTGGTCATGTAGCAGGTGTGAAACCAGATGTGGGCATTTTTGCTATGATACATGCAGTATTTTGTCAAGTTGCCACAAAACTGTAAAAAAAATATTGAGAATAAATCCATATTCCTTGGGTATATTCAGTGAAAGGTTTTAAGTGGAAGATTTTGGGAGCTATTATTCCTCACCTTTGAATCACGGTTCACTAGATTATTCATTATGCAATGAGATTTTGATGTTTGAAAGACAGCACTGAGTACTGAAGTATTTGTGTTCGCTACACTATATACACATTCTTATGAACAGGAGCATACAAAATAATCTTGAGGGAAAAATAGCAGGTCACACATAGTACTTGACATCAGAAACACATTTGAGACGAGCTACAGGATACTGCTGCTGATCATCATAGCAGAGCCCGGGATACTTCATAAGTACAGGACTCTCAGGTTAGACTCACTGCATAATGTGACAGTGATCAGAAACACATGCTCATCAGAGACTTTTTGACATCACAATGTGCAAATTATGTGAGATGCATTAACAGGCTGAATTCAATCTGGCAGCCAGCATATTAAAAAGTAGTAATACAGATACTAAAGATTATTATAAATTTGGGTGGAATGAAGTTTGCATTGAATGCCAGTTCCTAAAGTTACCTTGGATCTAGAAGTAACCTTGGAAATTCCTTAGGAGATCGTGTATGAGTACAGATAAATTACCCAATTGTTATCAAGTTCATTTAACACTTTTATTTAACACTTACCAGCCATTAGTAGGCTTGAATTCTCTCTACCATACCAAAGTCCTGAAACTGCAATGTCAACTTGATATTAAATCCCTAAGCAATATTGTTCAACTCATCTATTTGCTGTTCATTAATTATCTTTGCTGTTAATATTCTATGTTGTTGTTATTATCAGTGAAATACCTGAGATTCTAATTCTTTAGCCTATTATTACAATGTCTCCAGTCTGAGAGCAGAGGAAAACTTTCTTATATCTATAAAACCAGGAAGTCTGCTAAGAAAAACAAATGCTGCAAATAAAGTAAACACATATTAAAAAAAAAAAAAATCCTGGACATCTCACTGCAAAGCTTAAGTTATCCTCACATTTCAAGTGTCTAGTAAATTCTTATTTCCATCCTCCATCAAGTGTGGTTTTTATTGCCCAGAGAGCAACTTTCCATTTGCTCACTACATCAGATTCAGATTCAGAAAGCCTGTTATTCTCTAAAATGGGGGGGAAAATCAATATAATCACAATAAAAATATGTATTAACTGCTGGGATGATTTGCTACAAAGACACTTTTTTTCTTGGAAGCTGAGTGTGATACATTGGAAAGATGTTATAGTATATTATTTACCTTGAGAAAGAAAAAAAAAAGTAAAACCTTTGCCTTTAAATTCATTATTGTCTTTCAATGTCTATTCTAAGCTCTGATATTGACTGCAAAATTCTAGCACATATTGCTTCCAAATATATNTTGTCTTGAGATATAAGGGAAGATTCTCATTAAGATGGTTTTCTCTGCATGGAAATATCTTAGTCAATTTCTTACTTCAAAAATGTCTTCACAAGCTTCTGCCTGCCCACAAGTGCAAAAGCTGATATTTGTTTTCTGGTAGCAGGCAGGGGAATCATGGCTTTTTGCAGAGAAGAATCATTAAAATTGCAACAGAAAAGCCACACAAAAAAATCTCTAATGGGACATATGTTTATAGATCCAGTGTTCATTCAAGTTTTGCATCTCTGATGGAGGATCCTTAAGAGACTATTTCTATGGTGAAGAGCTCTTCCGAGAGCCTAATTCTTATCAACTGTGATGACTATGATTTTTTTTCTGGATATTCCCTCGTGAAAGGCACAGTTGGGAACAAAGCTATTGTAAGCCTGTAGCTCAAGAAATGGCATAACCGTCATTGAAATTGTCAATACAAGGGAACTGGGGAGAAAAAATCTTAGCAACTGAGACACCAGCAAAAACCTGGGTCTTCAAATAACCATGTATTTTTTGCATTCAATGAATATGTAATCTGTCTTTAACAACTGAGAATCAAATGTTAAGAACATATACTAATGAAGCAGTAAGTGCATGATAGATTTGTCATTCTGATAGCTGCAGTCTCTGTTGATTCTTATTTTCCAAGATCAGGTGAGTCATACTCTGGGAAGCCAGGCAGAAAGAAGTAAAGATGTTATCTTCTCTGGGACCCAAACTCTAGTGCGCATCACTGGTATCTATAAACAATTTTCCATATGTCAAGATCAGCCTAGCATGAGGAATGAATTGTTGCTTTCATACGTTAAAAAAGCAGATGGCTCTAATTTCTGGGATCAGGGAACTATCAGCTCATTCAGGTGTGTGTTTACATCTGGGTACTGGTCGCTTGACTCCGTTTTAGAGCTACAAGATAAATACTGTTATCTTTATCTTATGTGACTATGCCAAGTCATATTTAAATATATGCCTGGGTAAAAGGCAGACAGAGTAATATCAAAATTAGGCCTGAACCACTGCTAATTATCAGGCTGAAACACTGATATCAGCAGAGAGTTAAGAGACTTTGCATTAGTTCTGCTGGGATCAGGACTGGACCATGTTGAATTTGCTTTGCCCAAATTTGTTTTAAGGCTTGTATGAAGGCTTTTTTGTCTTTTGTTTTTTGGGTTTTTTTTTAATTTAGCTGTATAGGCAGTTGTTTAGTGACCACTAATTGGTATCAGCTGTCTTATTTGATAATCTGAACTGGAATTATAGACTCCCAACTACTGTTAGAGCAAAGCCCCCTTCAAAAGAAGAAGCTATCTGTGGGCCAGTTAGGCTTTAAAGGCCATTTGCTTCAATCACCAAAGGAACAGAAGCCCTTCTGGATCCATAATAAAAAGGAAGGGGACATGAAACCACTTTCTGAGCAAACGGTCCTGTTTAGGTTCATTAGACGACCTTAGTTTCTCTGAGAATACAAATTGTTCTGAAACTAACAAACAATATTTCTCTAGATTAAGAAGAAACTTGCGCAAATGAGTTTTGACATTGATAGGCACATGATAATGAACCACTTCATAGGTTGTCATGAGAAATTATGAAACATAATAAAACAATAAGATTTTCTTTGTAGTCATATTTAAATTCTTGTGAATAGAACTAAGTGAAGAACTATGAACTACAAGTACTTAGGATAACTCTACAATAAATAATGCCCTGAATATTTTATTTATTGAGAACATTCATTGATAAAAAGGCTTATGAAGCTACTATTTATTTAAAAAATTATATTTAAGTAAATTTATTTCATAACAGTGTTAGTTTGATAGAAATGGCTTTTGGACTTTTGAAGATTGCGTTTACACAGAAAATGAAAAATACAAATTAACTCTTACATATATGTTGAACATGTAATTTATTGCATGGATACAGTTTGAAAATAAGCATTACATGCCTTCATACGAATAACATCACATAAAATTGCAGAAAATCAATAGAAAAGAGATGAATTGTAGGACCTATCTAAACTCATTCTGAAATTATATGTAAAGTTATAGACATAACCAAATAGAGGCTAGGCAGGTACTGAAATTCATTTATCCTTTCCTGTAAATATCAGGACAGATTCTGTGTCCTAAGCAAGACAACCATGAATGCCTAGCCATAATAATTTATTGCAGATTTTCTGTGACTAAGTCTTGAGATAAAGGTAGTAATTAATTACATCAAGGGTATACAAGGGTATACAAAGGCAGGTATATAATTTAAAATAGTTACCCAGGTTTCTTCAATGAAAAAACACATATTTCCAGGAAGTATTTTGGTTAACCAATTTAGGGAGAAGAAACTGGCCACTGAAAGTTCTTATTTCTATTGACAGGTTATAAAGAGAGTTTACAGTAGTTGCTAAAAACATAAACTTTAAATACCTGTCTATATGTTCACTGAGTATCAGACCACATATTTAGAGATTCCACAAAAAATTTTAAAAGACACTGCCAGTAATTTTTGGTATATGCTTCATTTTACAGTCATTGTGTCTTCCATACAATGCTCCTATGTATATGTTCCTCAAAAAGTAGAGCTAGAGTTTAAAAATAAAATTAATTTTATCATGAAGGTAAATTATTGACTAGTCAGATAAAATTTCCACAGTAGAGGTAATACTAGGGGCTAATAAATAAATAGAACCATAGAGCTTTGGTTTCAGGCAATTTCACCCTATCTATCATAAACCTTAGAGGCAAAATGTAACAAGTATGATTTATATGACAAACAATTGCTTTATGACCCACTAAGCAAATACATCTGTACAAAAATAACTCATGTCAATAGTAGTGTCCAACTTGTGGCGATTGTATTATTCTAAGAGCAAAATAAAACACATTGGTGGTAATAAATATTGTCTGAGTGCAACATGATAAATGCAATGTGCCTCTGAAGTCCAAACACCTGTCTGAAAAAAAAAAAACAATAAAAGTAAGGTTGTGAGTTGATTGACTTCAGAAAATAAAAAGCACAAAAGCATATTCGATATCATACTGTCATTATACCCCTGTGACCTGCTATGCATTATATTTAGAAGTGATTGGTAATGTCTAAATGCATGTGGATTGACCACTTTCCCATTCCACATTTGTAATTCACTGTTTCCATGAACTCTCTGTCCTATCTGTCTTCCAAAAAGCCACTGAGACTCCCTTATAATGATGAATGGCTGGCCCAAAGCTGATCAGAGGTTAGTGGCCTGTGTGCAAAGCTCTTTTCTTTATCCTAGGTTTGGTCAAAAAGAGACAAAAATGATATATTTTTCTTTTTTTTTAATTCAAAGTCCAGCTTTAAATAAAACATAAACTAGAATTACATTTTCAAGACACTGGAGCTATTTGGTTTTACCAAAGATATTTTTTTTTTCCATATCAAGTTTTGCAATTTCTCCTTTAACCCTTTTAGATCCTATTATCTAACAGCTAGGGGTCTTGGGATTGTAGGGACTCTGTGATGCAGGAAGTCACCTGAATCCGTCATTAAAGGATTGATATGGGCCCTCTTCCTGTCAGCAGACTCTCTTCTTTAAGGGAGACTCAGCCTCTTCTGTGATTCTTTTTCTTCTTTTCCTCCTCTGCATTTTATCCTCTATAGTTCACAGGGCTCATTGGAAGACTATGTTCAGTTACCCAGCAGATAAGGCAACACCTTCCTGTTCATTTTGGAACATTTCCCATCTCAGTCAATGTCTGTTTAAAGGCATATGACACTCAAATTGAGAACAGATATTGTTCTTCTGTGCAGCTTTTCCAAACAGATGAAATGAAACAATTCTGAAATACACAATTTTTAGAATGAGAAAACATGGTGCGATACTTACCAAGATTTATTGTTCTCTGAATTGTCATACATTATACATTAATTCCTTGCTCAATGAAAATGGAATGAAAAATGAGGACAGCAACAAACACTGGAATCAGAATAGAAGATTTCAAAATGAAGTACTAAATGTTTTTAAGTATGCAGCACAAAGAAAAAAATGCAGAAAATTAGTTTCAGTCATTTGCTTTTACTCTCTTTGAAAATAGACAAAACTACTTTCAAAAAGTAGACTTCAGGAGAACTCTTTAATTTTTTTCTTTAGCACAGGCTACCTCAGTACCATCATGCCATTTTTGTTAGACACATGCATGGCTCATGAATTCTCTCATTCACACCTATTATTCTGATTGAAGGCATAATTTCTTCCTTGAAAGAATACCAATGAAGATGTTAATTCCAAAGGCACTCCACCAAATATGTTTGGAGTTTAAACTGAGATATTTCAGATCAGCAGAACATATATAGCCTTATTTATATAAATTAATATATTTAGCAATAAGCATTATTAGCAGATGACAGAAGTTTGAATAGCTACCCATTGCTTTTGTTAAATGGATATCAGTGTTCCTGTAACTTTTCCTGCTCAACTTCAGTATATGCCTCAAAATTCAGAAAATTACTCAGAAATCCTAGAAGTTTTAAAGGTTCAGGTCCAGATCCTAAAACCAACTCTTCATATATCACTTTTTTTAATAGAGAAGAAAGTCAAGAAGCCATTTTCTAATTCAAAATTATTTTCTTCTCTACAGCTGCACAATTTGAATAGAAATAAAGGTATCTGTTTTCTCTTGAAGCCTCCCATTGGTATCTTTCAGTCTATGTAGATATTTCGGATATTCCAGAGACTCTTCAATTGCATTGGATGTTTATATTTAGGTCTCTGAGCCTTACCTTACTCTTGACTGTTTATGGGAGCTTAGAAACATAGTTTACATGGAGACATTTAGACTCCTAAATTTGGGTATCTGAATTTGGAGCTGAATCCCTGTTACAATGGAAGTAAAATGGAAAAATCACTAACTAAGCAAACAAATAAACAATAATATTAAATTAATAAATAAATAAAGGAAGATTCAACCTAATAATCAATTTAATAAGAAATGCTAAAATGGACTTTCAGGAAAATAAGATGTACATAGAAAAATATAGAGAAACTAATTATTTATGTCTCTGAAATCCATGATTAGGCCTTACATATGTCATTTGCATGCCATTAAAAATTCCCATATTCATCACCTGACTTATTGCTGAAGAAATAGCCGCACTATCTCTCTAGAACTTTATAAAAAGCACAGCTTCTGTTCTTGCTAAACATAACCACATTGTTTAAACTTGGATTTTAAAAGGTTTTAATTAACTTATGAAACATCATTTTAATATTGGTTTAAAATAAATTGAACATGTTTCATGCCTTTACATTTTTATATGCACATTCAAGTGCATATAAATAATTTAATAACCTGTACCTCTTCACTTAGATACGGATTGGCTAATAATCTGAATTTTCATGTTTTCATCAGGTTTCTGAAATGGACAGACCAACTCTAATATTTCAAAACTGGTATGCTCTTTTCCATCTTATATTTCCTTCACCTATGGGTGAACCAATATGTAATATGTCATTTTATTGTGTCTGTTATTTATAATAGCTGATGTTTAATCATGATGTCATTTAATTGTGATGAAAATATATATATGACCTAGGTTACAATACAGATATATTCTATTGCCACCAGCTGTGGGCCATTAGCTGTTATCTCCTGCTATGACCCACCCCTGATAACAGACAAGGGGCCAGCAAGAAACCACTGCCTGACTCATGGACTTATCTCATCCTATTGTGAGATGCTCCACCCAGGAGGGAGGAGCCAAGCATTCCCACCTGGATATAACCTGCCCTTGGAACTGCCTGAGTTAGCCCTGTCTGCTGGGTTCCCAGAGGACAAGAGCTACCACTGGACCTTCAGCTGGAGACCAGACCTTCCATAGGATCACTGCTTCAACTGAGCTGCTTCATCTGGACTGCTACCACCACCCTAACAGGGTGTCAGGTTGTATCTGACTTTGTCAGTGCTTTTTTCCTTGTATGATTTCACTGGTTTTTAATTTTTTTTTCCTATTAAATTTTAATTCTGAGTTGCGA
Source organism: Myiagra hebetior (assembly GCA_013397015.1). Taxonomy (NCBI): domain Eukaryota; kingdom Metazoa; phylum Chordata; class Aves; order Passeriformes; family Monarchidae; genus Myiagra; species Myiagra hebetior. Next base: position 228,830 of record VWZQ01005890.1, read on the forward strand.
TCTCCCACTGGTTTGTTTTCAAACCAATACAATATAAAATAGTCTTCAATACTGGTGTATATAGTTTTCTGTTTATCTAACTTTTAATTTGGCAGCTGGTCAAAAAAAAGCAAGCATGCACAATTGTTAAATAGAATCATGTAGGCGTGTTAATTTCCTTACTGTTTTGACATCTTTGCAAATCATGCCTTTGTGTTTTTTCCTCCTGGTTTTGTTTGAGATGATCTCTAATTAAGAACAAATAAAAGGGTCCATGCCACACACACTGGCCCAACTCATATTTTCAATGACTGAAAAAGGAGACAAATAAGTAATGGAAAAGTAAATTCTAAAATACTTCAACAAGAATTTAGTAAGTTCACATTTGCAAAACTGTTTCCATGCAGTTTATAAAGGGATGCATACAGACAAGTACAACAGAAAGCTAAAAGAAATATAATCTGTTCCCTATAAACAATTATCACTGGCACTGTGACAGTAGGTTTACATTGTTACCATTTTTATTTCTCTTTGTAGTGCAAATGATACAAGAGTAAGTATTCATTTTTTTTCCTCTGTTTTGTGCAATAGCATTGTTTGCTCAGCCTAAATAAAAGAGAAGAAAGAAAACCTTTTAATTCCTGCTGTAGGACACTGCCAGATGTGCCACTGACTGATGTATTTCAGTATTTTCATTAAAAATTCCAGAGCTTGAAGACAAGTGCTTGAAAAAAAAAGTTTGAAAAAATAACTTTTGAGATCCCTGCAAGGGACAAAATGAAGCAGTCATAATAAAAAATTCAATTATTAATCTACATTTCAGCATAACAGGTTTATGTTGCAGAGAGAGAACAGAGTAGTGGAAACATTTCACAAACAAGTCAACTACTGATCTTACAAAGAATGATACTCAGAATTTTACTTGAACTTCTCTGAGGCTGGAACTTGGAAATTTCACATCTGAGAGATAATCTAGTGCCAACACCAAATACTTTTCTGAAGAAGATAATAATATATTTTCCAGCTGTTAATTTTGGGTAAAGACACATCTGGAAGAGAACTCACACCTTGCAATAAATTTATTAATCTCCAGCAAACAAGATTTGTGGCTCCTGGAATACTGTGAATATGTTGTAGTTGATAACCTCAGTCAATTGGAAAAAGCATAAAAAGACTTCAAACAAGAAACTGAAACAATTTGAACTTGATGCTGCAAAAAAATGAATGATGCAAAAGCTATACTATCTACAGACAGAATAAAATCTTTCTGAAGTCTTAGTATGAAAATGTAGTTTTAATCATGCATAATTTTTCCTTTTCTAAAGGAAATATAAAGTATGATAATCCATCTTATTAGAAGAGCATAATCAAAATTTAGAAATGTGAAAATTAAAAAAACAGTAATAGAAGGCTTAAGCTATGGCAACTGTATTAATATCTAGTGGTGACATTTCAATAGCTATAGCTATTCCTGGATGGTATTTCATGAACAAGTTTTAGCACACATGGGTTGATTCACAGTCACAGAATGGTTTTGGCTGGAAGGAACCTTAAATATCATCTAGTTCCAACCCCTCGTGCCATGGAATAGATCATCTTGCTCAGAACCTCATCCAACCTGGCCTTGAATACTTCCAGGGATGGGGCTTCTACAGCTTCTTTGGGCAATCTTTTCCAGTGCCTCACTATGCACTGAGTAAAGAATTTTTTCCTCAGTCTAATCTAAATCCCTTTTCATTTAAAACTGTTCTTCTGGTCCTATCATTATCTGCCCATGTAAAAAGTCCCTCTCCAGATTTCTGGTAGGCCCCTTTTAGATGTTGAAAGGCTGCTCTAAGGTCACCCTGGAGCCTTCTATTCTCCAGGATGAACAATCCCAAGTATCTTAGCCCGTCTTCACAGATTATTTTCTTTGATAGTTAATAGGCTAAGAGATATATCTAAATGTTTCAGACAAAGAGAAAGGATCATAGAGCAGTCCCTGGATCATGTATAACTGTTCACAGACATTTCATTATTTTCCTACTTGCTTATATTATGACATATATAAACAACACAAAAGCTGTCATCGTCTCTCTAGTAAACAACTCCATTTTCACATAAATTCCTTTCTAAATCACAGAAAATTAGCATTCTGTTTAAGATATTAAAAGAAATACAGTTTCAAGCATCATACGTAGAGTAGATAAATGTGATGACACAAGTGTATGGAAATGAGTGGGAAGCAAAATGCATCAGAGAAGACAAGAAACAAATCAAAGAGAAAGGTTTCAATGGAATTCAGTAGAACACCTACTCATTCAAACAGAATATTAGCTTGGCTGAAGAATGTCACAGTAAATTTATTACCCAAATATAGGAAAGGAAAAGAAGTAGAAATTTAAGATACCCAGGTCACTATATTAGTCTTAGAACATATTTCTACCCACATTGTTGTCTACATTATGGGTGAAAAATATATTAAATAATTATTCTTGGTGTTCCTTCAACTCAAATATAACTTTACTAAAATAGTAAATGAACAAGTATATAATTATTTCATGAAATTGTGATGACCCAGTCAGATACAATATAAGACTCTTCTAGAAGAGTATAAACAGTGCGACTACGAAAGGAGTAAACAAGGACATGAAGTTACATGCAGAAGCACACAAGTTACAGACAAAGAAGGAACTAGGTAATCCCAAGGAATTACAAGCAAGTAGGACACCATCCCAAATAGGCAAAATTACTGCCAAAATTGAGACAAATACTAACAGTATTAAGGACAGACCAGAATTCCTTTTTCCTTGGGAGCAGATAAAGAAGATAACCATAACAAGAGAAAAGAAAAAATATGGAGAAGAAAGAAATCTACTTCTGTTCTGACTTGTTTTGTGGGGAAGTCTTGAGCCTGGTCATACTAACCTCATTGGCTAAGAGTAATGAAGAACTGTAGTAATCAGTACTAAGTGTATGGCATGAATTCCATAGTACTGCTCACCCACAGCCAAGCTGTGGTGTATATATATATATATATATATATATATATATACCACCCAAGCTTATGGTATAAGCTTGTTAAGGACTGATACTTTTGAATACATAGCAGACACTGATACAATGGATAGGTATCCTGTATGAACACAGAGCAACATGACCTAGTGGAAGGTATCCTTGTCCATGGCAGGGGAATTGGAACTAGATGATCTTTAAGGTGTCTTCCAACCCAGATCTTTCTATGATTCTGTGATTCTATATTGAATATAACTGGTATATAAAGACAACCTCTTCCCATGCCCGAGGTGTGAGTGACTGACATCCTAATGCCCAGATATTTTGAGTTTTGAATATACCTTTATTCTTGTTGCTACAATATTTTCTGAGGGAGGGGAGGGGAGGGGAGACGAGAGGAAAGGAGAGGAGAGGAGGTATTATGTATATTCATTTTTGGAATTTATATTACTTATAAAACCTCCTTTTATATATTCTGTATTGTGTATACATTTCATAGAAGACAAAAAATGGAGAACATGGAAAACAATTTCATCAGCTGATTTTTCTCCTTAAAAGCTATCCATTGTCCTTAGTAGAATAATTTTTATAGAGCATGAAATGATTGTCTCTAGCTTGTTGATAAATCGAATAATTTATTCTGGTTTTATAGTCTGAAAACCTTCAACTCCCCAGTTCAGCAAGTTTCACTTCTGATAAGAACATTATCTTTAATACAGTACTTTCCAACTCTGATAAAAATGTTATTACAATATTTTACAGTATTTTGCAAGATATGATCCTTAATTCTAACTCAATTCTACTCTCAGTCTTATCAGACAGAGAAAACTAGTAATTAGAAAGGCAAAGGTCAGACAGGCATGCTCACAGCCTTAATTTGGAAGTTTCTTTATAGCCTTTCAGAAATTACAGTATCAGTGAAACAAAACCAAAAAAAATTGCTTTTGACCTTATAAACTGACCAAAGAAACAACCAGAAAATAAATTACTGAATTTATATCTGGTTTACACTGCCAAGAAATAAGTGTTTTTATAGCAGGCTTACACTACCAAAACAATATGGGCACTTCAGCTCTGGACTACAGACACATACATGGAATTGCCTTTTAACAACTGAACAGCTACTAGAGTATTCATTCAGCTGTCTGTTACACAGAGACATAAAATGCAATTTTAGATTCTGTAAGGTGACAAAGGATCTATAGAAATCTATGAGTTTCTACAGGAGATGCTGCAGGCTGTGGGAGTTTTTCTCTAACATTCTGATTACCCTTGGATGCCATGCTGAGACAATGGACTCAATGTGTCTGTTTCAGGTGACATAGATTTCTGTACTAACTACATTTTGACTGACTACAGTGACATTCTGGATTCTTACTCTTCATGTAGATGCTTGCATGAAGCTGACTGCACATGTGTTAAAAATCTGAAACTCAACTATGAACATAAAGTCAATTAATTTCACCTAATCTTAACTAATTTATGACTAGGTATCTAACTGACTGGAGGGATTTATGGATTTAATAATGTACTTATATATATTTAATATCATTTGACTGGCTACAGTGTAGCTGAGATACCCAGAGGGGACCAGCAGATAAAAATCTTTTTAAAAATTATATTCTTCTGCAGTGGCAGTTGCATCTCAGTCAGAATATCCTAGCAAATCTAAAGTGAAAAATTTCGAAAAATTTTGGCAATGGGTCAAGCTGCTATAGCTCCTTCATGATGAATCTACTGTGATAGTCACCTCTATATGGTGATATATCCACTCCCAAAACTACTAGTAATGAAAAAAGGGTGTAATGAAGTCCACCTTAGGTAATTCCTTGAAAATACAGAAAGCAAGTGGTATTTTGGAAGAGTCATTGACTAGAGAGACAGAGAACCTAGAATAAGGATCATCACTGCTTATGCCAATAAGCATGTTTGCAGTTTGTTATGCCAATATGCAGTTTGGTAAGTACATCCCACCTTAAAATTTTGAAAAATGAATGCACCAGCTCTACTCAGTACCATACGCAAAAGAAAAAGTAGAAAAAATTTAGAAAAAGTAAGGTGGGCACCTATGGGATGGACAGTCACTTATTCTGTCCACCCATCTGTGAAAAGACCATCCATGACTGGAAGAGCACTCAACTTCTATACTGTCTTCCAGTTACATATATGCAGATAAAAGGTAAAATAAAGGGTAGAAAGGAAAAGTGTAACAGAACAGGTGGTGTGATCAATCCAAAACTTCTGGTGATACTACCTAAGTAGTTAGTTATAGATGAAAGGATTTCTGAGTTCATGCAGACAGTCCTGGAGGTTTTGCTTATTTGTGATGTTTGAATATCTGGAATATTAGAAGACGGATTGAATTATCCTTTATTAATTCATTTCTTCAAAATGCCAAGAAGTTAACATTTCTCTTACTACATTTGCTGTAAACATTATATGGTTGCCTGATAGCACTGATCTCAAAATGAAATTTAAATGATGCTGCTTCAGGGTGAATCCACTTTTCTAATAACTTTCATTACTAACAATGTTGTATTTACTATTGTATCGGATAACCCTAACCAACAACTAGGCTAGAGAAAAAATAAATTCCCAAAGGATATATGAGATTACTTTCTGAGTTGTGGTTTTCAGAGGAGATTTCATCTGCTTGTATATAAAGTCTTAAGGAGTTTCAGCATTTCAAGTATCATATTTCTGTAGTGAGTCATCACCTAGAGAAGATTAATTTTGCTTCGTGATTGTCATCTGAAATACGGGCATCTAATCTGAACTATTTAAGGGGTCCTTCTACATCACTCCTTTATAGTTTTTGGTGTAGTTACTCTATTTTCAGTAAGCTGTGAATTATATCTTGAGCATGTGACATGTCTTGGCAAATAATTCACAAATTAGGCTTTCACTCCCAACCTCCACCACCAAAGAAAGGATCTTTTGAGGAATTCTGGGACTGGTGTTGGTTATAACATTAAGGGAAAGATTGGAAACATGAGATGAAAACAAATAAGGGAAGAAAGATTGATGAGGATACTGTAGTGTGTATTTTTAACACCTAAAAAAATATATTCACCTCTGCTGTGGGGAAAATAGTCCTTTAAACATCAATTCCTTAGGATAACCACAACCAAAGAAAAGTCAGTGCAAGAAATTTAATTCTATTATAAACATATATCTTTCTCCTGAGCAATTCCTATTAGCCATGCTTTACTTTGGTATTTATGAATTCAACCCATCTAGATATTAATCTGCTTGACAGTGCTAATAACCTGTTTTGAAAAGTCTTGTTTGTGCACCCTGTAACCTGTTATCAAACAAATCCCTCTTTCCGAAGGGAAAATAGTGATACAGTTCCAAAGACTGTGACGATAGAAGACTTTATGATGATCATTTACTCTTACACCCTGTAGAACACAGATGATAAGATAAAGTTAATTAATTTCCATTTCAAGCCCCATGCTTTGTGTAATTTATTTTTTAAAACAAACAAACATTTGTTCTCAATGCACAGTGTGCGGTAGTGGAAAAACTAATCATTACCCTGACAACTTGGTCCAATGGCAATTTGCTCTTTCTCTGCTTTAACATCTATTAATTTTTCCCTGTTTTAGCTAGCTAATCAACATAAGCTTGCTTTGCTTTGCTTAATTACAACTTGACATTTTTCCCCTTAATTTCTGTCTATAGGATTTGTGCCATATTCATCTTTTATCCACTTGGTTTTGTGAACGGCCTGTTACACCATACCAAGTCCAGGGAATAACAGTATTTTAAGTACAAATCAGTAGAATTCCTTTCATCATTCTTCAGTTTAATTTCAGAAGGAAAAAAGCATGTGTGGACAGGCTTTGATATCACATAGCATTAAATGTAGTTAAGGAATCACGCTTTCCATAACTAACTGTAACAAAAGTGAAAAATATGACTGATGTCATAACCAGCTGTGCTTGAAACTCTCAGCTGCCCCAGTAAATAGCTATTTGATAAAAAGCAATTACAAATACAGATCAATGCTATAAGTCATACTTCTAAATCTCAGGTGACACTTGTTTACTTAAAAAAACCCTTTGTGCCATTGTCAGTCTTCATCTCTATTTTAAAGCTTTTCATATTTATTTAAAGCTTGTTTCGTATACTGACATTACTTCCACCTGTGTTGTTCTATTTGTCTGGGTATAAGGGGGGTTGATGTTTGTATATCACAATTAAAATGTTCATGTTTGGTACCCAGGTGAGGATTTGACTAGACCAAGTTAATAGATACAAGAGGCAAAGCTGACAAAAGTTAATAAACCCTTTTAGGTGCTTATGAAAAAAAGGGACTGCTGAACAGAGAAGGAAACAAGGTCTTTAAAGGAGGGAAAAAAAGATTATGGACCCAAACTCGCTTCACTGTTAGGTCATTTGATTCTTCAGAAAACAGGAATCATAAAAAATATAATTCAGTCATGCACTGATGTCTTGCAATACAGAGGCAAAAGTAATCAAGAGATAACAAGGCACAGCTGAAAAAAATTAAAGGGTTTTCTTAATGGCATAGCTTGGCTAGCCCTTTCTTGAAATGGGCAAGGGCTGTGGGAGGGAAGTAGCCTTTTTGGATAGATACAGAGTAATTGTTTTCACACATTCAGGATGATGAAGAATAACACCAACCAGCAGGGCTCAATGTGGCCATTAGATCAAAAAATACAGGATTATATGACATCCTGGTGAACCCTATGCTTTGGGAAAAGACATGCAAAGTACCAAGGCACCTGAATCCTCACCTAAGGGGGTGTCTGTGCAGGACAGTAGATTTTGACGTAGACTTTTGATGCTTTCTGTGTGCTACATGAAGATATATTAGATCTTGTATTTGATGCCATCCCCCCTAATTATTCATACAGTGTGTCTCCTCCAAATAAAGAAAAGTTTTCTGTATATTAGTGCAAGTTCCAAGAAGACAGTTATTGCTTCAATAATAGCAGTGAAAATTCAAAGATAAAATACAAATTTCAAGTAACTGCTTAATGATGAAGGGCTTGTGGGGAAGGTGTTTATTTCATCTCTCTCTCTCAACACACCAATAATGACAAAATAATTAAGGATTTACACATCTTATTCTCCACTTACTTGCTGTCTTGAAGTGGGCATCCTTTAACACTCCTAAATATTGTGCTAGAACATAATTCATAAGAATTTGAGACAATTTATTTCAGAATTGTTGTAAATCGGAAATACCTAATGCTATTTTTATACCTAATTCCACAGTCAATTCCTGATTGCTCTTTCTTTTAGTAACAGGTTTTAGCATGGGCTAATCTTTTTTTCCTAGTGCTATAGCAGAAATTACAGTTTTGAAAAATTAGGACAATCATGTAGAATACCATTAGCCAGCGTAAGAGACAGTTACGATTTTTTAATCTAACATAGAATATAATAGAATATGAAATATTACATAACAATATATGAACATTGTAATAGAAATAATAATACCTTTCTCTCTCACTTCTTAAAAAAATCACATGAAGAGGGAGCAAATTGTACTTCAAGAGACTTAGCTGAATAGTTTTTGCAAAATTAAATTAATAGAAAAATTCTGTCTTTTCACTTATTTAAAATAATATACCTGGACTCCAATCACATTTTGTTTGGAACCTAGGCTATTTTTAATAGCAGTTATAACCATCAAAAATAGGTTTTTTTCTGAAATTACATACAGGAATCAGTTGTTTTTTGTTTGTTTGGTTGGTTTTTTTCTTAATCATGTAGCCTGCAATAATGTATTTCTTTACCAACTGACAAGCAAAAGTAAAAAATCTATTATTTGAACATTTTTAATTCATATAAAATTTGTGAGAAATAGGCTACTTCCACTTACAATTAATAATAAGTAAGATATTACAACCTGACATTTTATAAGAAATTAAACAAGACAAAATATTAAGAAAGCAAGTACACAAGAAAGTTAATCTCTAACAACTAATCATCCAGAAATTTATGCAATAATAGCATTGGCTGCAGAAATTTATCTATTTGTCTTTGAGAGGTCAGTGCCTCATTCAATTCTGTGTATCTGCACTAGGATCTACTGGATACTGAGTTGTCCTTTTGACATACATGTCCTCAGACAGATGTGCTATCAGAATTGAAATAGGTAAAAAACTCATATGTTAAATACTGTTTAAAAATTCTCTTGGGAATCATCAATTCTGTATTTGACTTCAAGTTTCCCCATGACAAAAATTTGTGGAATGAAATTTAGATATATTACTAGACTGTATTGATTGAATAGCATTAGTTTAAATGACAAAAACAAGTCAGTGCCCTAAAAAACCTTTTAATTCTCAGTAATTTGTTGGTAGAAAAAGTTAGTGCTACAAAAATTATAAAATAAAGACCACAATGAAATTGTTACATCCATAAACTGGTCGATTTTTAATTAATAATGACCTTAAAATAATCATGTCATTAGTAGATCTGTCTGTAATATGGAATCTTTGAAAGTATTTAGTCTGATTTTTCTTCAGAGTTACTCATATTACCTGTGGGGACTATTAGCATTTCCTTTTTCAACATACATTCCCTGGAAATAACTTCCTTTCTGTTTAATTAAATAACTACTTACCCTGAAGTCATCTCACTTCTAGCATAGTTGCCCCTCAAGAGATTATGCACTGAGGTGGGGGGTCCTCTGCCATCTTTTGCTGCATTCATTCAAGTAAAAATGAAAGATGGCTGAACTAATTTATTCACAGGCACTATTTTGGTGTTTAGCCTTCTTATCAACAAATAAAATTAAGTAGTATTAAGAATGGTAATCAGATAGGAAAAAACCCCAGGAATTTATAAAACACAAACAATTGCAAACTGCAAATTTTGGTTTTTGCTTTGAGCCAAGTAAACATTACTTTTTCGTCCAAATATTTTTGGGTATTCCCTGCTATGCCGACATTATACTGTGATTTGCAGTGGTATCACTGTCCAAGATTTATTTTTGCTTTTGTATTCATGCTGTGATGATCCATGGAAGACATCCTATAAGGATGTTGTATCATTCCAAGACAATTTTGGATGTTCTAACTAATATTAAATTAATCAAGATAAAAAAGTAGTATTTCAAAGTATAATAATTAACTTTCAATTATAAAAATTTACTGGTTTCTGTTTTAGGAATAATGAGCATGATTAAAATAAAATTTATGAAACTACATGCCAAATCCAGAATTGTAAAAAACGGTTTTTCAGGAAAAATGTTTGTGAGGAGAAAAGTAGTCCTTTGAAAGTTTTGTATGTACATTTGCATTTGCTGCAAGTATTATTTGAAATGTTATCTGTCTTCAGCTGTCTTATTCATAAATGCACCATTTAGTTCTCTTGCCTACCAATTACAAAAGTGATTTTTTTTTCCAAGCTCTAACCTTCAGAGATAGGAAAACATGTGGCTGCAAACGTTTAAAGGTATGGTACACAGAATATAATTAAATTTAAAAATATCTCTAAAGAAATTAAGGCAGATTTTCCTGGGAAAATGAATTCTATAACAACACTGATGAAAATGAAGAATAATAGCAAAACTGTTTTCATAATGCTACATAGTGCCCGTAACTCACCCACTTCCAAAAGAATTTACTATGTATGGATAAATATCAATACTGAAATCTCTGTATCTAAACATAGCAATGTAAAACATTAAAACCCTATTCTAAAACTCAGCTGAGTTCTCTATTTATTGAATGTAGATTAAAGAAGTTATTTTAAGAATGAGCATGTAAGATGACTTGCACTTAGCTTAACATTTGCAGATATCTGCATTTTTCTCACATATTTTGAGAGATTCTTGCTGCTCATATTTCTAATTTTTTGAGATTATGAAATTTATTGTTTACCAAATTTATCAGAATCAAGAAAAGCAACAAGCGAAAAAATAAAACAAATTTTAAAAACAACATCAAAGAAGGTTTGTTTCAATTCAGTATTTTTTTGGTGCATATAATTTGATCAGTTACGGTGAAATATTTTCTATCAAGATTAATACATGGAACAAAATGTTCAGTGTAATGACAGCCGCATGCTCACCGTGCTTCAATTTTCTTTTCTTTTCATTTTGGGCTATTCACTAAATTACTAATTTAATTATGCAAATCGTTGGGCTTAGACTTCAATAGCAAGCCTTTCAAAATTGTTTTCAGGTTCAAAATAACAACAGCTTTCAACAGACTCCTCTTAATCATGATACTGATTATATTTTGCTGAAATTTCCACTTAGCATTCACCACCACTCCTGTATCTATGTGTTTTCCACACATCTATTTTTGATATCTGTGTTTTCTGTCATTCCATCTTCTCAGTGTCTTATTTTCTCCATAGAACTGACTTGATTTTCAATTCACATTCTACTTCACCTTTGACACCTTGTTCTCGCCTTCTCACCAGAAGGTTCTTCTAGTATTAATCAACCCCTACTTTATTATTATTATTATGGGATAAGGTCTTAAACTTATGGTTGATGGCACATTGTAAATTACTGCAATTATCATAAAGTATTTAAAAGTTTTGAAGAAATGCCTGCTAATCAGACTCCTCTAATATCCTCTACTTTTTTTCTTGCCTCCTACTTCACTGCATATCACTGAATTTAAATCTTTTGTAACTACGATTTCTTTACCTAATTCTATGCGCGGTCTTCTATCTTTCTGCTATAAATATTAATGCAACCATTGAGAAAAATCCAGACTGAAATGAATGTGGGCTATAAATAAATAATCTAAAACCAGTCATATAAGAAAAGTAATCTGAGACACTTATATAGGTTCCAGCTGTAAGCAATACAGAAAGATTAATATCTTCAAAGAGCATCAATTTCCCATACTGCTGTTGACTGGATTTTCTGCCTGGAATGCCCTAGCCCTCTCATCACCTCAGGTAATTGTTTACTGAATTTTCTTTTTTAAATCAATATTTTTAATCCTTAGCAGTATGTTTACCTCATGAATTTCATTTTTGAACAGGAAAGAGCCTACATTTCTTTATTTGTCCTTGTAAAAATGTATGTGGCCTATATACATATAGTTTACACAATAGAAACCAAAAAAATCAATATTGAAAGAAGGGGTTTGGGGGGGGGGATGGTTATGCCTTTCATAACCATCAGGTTATGAATTCAGGGATATTCCAGTCATTGAATTTCAATTAGATTAATTTTCTGAATCTCTAAACCTTCTTCTGATGAGAGACAGATCACTCTGCCAATATAATGACCAATAACTGCAAGATTATTATGATCCATTAATGAATCTATAAAGCAAAATAATATCAACAAAATATATAAATAACGTTTTCATATGTAACTGTCATAGTGCTACGTTAAAGTTTCCACATCAAACTGCTCTATTTATAGGTAGAGTGAATGATGCAAAGGATTTGTAGCCTAGGCGGGATGCAGAGGTTCAGAAACACAGTTATTGTAAACAGTCCAGCAGCTGTGAACATCAATCAATGCCCAAGGAAGGAATGAAAGATGAACAAAGTCCAGTTTTACTGCATTATCCTTTTCAGGAAAAATAATGTTTTCTAAATCTCTATGAAATAATCTTTTTCCCTAAGACAGTTTTTCAAGAAAACCTTGACTTTTTTCAGATAGTTCAGGGCAACAAGGCCAGCGAAGTGTCTGGAATACAAGACCTAAAAGGAGCAGCTGAGGGGGTTGGGGTTGTTCTGCCTGGAGAAGAGGAATCTCAGGCAGCAACCTTGTCACTCTCCGCAGCTCCTAGAAAGGAGAGTATAGCCAGGTGAGGGTCGGGCTCTGCTGCCAGGGAACCAGCCACAGGACAAGAGTCACATAGCCTTAAGCTGCACCAGGGTACGTTTAGGCTGGACATTAGGAAGAAGCTCTTCGCAGGAAAGGTTTGGATGGGTGCTTCTCTTCCTAAAAGATTGAAACTGGACTAATTATTGTTTGACCTTCTTTTATTCCCCTCATTTTTAAGGGTAGGAAATATAAACTTTGTCAGAACACAAATGATAGTCTAGATCAGTGGTCTCCCAAACTGGTCATCCATCCTTGTCAGTGAAAGCTTTCTGCTTCTATGCCCTCAAAATGTGTCTTTATTTATAAATTACACATGTATTATGTACTACTGAAGTTCTAATATTTTCTTCCTAAACCACAATGAATCGGGCTCTGCACCCTTGTTTGCACCCCAGCTTGCAGCCCACTTGTCTACATGGGGGTGAGGAAGGAAACAAAATTTCTTCAGTGAATTTAGACTGAATTTTTTTTAGGACGGGGAGAGGGGAGGAGGTTGGGGATAACAAATTAACAAAACAACAGAAAAAATTAATTTATTTAATAATTTTATTATTTGATTCTTCAAGAACACCCTAAAATCCATTTAACATAATTAAGTCTTCAAATTCTGTGTGAGAAGATAAGAAAGTCAAAATAAATACCTTTGAATACTTTTCCAGTCAAAATAACTAAATAGATTACATCAATTTAATCTTGAAAAGACACATTTACTATAGTCTCTCAATCACATTCCCACAACAGGAGTTTCATTGACAAATATTATCTGTTCAAATGAAGACACAATCTTCATGCCATTCATCCAGAAACATGACTGCTTTCTTTTCTTATACACAAAACACTTAACATATATCTGTACATCTTCAGAAATGTAATTTTAAAATTATTTCCTGCATTGGCATCCTACTAATAATGGCAGTTTAAGATTAAGACTTCTAAGATTATCAAGAATTCATTGGTAAAAAGTGTTGTGTTGGCTTCAGTTCCTCTAACTCCATGCAGTCTCAGGAGAACAGAGGGCTTTTGTTAACAGCTGTGCTCCAATTTTGTAGAGTTAGATTTCTTAGTTCAGGTAATCAAATTTTCAAGGTATTTGGTTTTGGCCAGAACTACAGATGTAATAACCAGGAGAGGAAAATGATCACGGTATCATAAAGAGCTAAAATAATGTGTTAAGAATAACAATAAAAACAACAAACAA
>VWZQ01005890.1:242813-258492 GCA_013397015.1 Myiagra hebetior
AAAAAAAAAAAAAAAAGAAAAAAAAACAAACAAAAATTAGAAGATGAGGCTACAATGTGGGAACTATAATTGTTCATTAAAGTCTACGTATCTCAAATATTATATTACATAAAAATTATAGTGGTTACCCCTCATATATATTTAGTTAAGATAATCACCAGTTTGTTCTTTGTGAGGTTTCACACAATTTAGAATCTGAAAATATTTATAGATGTATTAGTTTTAATAGATATGTTATCACAAATTTGGCTGATAGCATGCTAGGCTTCACTAAGTCCTTTCAGACTATCAGACAAAAGTCAAAATTGGTACAAAATATTTTATAGTGTCAGTGATTTTGAAGGAGGTGAGAGATAATCTGTTTCTGAATCTATTTGGCAACAATGAAACAAATGCACTTTAATCCAAAATAAATATTAACGAAAGACAAAAAGCATATTTTAAAATAAATCTGTTCTGTATGCTACTCTGGATTTTTTTAATTTTTCTTTTCAATCAAGCTGTCTGCAGGACTATTCAGTACTGAGAATCTTCATATTATACTTATGTTCTTAAGAATTTACATGATCTTAAAATGCCCCTCTAAATTATACTGTGTTTCTGCTCGAGAGTGACTTTTGTTTCAAATTTCACTCTAGTTATAACAAATCATCCAGTTTTCATATTTTTCTATTTGATTAGGAGTTACTTTCTCATTAAGCTCAAATTCAGCTATAAATGAGAACACTGTAGCATCAGATTGTGATCTTTGTGAATGTAATTGCTAATTTAAGTATGTATATTGTACGTGAATAAGTTTAATGATATACTATTGCATTTATGAATTTATAAAATAAAAAATATAAGTGTATAGACGTTTAGAATAAAATTTCATCTAAGGGTATTCCATGAACATGAGGCAGCACACTTGCTTGTCTAAGCATTCAGTAGTTATTGTACAATACTGAGCTGCAGGAAAAAAATCACAAAATCAAATAGAAGGGGAAATCATATAAAAGAAGGAAAAAATTCCAGGGAAATTGTTTTGCATTTCGTATTCTCTAAATTGACTATGTAACTTCTTCTGGCATATCTCATTGGAAAATTTTATGTGCCTTACTGGGAGACATTAAAATTGAATTGCATGTATCCACACCTAAGAGACTGTCCTGAAAACAGCTACTAGAATGAGTAGTCAGTACCTAGCCTCAAAACCTTAGTATTCTGAAAACACCTATAATTTTGATTGATATTTTTCTCAGGGATCTAAATGTTCTTTTACTTCACATACCAAACAGCAAAAGATTCTGGAAAAAGACTCAAGCCTCAAATGTATTCAGAAATAAGACTTTGCCCTAGGCACATCACAAACTTAATCTGCCAGGCATTCTTAGAACGTGCTTAACAAGCAGAGCTTTAGACAAAATAATGCAGTGTTTAAATGTAATTTAATTTTCTTTTCTTACTGGGGAGTCAAATTACTCATCTGAAAGTAGACAGAGGTTTGATTCTTACTTCTGAGTGGGAAATATTGTGTCCATGTATTTCTTTAGAACCACTAGTCATTTGTACGGTACACTGTGGAAGTCCCAACCAAAAGTGCTCAATTAGCTTCATGAATCCTATGGGCAGTTAGAAGCACAGCCTATGATTTCATCTTTCAGTTTTAGGATAACTGCATAAAATAAGCATACACTGTTTACAAATGGAACCCCACCATCTTTGGTACTGGCTCTTCACTTTGCCTTCCCTTTCCAAAATTAATGTGCACAGCATATTGTACTTTTTGGTTTTGTATAACTTTTCAAATTGAATAGTTAAGTTTAAAATAATTATCCAAATTCCCATTGCACTAAAAGGAAGTGAACAGGCACATGAGGAATGTAAATTATCTAATGATTTAGGAGGGATGAATTGCCACATGGTGATCATACCCCCTTCCATAAATTATAAAATTAAACTAGATAACTATTAAGACAGAAAACTGTTAGACTTTTAACCTAGAAACATGAATCCTACCTATTTTGTTCAAAAATAAAAATATATTGGTAATAAGTATTGTGAAAATTTATCATTAAATGGTATGTGAAGTTTTGGGTTTACCCTGGCAGATAATGAGCCTCACACACCCACTTGCTCACTCTCCCCACAGCTGGATGAGAATCAGAAACGTAAAAATGAGAAAACTTGTGGATAGGTAGGTAAGGGATAATTTGTATGCTCAAGCGAACAAAATAAGGAATTCATTCACTGCTTCCATGGGGAGGCAGGTGTTTGGCCATCTCCAGGAAAGCCACTATCTCCATCACACATAACACTTACCTGTGAAGATAAATTTCATAAATCACCAGAAAAGAAAATAAGCTATGGGTTCTTATCTGTAGATTGCAAGTTTTTCAAGATTATAACTTTAAAAATACTAAGTTCTTTTGCCATTTCTTACTATTTTGCGTTATTGTTTATTGTTTCTGTTGTGTTGACCTTGTCTGGCTGCCAGATCCCCACCCAGCTGCTCTCTCGCTCAACAAGACAAGGAGGAAACAATAATATGAAAAACTTGTTGGTCAAGAGAAAGTAAGATCACTTGCCAAGAACTCTCTGGGGTGATACAGACTTGCCTTAGAAAAAAAAAAATTAGAAATTTAATGCCAATCAAATTAGATTTGGAAGGTGAGACAAAGAAACTACAACAAATTTCTCTCAACTTTACTCATTTACTTCCACCTCCTCTGCTTCGAGAGGCCCAGAGGAGACAGGAAGGGATGGTTGTTGTTCAGTTCGTAACTCTTGCTCTTTGCCAGTCTTTCCTTCTCACATCTTTCCCCTTCTCCAGTGAAGGGTCCTTTCAATGAGCACCAGTTCTGCAGGATAAACCTGAAGAATAAATCTCCATTGGCTGTACTTCCTGCCAGAAGAACTCACTCCTTCATGGCTCTCCATGGGCTGCAGCTTACTTAAGAAATACCTGTGTGATCCACCATGGCCCTCTCTATGAGCTCTAGGGGAACCTTTGATCCAGAACCTAGAGCACCTCCTCCTCCTCCTTCTTCTCTGACCTTGCTGTTCACATGGTTGCTTCAATTTTTTTTCCTTCATGCCTCACTGCTTATGCAGCGGATTTATACTTGTACTTATTTTGCCCATTCCTAAATAAGTCCTCCCACCCAGGCCCATGACTGCGGAACTCAATCATTCCCTGTGGTCTGTCTGCTGGAACCAGCTGGATCTGTTTGTGTCCAGCACAGGTCAGACCCAGCCCCTTCTCACAGAGCCCATCCCTTGCTACCAAAATCTTGCCCCCTACACCCAATTCAACTGTACATCAGTACACTTAAATAATTAGATCAGTTCTGAGAGCAAGAGCAAAGGTTCACTGTAAGTCGGCCATTCTGATCAGAGAAGTTATTTTCCTGGGCAGAGGTAATTTGCAATATGTAGAGTAAATAAAAACACCAATACGTAAATAAATAAAAATAAAAATAAATCAGTGAAAGCTTACAGACATGAGAGATTGCGATTTGTGATAAAGGACAGAATGGAGTTTTCAATCAGTATTTTCCTACTCTTTTCAATTCATCTAATAGAAGTGACAGAAATAAAGGAGGATAAGGTTCAAAATGAAAAAAATCCCACCTCAATATAATGAAAACAGCTTTCAAGTAATTTCCTTTGCACAATGGAAATCCTTCTTCTTCTTTAGAAACTGTATAAAGTGGATGATGACTTTTTGAAGTTACTCATTTCTCTAAGTGGTACCTTACTCTCATATCCTCTGTGATAGAGACTAATCAAAACAGTATCCAAAAGGCACTCATATGGAAAAGCAGCAGAAAGAGCAAGTATTCTTTATAAATAGCAAACATAAGATGCTTGTAGATGGTACGATAAGAAAGATAGCAGAGTGACTGAAAGCAGGTAGAAGAACAGAGATGCACTAAATAATCAAGTGCAAATGTTAAATAAATGGTTTGGGGTATGTAGTGACACACAGATACACATCTAGTGACATCACAATCAAAGGATGTCTGAGTGACACTGGCAGATACGGCACAGAATCTGAGAGACCTTAATATACTTATTTAGGAGCAGCACCAGGAAGCTGAGCAAAATATCCCAGGACATTGCAAATGGCACAAGACACCAATGTACAAATAACTGAGCTACCAATGTATAAATAACAGAACTGGGCATACTCACTCAGTAAGTGGATGCCCAGGAAACAAGATGTGCTTGCTGAATACTACTGCTTGCGGGAAAATGTTCTGCATTTTGTAGAAAATGTGTCATTTTGTTCAATCCTATTGTAGGATGAACCTAAATCAAAGCTCTCCATACCCCTGAACTATTAAAATAGTAGCTGTGTCCAGTATTCAGAAATGTGGGAGGCATGAACAGGATCTCTGTTTTCAGTAGTCTTCACTTCTGGGCCATATGATGGGACTAAATACAGGGGAGCAGGAAAGGGATAAGGGAAGAGTAGAATATTTTGAGATTAACTGTTGAAAGGTGTTCAGTATTGAAGGGTGTTCAGAAAAGCGTAGTTGTTTATTAACAATTTTTAAGTGTCTAGGGCTGTTTTTTATTTATTGTGTTGCTGATAGTAATCCTGCCGTATGGTTCGCTGATTGCCAGCTGATTTTGTGTTATGATAGAGAGATGAATAAGCTTCATCTGTCCTAATTTGAGTTAAACAAGTGACTTGAGATGCTGTTCCCTGCAATAAACATTGCAACAATAGACTTGGTAGCCCTAACTCAGGTAAAAATTATTTAATTAAATTTAATTAATTCAAATAGAAGGATTATTATGTACTTTGGACTATAATTATTTTAATACAACCTTTACACTTTCAGGAGGAGAAAATCAGAACAAATAATTACATTTAAGCAGAGGTATTGGGTAAGGTCTGATAACACTATTGAAATTGGTAGAAATAATCACACTCTTTTCAGCACCATTTTGTTTAAAACATAATTGCATATATTGAGATCCTTTTTTTTTTTTTACCTTATTTTGTGCTTCGGTGGAGGCTATAGATGAATAATGTCCTTAATAATGCCCTGTGAAGTAAAACCACTGGATTTCCTACAGGCAAATACTATATACGGAGTCTACGGAAGAAAAATTTCTTAATGACAACGTGATTTTTTCTAAAATGCACTACCATGTAGTTTTCTCATACATAAATCTTATCATTACATTTTTCTGATGTTGCACAGTCCTTTTCATACTATTTGCAGTTGACAATAAAATTTGGGTGAAAGAAAGAAACAAACAAGCCAAAAACCACAACAGCAAAAAAAAAAAAAAGCCACAAAAAACAATTCCTGTGGTTTTTTTTTCCGTGTATTACCACTTTTGCTTCACTATTTAAATGCAAGCAGGGGAGTAAATTCTTCATCAATCTGAGTGTGGCATTTATGTAATTTTAATTCTTCTGTTGATGTCTCATCTACAAGTCTACTCTTTCACACTGTCCCTCTCTCTCAAAAGCACAACACTTGAAATGTGATAGTTCCCTGAAGTTAAAAAACATCTGGTATTTCTAGGCTAAAACTTTTTGAAGATATGTTCCCAAAAAAAAATCCAAAGAGTGAGAGATATCAATTTAAAACCTGATCTTAATTTTTATCATTTTTCCTAGGACAGATCTTTGAAAGAGTCATATGACTCACTTTCAAATAGGCAGTCGGGAGTCTTTTAATTTATTTGGATTTTTAAAAAAATATTTATGGGGCAGATAGGTGTTAAAAATTCTACTTATGTTGATCAGTGTTTGAGAAACATTCCTGCATTTTTATAGGAAATGTAATTTTTCTGAATGTCATTACTTTTATTCTAAGTAGCAATGGAATTTAAACAGCTGAATTTGTTTCATACTTCCTTTATCCCTCGCTATTCAGACATTTAACAACTTTTCATATTTTAATGCTTTAAATACCTTGTAGAGCTTTCAGTATTACTTAAGCACATCACGGTATATATCTGCAGTATTTGTCAATTCTTGTCAAGGATTTACCAATTCGAGTATTTTCAAAGAAAATATTATGAAAAATTCACTTTAAAACCAGCCATCCTATAAACCTGCATTTTCCCCCCAACAATTTAGAAGTCAATCAAACGTCTTAGAAAATGTAACTTAGTTTTCTGAAAATACTGAAATGCACTAACAAGGCTAATTATGTTTAAGTGAAACCTACCTTATAGCTATCGGTTTTAAATTAGATACTTCTGCTTTACAAGCACAAAAATCATGGACTGCATCCCAGTTCTGAGTTATGTGAAACTGTGGGGGAAAATGGTGATTTGTTGTGATCAGTGTGATTAGATTGACAGTAGGTACTTCTTTTCTATAAAGATTCTTCATAGCACATTTTCTGAAGCTGTCCAAGGGAAGTGAAGTGAAGGGGAGGGGACATTGTAGTGAGCATTGGATGAAATGGAGGGTCTGGAATGTCCAGAGCTGCAGTTGGTGCTGTCACAGATAAGAGCCTCTGGTCAAAGACAGAGAGATAAACAAATGAAGTGGGTGTCATCGTGGGAGTTTGCTATTGGCCACCCAGCTGGGATGACAACAAATTATTCTTTAAGGAACTAAGGGACACCTTTGAATCAACCACCCTTGTCCTTATGGGGGAATTCACCTTGACAGGTGTTAACTACACAGTTGGCACAAACAGGTCCAAGAGTTTCCTAAAATAGCTGAGAGAAAATTTTTAGTACGGGTATTCAGGGAGCCAACTCAGAGACATGCACTCCGTAATTTGTGACTTGTTCCCAGAGAGGGTCTCATGGGTGAAGTGGTAGTTGGTGGACAGCAACCACACAGCCATCAAGTTTCAAATCTCTGGCGTCTTGCCTGCACCTAACTTGCTCCCGAGTGGACAAGGCACAGGCGAATACAGCAGGAAAATCAGCAGCTTTTATTAATGTGTGCATGACAAAGCCACCCTGGGTCACGGATGCCACGCCACCTCCTGGCCAGCTGCCATCTCTGGGATCTGGGCTGATCCTGGTAGCTGTAGTGCCACGGAGGTCACTGGAACAGCCTGTGCAGAGCCTGGAGCCCCTGCCCTGAAGCTGGAAGGCTGTTTCTTTGCTCCTGAGGGCATGGGATTCCAGCTGGTGAGGTGAGGTGAGGTGAGGTGAGGTGAGGTGAGGTGAGGTGAGGTGAGGTGAGGTGAGGTGAGGTGAGGTGAGAGGCTCGGTGGGCAACAGGGGTTGGGCATGGCAGGGATATGGCTCTGTGCCCCTGCTGCTGTCATCAGCTCTAAATTAATCAAAAACTTAAAAATGAGTACTCCTGTGAAGTATTTCATTTGTAATCCTCAAAAATCATGTTATGAGATCAAATTTTTGTGCATGCTAGAAATAGTTCCTTTTATGATTGCAACAGATAGCACCACTCAACATTTCTAAAACTCATTCTAGATGCATTCAAGGGAGCACTGACCCTCTGCAATCACAGCTCTCAGGCCAGCAAAATATGTAGGTTGTTGGGATTCTCACCAAACCATAATTAAATTAATGGTATACTCTATTTTTTTCCCAGTAAAAAGCAACTGCTACAGGAAGCATATTTTATTGGTTCACATGATAAGATGATTTTCTGCTGTTTATATTCACAGTGCAGGAAACCACCACTTATTACCACAATGACTGCAAGTGATGTAGTTACCATCAGTCATACATTCCAAAATTGCTGCAGCTTTCACAACTGTTATTTGAAATCCAAAAATTCATTTTAATGCTATATCTCAGGTTTTCTCTGGTATGAACTGTTCCTTTCTGCTTCAGTGCTCTTAATCCAAGAAATGTACTGGATCCAAGCAGCATCCTCATGATGGTGAGGAATTAGACTTGTAAGAGCCACGTGGGGAGAAAGAATAAAGTGACTGCACCAGCCACTTCTGCCTGAAATCACAGAAGTCACATTCCTGAACAGTTAGCAGAAATAAGCTAATGCACTGATCTACATATATCTGCTACAACCAGCTTGTTACTTTAAAAATGCAGCCAACAGGACAAGCATAGGTCTTTACAAATATTTCATACATGTTTCATATGCAGAGCCAGATTATCCCCACTTTACTGCTGGCTCTGCATCTGTCCAACAGCCCTGCTGATCTCCCAGAGGACACAAAAGAAGGAGCTGTAATCTGCTGGTACTTTGGCAGCTGATAGTAACAGCATGTTCAAATGCAGTAATAAATTCCCATTCCTTATATAAAACCAGCCATCCAAGGGGACAATAGTGGGTACAATGTTGCTGATTTGTGTAGGTGCATCATACTAATCTATTTTTTTCTCTCACTTTGAGGAATCAAGAGGTTTCAGTTGCCAGAGGCAATAAATCAGACATGACAGAGCAGTGAGCTGGGCAAATCCTATGCTTATTTTTTAAGTACTCCCTGCCAAACTCTAAGAATTGTTGAGTCATCTGTGATTATGATAAAGTTTTATGTTAATAAAAAACCTGATCAACAACTAAATTTCTTTTTCCATAGTATAGCAAGCCAGTGTTGAGAGGAATTTCTTTGGATGGTGCAGTACCTGCGAAAATTGTAAAATATAGGCCAGTATACAAAGTGACCCTTAAAGGTTTTGGTGTTTTGGGGTTTTTTTTGGTTATATTTTTGTAATTTTTTGAAATTTATTTGAATTGTTTACTTTGCATAAGAAGCTTTCAGCAAAATTTCAAAACTTGCTGCTTTAGACCATTTAAAAAAAAAAAAAATTGTTCTGGGTTTCTGCATCATGGTGACCTTTCCTCTACCCAGTCAGTTTGTCACAGATTCAAATCTTACATTTGCCGGGGTGTGTAGAGCTGTGAAAATCACAGAGCACAAAATGTAATAGCTTATCAGTGTGTTCAAATGAACAATTACAAGTTAATTTAATAATAATATATTGTCAGTACTTAGTGTCTAATCCTAATAGCGATTTTTTTTCAACCACCTATATCAAAATATATTGGGGCCTGCTGTAAGATTTCTAAGGGATTTCTAAGCAAAATCCTTCCCCATCTAAAGGCCTTGAGGAAAGTATTTGAACAATCTCTCTTACTCTCCTGTAACCATCATTCAAACTTCAGATGGTTAGTTGAGAGTCATCAGACAATAGGTTCATTTTCAAGATAGCTTTTTTTTTTTTTTGTGGGAGGNTTTTTTTGTGTGAGTGTGTAGTTTCTTCCCTATAAATAACCTAGCTTGATCTTCTCTACGAATTTGTACGGGAACTTCGGATACTACTATGCCTGATTCTTACTTATACTGGAGACCTTTAACACATATCTGACAAGTCAGTTACACATAATTTACTCCTTAAAGTACATTTGATATACTGGTATTATTTAACATAATCAAAATCACAGTTCCATGGTATATACTGCTATTTCAGCTACTACAAATGGCCTACATGTATGTATATTAAAGTATATATTTAGTATATGGTTTATATTCATAACACATTTGTAAATACATTCACATAGACATTTAAATGTGTATAAATACATAAAAATAGTTTCCTTCCTTTTGTGTCAGAATTTAATTCTATCCATAGTATTAAAACTCAACTTTTTTTCATTTCCAAACTCACTTTTGATTCCCAAAACTCTGTGTAGAAATTCCGTCCACAGTGATAAAGCAGTAGCTAAGAAGCACCTCTTTTTCTGTTGTATCTTCTTGTTTATTCCACTTTCACAGCTCTTGGAAGAGTACCATCACCTTAAGATGTCACACTTCTGTCTTTCAGAACCAGTTACAATACTTAAAATGTAGCTGGATGCTGTGATTGAGAGCTTGTGTTCTCCTCCATGTTATTTACAGCGCCCTTGTACCCCTTGATATGCTGTGTTTAGCACCAAGCACAAAGAAACCATAACACAAAGATCTACTTGTTACTGTCAATTTTTTTTAAATTACTAAAATGTCAACACTTTCAAGCTTTTCACTTTCAAGCTTTCTGACACCTCTGTACTCACAGAAGAACAACACAGCAAAGCTATTGTTATTAGTTGTAATCCTTTGTTATAGCAAGTGCTGTTATGAAGCTCCATGTCTTGCACAGAAAGGATTTCAGAATATTTTTTTCTTTTACCTACATTTCATTAAAGGCTGCTATGACATTATTTTTTTTAAGCATAAAATAAAGGATGCAACAGTAAGTCCTAATATTTTTTTTTCCATGAAATTTTGTGGTTGCTCTCTGATATTTGTTGGCGCATCCGAAAAATATCACACCTAACAAGGAGATCGGTGTCCCTTTCAGGGATGCAAACTGAGTTTCTGTTTTTTTTAGTTAATCTAATATTTTCTAAGCAGGAATGACGGACATGGCGCACTCACTCTACAGATGGTCTGTTAAGCTATTGCTTTAAGCAGTTGGCCAGAAGGTAGTGTCACTGGAACACGGTTGGCAGTCTTTTCTACTCATCAAGTAAGTCATATGAATATTTATGTGGAACAAACTATGTATATGCATATATATGTAAATATATATAACAGTAGCAAAATTTATTTAACTTGACAGAAACCTTAAGTTCTTCTGTATGTATCCTCCATTTCCTTCTTTGCAGTGTCTTATGTTTCAGTTGACTATATAGAAATACTGACATATTAAACAAAAACTACTTTTCATAGCATATGTTCTCACCAGCAAGATATTATCTTATGTACCTAAAAGTTCTCTTAGCATTCCTACTCACTTTTTATGAAGCATTGATTAGGTATGTATAATGAAATTACTAGCACTGATAATTTTGGCAGCAATTTAAAAGTGGTCTTGATTGCTGAATTCCTAAGGATATTATCTGTAACAGATGATTTGATTAGCTGCACCTTACTTCTTTTAAATTATGTGAATATTAAGTAGACGAAAACAACCCAACTCCCCAGTCATGGGTTTTTCCTGTTCTTTTAAGACAACCAAGTACTTGGTATATAATCCAGACAAATTCTGGGCAGAGGAGTTTGCCTAAAATCACCATGAAGCTCCTGCACTGGCCCCTCTCCTCGCTGGACTACTTTATTCTTTTTAAGTTTTGCAGTACATGAGCAGAAGTGAGGAAATGGGCCATTCTTTCTTCCTAGCAGAGTCATGTAAGGGCATCAGACTTGCTATTTTTCAAGATAAAGACAACAATTTACATACTTTCCTAAAGATGTGAGATGATTGCAGTGAGAATAATCTAATGGATTGGGAAGGATAGTCATGGATCTAATTTTTTACTTTGATGGCAATGTACCCCACAGAGGCTGGCTTGAACAGAAATAGATGATGCTGTCAAATGGAACAGCTCTTGAAGAAAAAATCTTACATCACAGGCCTGTTGTAGAGCCTACTCTTTAAACAAATCAGCTTCTTCTCCCCCCTCATTGTATACATATCTGTACAGGAGTTTCAATAGATTTACAAGTGTAATCTCAAAAACAGGTTTATTCCTAACATTTACTTAAAATTCAAGTTTCTATTTTACATGATAGGAATTTTATCTACAATCCTCTGAATTTCTTAGCCTTAAGCAGTGCTACTGTATCATCCTCCAGAGTTTAATATCAATAGGCTATTATGGGATTTCAGGCTCTTAATTAGATTGGATTTCATTTAACCACCTACAGCTAAGGAAGCTGAAACCAGAACTTGGAAAGTATATGGAAGGGAATTACTCTAACTCACTCACCTGATGAAAGATGAACAGCATATTGAAGTTCTGGACATAATACACAACTAAAATTGCCAATATTTAAGTCAAGCAGTGTGCAGGTTAAACAGGCAGTGCCTAACTAAAATTGACACTTCACAGACTAATCAATCAATTAAATTGTGGAGCAACATTTACTGGGGCTACCAAGCAGATACTTCTTAACCTATGTTAATAATAATTAAAAAAAACCCCAAAAAAACAACAAACCCACAGCTCAAAACAAAATGAAGCAAAAAACCAAAAAACCCCCACAAACCCACAACTCCAAAATGCCAGAAAAACCACACCATAAAAAAAAAAAAAAAAAAAAAAAAAAAAAGAAGAAGAAGAAAAAAACCACTGAATTATAATTAATGACAATACAATGTGTAGAGTGGCCGTTTTAATGCTATTCCATCACATAGTGAAATAAAATATTCCTAGGCACCTGAAGGGCAACCAGCTTCACTGCTAGCTGTTAAAATCGCTTCAAGTATGCTTTTGGACTTTGATGACAATCAGACTCTCCAAAAATTCCTAGGCATGGTCCATGAATTATGATCATAGGCAGGCATCATTCCCAGCAGACAGTTTAAATTTGCCCACCTGATTTAGAGACTAAAAGTGTTTGTATTACTACAGCTTCGGGCTGTTCCATGTCATCCATCAAGTTATGTATTTAATTTATTTTCGGAGATACATTTAATGTGAAAAAATAGGAGTAAAACTATATACTTAAACCGTAGAAGATAAACATCACTATAAAATGCAGCAACAGATGTAAAAAGAAAAAGGGCATATACTCCCTTTTAAAGCTGGACATAGATAAATGAGACTGCGATAGAAGAAGCACATATGCAAAGAATGGATGAAATGCTACACAGATAATAGAGGCAAAATAGATGAAACTTGGGACTCAAAAGTAATGAAAAAATCAGGGAGTTTGTGAAGAAATTTCATAATGAAATGAAAGACTGAAAAGATTAGAGTTTACAAAAATACCACAAGAATAAAGGCAAAAAAACCGAACTCATAATAAGCATAAAAAATTGTCAAGAATTTCATTTCATCAACAGAACTCACTAATTGGATAGATGTGAAAAAAGATGTACTAACTGTAGTAGCTAGGAAAAAAAAATCAGAAAGAATTTTCTAATGTCTCTGAGGCATAAAGAAAACTCTTAAACAAGACTTAGCACTCCAAAGGTTCATTTATCCAATAGTTAATTCTACAAGTATAGCCCCTCTTTTGCTAAGGGAGAAGTGACTTGAGGAGCAGGCTAGCATTACAATTTCTGAAGCCTTTGATCAGGCAAGAGATTCAACAGAGGACAGATTTACTGACACTTTTAGCAGATAGGAGAACGAAATAAAAAAACAAGCAATCTCTCCTTACATACCAAAAGGATAAAGGATAAAAAAGGGATAAAGTAAACTTTCCATTAAGGTATAAGAAAGGCAGGGGAAGGGGAGATGAGTTGACAAGTTTAAATAGCTCTCGAAAGAAGAAGAACTTTCGTTTAAGGCTAAAGAAGTAAAGCAATAAACTAAAATCTGTCTAAAATCCAAGATAAAAGGGAAATAGCATTGATGATTAAAATACTAACACAGAGAATAGGAGAAAAAATTAATGGGAAAAAAAGGTAGGTCATACTAAAATTGAAGTTGGAATTTATATGTTCCTTCATCTGGCAAGAAAAATCTTTTACAATATTAGAGAATGCATGCCTTACCCTGGAACTTGAATAAATGTATTGTAAAAACTAATGTTCAAATTTGACTACAGTATATGGGACACTATAAGGAAGAGTGTTCTTGAAGCAGAAGTCTAATAAACTTTTTTTTCTTCCATTCTATCTTCCATATGCAAAGATTTAA
This sequence comes from Myiagra hebetior, assembly GCA_013397015.1. NCBI lineage: Eukaryota > Metazoa > Chordata > Aves > Passeriformes > Monarchidae > Myiagra > Myiagra hebetior. The sequence continues at coordinate 256,354 of VWZQ01005890.1, forward strand.
AAATAGTAAGTAGGATGACAAAGTTCACATGTGATTTTACAGGTCAACTCAACAATAAAACCAAACATGATAAGCACATTAGTATCAATGCCGTATCAGAAGATAAAAACACACTTTCAGTTCTAGAGCCCAGCAAGAAAAAGGAATTAAAATTACTTATAAAGAGTGGTTTGTGTAGAATGCTTTCAGCTGCCAGCAGTTTCAATAGGAACTTTCAATACCATAGGTACCTCTAATAAAATACCTGTATAAATATTGTACAAAATTGTATCATAAAATATTTTTCTCTCTTGGAATATATTTTGAAGACCTCAAGAAATTATTTCAAGTTCTTATTAGTTAAAGACATGAACATAGGTGGTTTAAGCATACGTCAGTATATAATGATATTAAGAATGTGTTGACACATACCAAAGCAAAGGTGAAGAAAAATTATTCCTCATTCTAATTACAGGCAGTAACTAGAAAAAGTAGGCAAAGATTCTCTGATATAAATTATGTATTTTTCCTAAATTGTTATTTTATTCTCCTGAACTTGTTACTAGAAGATAGCCAAGCTAGGGAAGAGTAGCTGTACAATGTTTCTTGATTTTTTCTTATTCATATTAGATTTCAGAACAAAGGGATTTTGTATGATGTGTGGATTTTCCCTGTCAGAAATGTAGGTGATTATGAACTTCATATGGGCACCATTAAATAAAATACTTCATGGTCTAATCTTTAGCCCAGAGAGGAGGCAGCACAGTACAGCTCCCATCCACATGAATACACTCCTTTTCTTTCCTTCTCTGGGATTACATTCATGCTACCTTCTGGAACAGTCCTACACCTTTGCTAACATCAGTGTGAGCTCTGCCTCAGAGAATGCCTATACCCAGGAATACACTAGTATTTAAACATGAAAAATAACAGCATAAACAAGACAGTCCCATGAACTAGCCTTGGATAGACTTGATTTTTAACTCTCCCCCAATTTCTGTTTTGGACTGCTTCAGCTGCCTCCTTTCAAAATCTGCCTGCAGAGGGAGCTGAGCATTAACAATATAGACGAGAGGAAATTGTTGCCATTTGGTATCAGGGCACCTTGCCTTTCATTCCTCATCTGCTGACATACATAGCCGTCTACAGAAGTGGTCACTGGTTACAGCCAGGGTACTTCTATTTATAGAACTCAGGTACCCTATGCACCACCTTCTTGATTTGGTACCAGGCAGAACTGAACTCTTTCTATCCCTAGATTTCCTGAAGTTAGTCTGGTAGAAGGCTTCCCTGAAAAACTACATAGGTATGCTAACATTGCAGAGAAACACAGTATATAAACCTCTAGAGTATGTACCAGTTTGCAAATTGCTAGTTAATAAAGAAAACTTCTTTCTTGCAAGTGGAGGGTACAGTAGCAGGTATATGAGATATATAAAGAAGCTTAGCAGTACTGCTCATTTAAATCTGAAACAAACAAAAATCACAAAAGATGAACTAATAAGCAAATAAGGCAACGTGCGGAAAAAAGCACTGTTAAAAACATATGTTCGCATATTAAAAGTCAAGAAATAGAAATGTGCAAGTGTTTACGTAGGTATATACAGAAATGAAGAAGGAAGAAAAAATATTTGAGACTTTAGTAATAGAACTAAATGCATAATGCATAAAAGGATGCTGTGCTACATAACCTGTTTATTGGATAAAAATGAAAAAAATAATTGCAAAGACAAGTAAGGCTAGCAGTCTCATTAGATTCAAGTGATTAGCTTTTGATTTTCGTTCCTTTCGTCTTGGCAGAGTTCCAGGTTAAATTACCATCTACAGAAGTAGCAAGATTCAATATTCTTTCTCAACATTATCTCTTGGATAGCAACCGCTTGAACTCAAAGTCAGATTTCATAACAGAGAATTGTTTTCCAGGACACGAACGATGAAGTACAAAAAGATACTAAATAACCACAGATCACAGCATTCTTAGGCATAGAGAAGTAAAGGAAAAGTGACTGGTTTAGTATGTTTCCTAGGAAAAAAACCCTACTTTTGGAGCAACCATTTGGGAATGCAGTAAGTCTTCCTGGACACCAACTTTGAAATGGTTTAATAAAAGTGAATAATTGTCTTTATCACCAGAAAAAAAACCAACCAACCAATCAACCA
>VWZQ01005890.1:260127-338253 GCA_013397015.1 Myiagra hebetior
AGACCAGATGGAGGAGAGCAATGAGACATCATTGGGACCCTCGGATGGGTGATGTGCTTCCACCTAACCCCTGTCACGTCTCCCTACCCCTCCACCCCCCACACACACTTCTTTTTCTATTTATTTCTTTCTTTCTTTTCTCTTTCCTTCTCTTTGCCTCTCTACTGTTAAATAAAATACATCAATTTTTTGGCAACAACATTTAATCTCGTTTGGTTTTAATCTCATTCCTGGGAATATTTTGAACCTTCTTAGTTCCTTCCGGTTTATGCACAGAGACTTAGCTTTCTTTGCTTTTCTGGGTTTAAAACGGATCATTAACCATGTCCTAAATGGGACCTGGACCAGAACTGCTGCTGGATGGCAAAACCCATGATTTCACCAGTGGTCAAGGACCCTTCAGCCCTCGTTTCCTTCCTCTGAGGATTGAGTGACTCATGTTCTATTTTGTGGTTTGTGTCTCCGTTAAAAGATTGTTATACTGACACAGCAGGCCAAGTATTAAGATTTGATCTGATTTGTGTAGGGTCCAGGTGATCAAGAATGGTAAGCCAAGCTGTGCTGTAAAATTTTGTGCTATGCTACTTATAAAATTAGGCTACATTGATTCTGTTTATAAAAATCTGTGCTCTTCTGATCATAAGATTTCATGCTATGCTAATCACAAGAATCTGTTAAAAATAAAAAAAAATTAACTGTAACATCAACTTAGTGCTGTCATCATTCTGCCAAGGATCCCCAAAAAAACTTATCTGTCCCCATCGTGTTGAGTGACAAGTTTATATGTTTTCAACACAAATTATCTTAATCTTGCCTTCAGGAGCTAGAGAAATAATTGAAATGGAATTAAATAAATCAGTACAACCATGGAAAGCTGTCATATATTTCTTTTCAATCTCCAAAGTAATTTGTATGTGTGGTAATTTGGATGGATGATAAACAGATGATGAAATGCATCCAATTATTAAAAACCCTTTAACAAGTCCTTGCAGGGTTCTGTTGTTTTGGTTTTTTGGGTTTTTTTTTTTTTTGGTTTTGTTTTTGTTTTGTTTTAAAGAAACAAGGAAACTGTATAAAAACATATAAGTAGTGTCATTGATTGCAAAATAAGAGGAAAAAATAAGGAGCACAAAGTAGGATGACAAAAATAGAACTATCACACATGGCATTCTGTAGATTGGCTGCTATTGTTTATGGAATGCGTTATTGATTCAGAAGAAGAAGAATAATAATTCTGAAATTTTAACAGAATCCCAGCACCTGTGAAAAGCCTGTGGTTCTGTGAAATTTGAATCAATATAAACAATTTGTGTCACTTAACTCTAAAGATTACTTTGCAAAATGCAGGAAGTACAACTACACTATATGAACAGAACAGCGACTGATACAGAACCTTCAGTTATGGAGGAATGGATACTGTAGATGACACCAAGCTGAGTGGTGCACTTCATGTGCTGGAGGAAAGGGATGCCATCTAGAGAGACTTTGGGTCAGGCTTGAGAAATGGACCCATGCAAGGCTCATGAAGTTTCAAGTGAAAGGTGGGAGGCATAACCTCTTGCCAGGACTTGCTGCCTGTGCTTCTCATCATGCAGCCCCAGATACAGCCAGCTATCTCTCCAGCTGCTCACATCCAACTTGCTGTCCCAGAGACCCAGAATAGTTCCAGCTGGAAATTACCTACACTGACCTTCTATTCCAACAAACCACTTCAGGGATGGCCAAAAGTTAAAGTGTGTTATTAAGGGCATCATCCAAATGCTTCTTAAACACAATTAGGCATGGAGCATCAACCACCTCTTCTAGGAAAAATGTTCCAGTGCTTGGTTATTGTTTCAGTAAAGAAATGTTACCTAAGATTGTCTCAACCTACCATATCGCAGCTTTGAGCGACTCCCACACATCCTATCACTGGATCCGGGTGAGAAGAGATCAGCACTTCCCTCTTCACTTCACCTCCTCTGGAATCTATGGAAAACAATAAGGTCACCTCTCAATTTGTTGCTTCCTTCCTTCCCAGGGGCAGAACTTTGTACTTGTCCTTTTTGAATTTCATGAGATTCCAGCTGGCCCATTCCTCTAGCCAGTTAAAGTCACTTTGAATGGCTTTCCTGCGCTCCAGCATAGGTGCTGCATGCCTCACACCTTGGTGCCACCTATGAACTTGATGACAGTTCAGTGTCACCTCTTCCAGATCACTGGTCAAGATGTTAAACAGGACATGTCCCTGTACAGATCCCTGCAGTTCTCTTCTTGATACCAGCCTCCAGGCAGAGCATGTCTCATTACCCACAACAGGTTGTTACCTGTCTAGTTGTCTGCCTATCCAGGCTGTAATGTATCAACTTAAATATAAGAAACGGGGGAAAAGGCTCACTAAGGTCAAGATAAAATTATATTCCCTACCCTCCATTTATACACTGAATATTTTTGTGCCTGAGGGCAACCAGAGTGGATTTTTATATTCTCCTACAAGCTGGTGCTATGTAAATCCAAAGCAAAGTAATCAAGAGATGTTTTGAAAATACATTTCAGATTTTCATAATGTTTCATTAAAAAATGCGTCGAATTGGAACTTGCTAATTGCATCTTGAAAAGCATATATAATAAAATGAAGCTCTGACTTAGCAAAGCAGCGCAGAAGAAAAAAAATTAATTCATAGTAATACAAGACTCATTGCAAACTTATTTTTTTTGCAAATGACTAAGGACGCAAATCCAATTAGCCATCAAGGTTGCCTCCACACAAAACATACTGTGCTCATTTATTTTGACAAGTGAGTTTTTACTTTAATTACTTACAATATAATTGTAAATTGTGCTAATAAATCAGGGATGTGTATCTTACCAAAGCAAAACTTCAAATAGTATGAGCTCTCACTGCAGCTTTCTTCTATTAAATCTTCTCTGCAAAAAGCAATAAACAACTGGATTACAGATACATGAAATGGGACTTCACAGATACTCCAGAGTAGAAAGTCAAACTCAGAAGTTTTGTATGATTCAAAGTGAGGGAGACAAGTGGCAATATACAGAATGTGTACTAAGAAGGCAAAATGATAAACAGACTGTGGAACAGCCTGATAGACACTGGGGCGGAGGAGGAACCACAACCCTTTGTGTCACAGGGTGACACAGGCACACCTGCTGCCCTTCCCCATTGTAGCCCCAAAAGAAGCAGGTGGGGCAGGGCAGGTGACACTTTGACACATGACTTAGCTCATTGCTCTGACCAGATCACCTCTCTGGACTTCCTTTATGGAAAAGAGAACCCACCAGAGGTCAAATCTGGGGCCTGCCAAATCTTGCCTAAAATATTTACCTGGATCCAGCTTGGCCATAGAACTAATGTCAGGCATTGGGAAACGGTTCAAACTATACCATTAAAAATGTGGCTTCAGTCCACCTCTCCTTTCATAGCCCACGATGTCCTAGACACATTTTAAGTGGGAGTTCCATAGAGTCATATAATCATAGAATGGTAAGGGGTGGGAATGGACCTTGAAGATTCATCTATTCACAACCCACCTTGCCATGGGCAGCGGCACCTCAAGGTTGCTCAAGGCGTTATCCACCCTGGCTTTGAATGCTTCCGGGCTTGGAGCATCCACAGCCTCTGTGGACAACCTGCTCGAGCATCTCACCACCGTCACAGAGAAGAATTTCTTTCTGATATCTAATCTAAACATACTTTCATTCAGTTTGAAAACATTCCCCCTCGTCCTGTCACCGCAAGCTCTTTAAAAATCTCCCTCTCCAGACTTCTTGTAGGCCACTTTAGGTAATGGAACACTGCTATAAGGTCACTTTGAAGTTTTTCCTTCTTCAGCTTGTACAACCCCCAACTCTCTCAGCCTTTCTTAATAGAAGAGGTGGTCTAGCCTTTTGATCAACTTAGTGACTCTCCTGTGAGTTCATTCTAACAGGTCCGCATTTTCTTCTGTTGAGGTCCCCAGATCTGGATGCCATACTCCAAGTGGGGTCTTACAAAACCAGATTAGAGAGGGAGAACCATCTCCCTTGACCTGCTGGTCACATCTTTTTGATGCAGTCCAGGATGTGGCTGGCTTTCTGGGCTGCTTGTGTGCATTGTTGAGTCGTGTTCAGCTCCTCATCCATGAACGCCTTCGTGTCATCCTCCCCAGGTTTGTTCTCAATCCATTCTCTGCCCAATCTGTATTTGTGCTTGGGATTGCCCCAACCCAGGTGCGGTACCTTGCACTTGTCCTTGTCGAAATTCATGAGGTTTGCACTGGCCTATCTCTCAACCCTTTCAAGAGCCCTCTGGAACCTTACAGTTTAGCTTACAAATGTCCATTTTTTATTAGACAATTTCAATTGAATTAGGTGAATTAACATAGCTACGACAGTCATGCTAAAGTAAGCAAAAAAGAAAAAAAGCCAATTATTTTGACCTATAATCCTCACAAAAATACAATTTATACCCAGAAGAGATAGTTTATGAGGTGTTTTCCCTTTGCATACCATAAGTAATAAATAATTAGACAATTATTTAATTAATAAAAATAATAATAAATTGTTTTTAAAATTAGTTAATTACTTAATTAGTGAGCTGCTAATAAACTGGATGCTTCTTCTCATTTTGTTCTTGCTCACAGTTTATCTCATCTGGGTCTGGAGCACTTTAGCAAAGCAGAACTGCAAAGGAACATTCTGTGAATAGCACATACTTCTCAATAAAGGCACACATTTATAGATAAATGTGGCAAGAAATATCCCCAACCTGTGCTGGGAAGAAGGCAGACACAAAGAAACCTCAGTGGAGTCCTCAGCATTTAACTAAGGCAACCAAAGGAAAATGACATTTAAGAGCATACAATTGCTGATGCATTGATCTCAGAAAACATTGAATAATAACTAATTTCATTTACAAAGAGGAGTTGCTGCAGAGGAAAGCAAATGGTACGCAGAAAAAAACCCAAAAACAGAGGAACAAAAAGGGGGATTTTGTGGTGGTAGTTGCAATAACTGAGTATGGATTTTTCTGCTACAAATAAAGCATCAGTGAAAATAGTACCCCCACTACAATGTAAAAGTTAAGTAGCCCTGGCTGTGGGAGCATGTTGCCTTAAATGAACAGACAGAATTGGTGAATAAGCCCTGGACAAACATTGAGCTTTCCTGCACTTCTCTTCTCTGAACTTTTCACAGAGTCCAGCATAGGAGCTGGCTATTATGTGTTTACCACTATAAAAATGAGACCAAGGAATGACACCAACACTCCTGATTATCTGCAGGGCAGATATTAAGTGGTGGCTTATCCCCAGTTCTGTTTTGAACTGTTTCCATGAAAAATTTGGCAGGACTGAGTCTAGTTGCAAGTATCATTTGTATAAGACAACCAAATAAAATTTTACTTGATTTGGGGGACAGGAATTTATAAACTTGGGTCTTGGATCCAGTAATGCAGTAGAACAAACACAGACATTATATTTTTATGTGAAATCTGAAATATTAAGCATGTGAGGGATCTGGACTTTTATCATCTCAAAATGCAACTCCTAGTTCAACCTCAAATACTGTCTTTTAACTATCGAGCTATCTACAAGACCAAGGCTCTATATTTGACTGTTGTGAGTCCAGACATCAGTACATAATCATGACATAACTGCTGACAGTGTATGAATATTTTGTAATATTTATGATATCTCAACACCATTAATGACATGAAGCTAGGAGTGGACAAAAGAACTTCATAAAGATACGTGCAAGAACTAAAATATGGTTAAAAAAAAAAAGAAATATTGAGGAGCAGGTAATGATCCCCAAAATAATATGCCAAGATGAGATAATTTCCTTCTCTTTGGAGGCAGGGACAGAAACATTGGTACTGAGATACGAAAGATGGGTAATAAAGGATACATCCCAGCTTCTTTTCCAGTTTCCCTGTCCAAGAGCATGATCACCTTGATCTTGATGACGAAGAATGATCATGAATCACAGCCATCGTGTTAACAAAAAAAAAAGAGTTTCATGGTTCTGTGTATTTATGGCAAGTTTAGGACAAATTTGCTAAATAATAACTGTTCTGTCTATGCGCTGATAACACTTGTTAGTGTTTAAGTAGCAAATCGTAAAGGGTATTGTTAATGACTATCAGTCCAGCAAAAGATTGCTTTCAAGTTTGCAACAGCTTGATTTATCAACCCTTTAATCTCTGCCCTCAGAACAATCTTCCGTTCCCTAACTGATGCATAAATCTATAAGCTGAGCTGCAACAAACTCTATCGGCCTTTGTTTTTGCTTTGACTATGTGCTGTAATGGTCAGTGGGAGAAAATTTATGGTTACAATGCAACCTTTGCTAAGGCAGCACATAGCAATGAGGCTTCTGATCCATTCATCATCAGCACACACTCTTGTCTCACAAATAGCCTATAAACAGCTTGCATGATTGTAACTTGTAAAATATCCAATGCCATACTAAACTTTTGATTGTTTAGAACATTATGCATCTTAAAGAGCTATCCATAATCTCATGAGGATCTGTATTTTCAGACTGACTGCATGAACCTTGTAAAGAGTGTACTTTAGCATAGGTGTCCTTACTTTGGCTAAGAAAGATTTAATTTTCTTCCTAGTTGCTGGTACAGTGCTGTGGTTTGGATTTTGTAGGAGAGTAATATTGATAACACAGTGATGTTCTGCTGTTGCTGGGTAGTGCTTTCTGTAAGTCAAGGACTTTCCAGGTTCCCATGCTCTGCCAGCGAGCAGGTGTACAAGAGGCCATGAGGGAACACAGCCAGGACAACTGATGTGAACTGGCCAAAGGGAAATTCCACACTGTACAACACCTTGCCCAGTATATGAACTGGTGGGAGTTGGCCATGAGGTGTCAATCACTGCTCAGAGACTGATGGGCATTGGTCAGTTGGTGGTGAGCCACTTTATTGTGCTCAACTTGTTTCTCTTGGGATTTATTTCTCTCTTCTTTTCATTACTCCTCCTCCTCTTGATAATTTATATGATTACCACTACTCTTACTATTGCTATTATTATTGTGATTTTATTTTACTTTATTTAAATTATTAAACTGTTCTTACCTTAAAACTCTGGTTTTACCTCTTCCTTATTTTTGTACCCATCCCACCAGGGAGTGGGGAGTGAAAGTGTGTAACTTAGTTGCTGCCTTTCCTTAAACCGTGATAATGGGGAACATAGGGAAATACAGATGTACACGGAGAGTTGGTTCTTCTACCAGGAAAATAGTGTAATACAGATGTCTCAGTACTATTTTGATTTTCTGGTAGTGATCCTTATATGTTGCAATCCAAATCAGCTTTTTATTAGGCAGTTTCTATGCTGAGAGGTTAACTGCAGTATATACTTTGCTCTAAAGAGTACCAGAAAAGCAATTATTGTCTTTCATGTAGAATGTATTCCAGTGTATCCGTTTACTGCTTTGTTAAGGGTTAAACAGAATAAAGTATTTTAATAATGTTATTAGACATAAACACTTTTACAAATGTGAAGATCTGTTAAGATTATACTGGTTGAGTCTTTTTAGTATCTACTGACCTTGAACCATGGGGCTCAAGACCAGGTTGGATGGGGCTTTGAACAGCCTGGTCTGGTGGAAGGTGTCCCTGCCCATGGCAAGAAGTGGAACTAGATGATCTTTAAGGTCCCTTCCAACCCAAACCATTCTATGATTCTATGACCTTTATTGTTCAAACAAGATAACTAATCCCTCTCATCATTGTATGTTTGCTTGGAAAAGACAAACAAATATAAAATAAATTTGATATGATGGTATTACAAACAGATTGGAATTTAATTGCAATAGGAGCTTTCTTCAATTTGTAGAGATGTTATTAGATCATAAATGCCTATCTGTCAGAGCATTGTGTTCTTTCACTTGGAGTCGAAATGCTGTTTTATAGTTACAAGCAGTGTTCACAACATTTGATTTGTGCTTTTGGCAATTATGTCATGAAAATGAAAATCCTAACAGCAAAGATACTAAATTTTTACTGAACATTGTGAAGGAAATATAAAGAGATTCATAAGATTTACCAATGTAAGAACCATTGCTTTGACTGTGTAATACCTAAAAAAATCCCCAAACCAAACATTTCCTGAATTAAATTAATTTTAATAAAGATGATGTATGAGAAGTCTTCTTCCTTGGCCTTTCTTTTGTGTTTACCCTGCTGTATTCTGACACCTCTTGCCTGAGCTGGACCATTGACTGCCTGTTAGGGAATTATTAAATCAGAAGTATTTTCTGGCCAGACGCCCTGCTTGATGTGCAGAGCAGAAAAACAGAACTTTGAAAGCAAGTAAGAGGTGAACTCTTAAAGATAACTGCCAACATCCTCCTTTTTCTGGGTATGTTGTTAAAGGCCAGACTGCCTGAATAACTTCGCAAAATTCAATGCCTTTAAAGCTGTGGAGATACTTCAAATTTTGGAAGCGATAGGTTAGCTGTTTATGTCAGACAAAACTCACAGCATTGCCAGACTAATTCAGAGTGTCGTTCACCCTAGTCACCTATTTTTGTGACTTTTGGGATCCCAGATTTGTGTGGTAAAAAAAAAAAAAAAANATGATGGAAAAAAAAAAAAAAAAAAAAAAAAAAAGCCAAAAGAGGAATCTAATTTCTTGAAAATCTGCTGTTATCAAATCAGCAACTGTAGGCCACAGCCAATATATAATAAATACTAAAAGAATTTAATACTCATTTTCACTGGAGATATTCAAGAACCATCTGGATGCAACCCTGTGCAATGTGCTCTAGTGTGACCCTGCTTGAGCAGAGAGTTTGGACCAAATGACCCACTGTGGTCCCTTCCAACCTGACCCATTCCGTGATTCCGTGATTTTTCCATTATTTTTACATTCAATCACCCAAGTAATTATTTCTTCCAGTTTAAATTAATTAATGTTTTTCTGAATTTGTAAATTTGTTTGTGCATAATTTTCCACTCTGCAGATAAGAAAAGTGCTTTATATAAAATTAATAGTAATAATTGTTGAGTGCAGCTGGAACATTTTTCTCAGAATTTTATTGTTGCCTTGTTGCAACTTTCCCTCTTATTCCTCTTTAAACTGAACAAAGTCCCACCTTGTCTTGCTTTCTCAACTTCCTCTGTAAGCTTCTTACTTCAATTAAAAATTCAGTTCAATCCCACTGATAAATGTTTAGTAAATAAAGAAACAATCCTTACAGTCTTCTACAAACACTATGTAGTCTTGGACATCTTTACACTTTCCGAACCATCAAAACTGAAATTATATAACCACTGCAAATCACTTAGAACTAAACGTGATACTGATAACACAGGCATTTGTCAGCATGAGTAAATTATTTTTAGACTAGAATGAAGCTAAAAAAATTGAAAAGTTAACTGGAACTCCCTATTAAGTTATATAATTTTTAAAAAGAGAGTTACAAAATTGTTTTTTTATAAGATTGCACAACTGAAAATTTAAAGGAGAAAATTATCAAATTCCATGATGTTACTGTGTCTGCTTGAGCTCCCATACCTATCAGGTATTTATATCTATGTAGCAGGGTCAGTTCGGTTACCGGGTGGAAACACCAATAGGTGTAGTGTAATGTACTCAAAAATGCTGGTTTGAAATGTTTTTTATAGTCAAATCTACTTATATCACATTTACAAACATGACAGCCAAAAGATGACCTGAAGAACTAATTTTGCAGAAAAGCCATTAACAAAAATGAGGAAAAACACTGTGTCTACTTTAAAAATTGCATAAACTTTAGAGCTGAGAACCATACTGTGTCTACTTTTAAAACAGCATGAACTTCAAAGCTGACATTGACATCTAGTTGCCATTACAACAAAAATTACTTGCTTCAAACAAGATAATGTTTGCTCTAAAGAAAGGCAAAGAGACCTGTGGCTTTGGGAGAAAAAAATCTTTAATAATAAAAGTGGTATTATTAAGTCTTAGAAGTCACAATCCTAATAAGAAATTTTGAGGAAATTATCACATGCAAATAGGTCGTATTTTCTCCCAGGGCCAGATATGCTACCTTGATTTTGAAACTTGTAACAAATACGGTTTTTCTCCTTGTCTCTGTGCACGACCTTAAGTAATTATTTTTAACTGATGAACTCCTCACAGGTCTGTGGGTTAAACAGAAACAGAAGCCAAGTGTCAATGTAGTGTCCTTTTGTACTTGTAGAAAAATGTCCTTCAGGATTTCAGAACACCAAGTGCTATATTAATAAAGAATTAAACTTAGTTGTTTCTTGGGGTAATAAACATTCAACATCTCAGTTAATATCTAAAGAGATGTCAAAATTAAGGGAGCAAAAAGTAGACCAGTTCTCACGGTATTTGGCATTTAAATGGCATGGCCAATTTAATTCACATCTTTTACTTGGAGATTCTTAAACAACTTCCTTTTACAGAAGAAAAGACGAGACTTTTTAAGACCAGCTGTGTTTATTTTTTCAGTTCCTTATCAAAGTATAGAGTCTTCATTCTACAATCCTTTGGGCATAGCTGACTAGTTATGTTGAAATTAACTTTTAAAATATTAGATTAATACTGACTTTTGGAAGAATGTTTTCAAAACAACTCTCTGCAGTTCCCCACAGTGGAATGTGACAGTCCTGTTTCCAGCAGCGTTTGGCTGATAGAAATTCCAAGAGGATGTAGAGTCAAGACATGTATTCACCTCATGTGTCGGCTGAAGTACCTCTTGGCTTTCTTGGGCCCTTCCCCCAGGTGGGACTTCTGGTCATTTGGCCACTCAGGAGCTGGGACAGGAGCTCCGGGGGCACGTGTGGAGCATTGCCTCCTGTGTGCCAGGGATGGGACCACTGCAGGGCTGGGATACTGGCCCAGAGTCGGGATTTGCAGAGCAGGGCATCACCTCACCAAAGCAAGGCCTAACCTGCCCTTTAAAGCGCCACACACATGCACCCAGAATGTCTCAAGTCAGCAATCCTTCCAGTCTCTCACAACTGGTAACAAAAAACAGCTTATGACTATTAAAAAAGAAAAAAAAAAAAATCAGTGTTGACCAATATGGAGATGACTTGGAAAATATAGACCTAATATGCAAGTTGATTAAAACAGTAATAGATGAAGGACAGAGACAATAAATACTACAGTGGGACAGTACAATTAATAAAAATCAAACTTAAACTAAGGAAAGTGGATCTACTGAAGTAATTAACTACTTTCTTTTAAAACAACATATCTGGTTGATAAATTTAGTAATGTTACTGTAATATATTTACATTGCTGTTACATATTCTACTCCATATTGTAATATATTTCAGTTAAGAGACTTACATAATGCAAAATCAAATGGTAAACATTTGGTAGACTTAAAACTGTGAAGTCTGAAAATACAGCTGAAAACAAAACATTGCAATTGGATTAATTACAATTTTATTCTAATTTTGTTTTGGCCTCTTGGGGCTCTTCTTAATTTGCAGATTCCCAAAAGAATATAATTGGCAGGGTCTGTACATGATGCATAAATTAAAAAAAAAAACAAAATAATAAAACCCATGAAAATAATTGGCTGATCTGGTATTATTTTAAAGCAATCAAAAGAAATAATGCTTTCATAAAAGCTGAATATAGGTCATACATTGCTTATGGAGGGCTTTATCTTCCAGATCAAGGAAATGAATTCTCTGTATGATGTTGTCACCTTAAAATGGTTATACCGGAGAGCAGAATTCAGCTGTCTATTTGGGTTCATGTAGCTTCACAGTGTCACTTTACATCCCTTAGTAGCTATTTGGGTTCATGTAGCTTCACAGTGTCACTTTACATCCCTTAGTAGCCCATCTCTATTTCCTCTGTAACTTCAGAAGACATGCCCATTTGCGTCTCATCTACCAGTCAATCACAGATGCTTTTCATTTGTCATGTTTTCAAAGAGCATTATATGGTTCTATTGAGGTTATTAGCTTCTTCTCCGTTTTTTAAGGCAATATTAATTGTATTGACTGGTTTTATATGGAATACAGTGGTCGCTTAAACACCTGGACAATGCAAAAAAAAAAAAAAAAGTACAGTAAACATGTAAAGTAAAAATGCAAGAAAACCGTAATTATCACATATGTTCTAATACCTTGACTCAGGCTGAGAAAACATGGGATGAATGGTATTACTCCAAGAGTATCATAAGGAAGGATTGAAGATTTCCTCCTTATAAAAGAAAATCAGTGTATTATTTCTACATCGAGAAAGAGAACATAAACTGAAAATAACCATTCTGGTAAACTAATGGGGTTATGTCTAATACGGTTTCATGGGCCCGAGTTAATCAGAAGTGACTGTCAAAACTTAAGTTAACATCAGAAGGACAAAATCTTTAATAAACTTAAGAACTGAGTGACAAAACATTTTCACCCAACAAAAGGCTAAGCTAGATCATAATCATCGCTGACAAGTGTGAAATTCAAATTACACCTTTTTTGAAATGTTAGTTATAAAGGCATGAAATTGCATCCTTGTTTTGCAATCAGCTCAATGCTCTATAGGAAGAGTCTAATTCATCACACAATATTCTTTTTTGTGTAAGTGCCCTTTTATAGATGGTTTTAAATTTATTCTCTTGCAACTTGAACCAGCATCTAGAAACAAAATTGAGAAAATAATGACTAATTTATAATAGGTTCTGATATTTTCTTCGCTTTTGCATTTGAAAATTATGGTAGGAGTACACAGACACTGATTTTGCCATCTGTCATTGTGCTAGAATGCTCCGGTTTCCACTTAGTGGAGAAAAATATGGATCCTGGTTTAAACATATTTTGAAAATAAAATACTTAGTCTTGCTTGGAAATTGGAAGTAGTCAAGTGGCTAATACACAGAATGGAAATCAGAGAGTTATGGACTCTGCAGTAGGTAAATTTCTTTCTGTTGTTTCAAAACAGCCCTTCATCCCACCCCCCACCAAAAAAATCAGGAGAAGCAAATTTGAGCATGTCTCACAGAGACACATCCAAGTAGGCATTAATACACACACACACGTAAATATCTAATCTATATATCTTTGAACATCATATACATATATATATAAAAACATACATGTATATATAAAAGTAAACATCTATAAACATAATATATATATTAACTGTGTTTTAATAGAGTACAGCAGGGTTGAAACATCTCACAATAAATGGCATATAAGGACTCACTACTGCAATAATAAATGGATTCTAATTAATATAATTTGAATAGTACATACAAGAGAGTTTTGACTATCTAAACTAGTTTCCCCAGCCCTATCACTTACTCTTAGCGTATCAGTCAATAACTAGGTATCAGTCATTTGTGACACAATTCTCATTTCACTTTGTGAAAACCTTCATGCTCTGCTATCTCCTAACACTTTTTTTATTATTCGTAAAACATTTTCAACAGGACAGGTTCTGACTCCTTGACTATCTTTGGATAACTGTAAAAAACTTTATTTCTCTTAACTGAACTGCAAGAATTACCACAGTTAAAAGAATATTTGTTTAAGAAACATAGTTCAAACTGAATATGCACTTCCTTACTATAAATAATCATCTCTGTATTAGTAGTTGTCAAATAGTGTAAAATTGATGCACCTT
Source organism: Myiagra hebetior (assembly GCA_013397015.1). Lineage (NCBI taxonomy): Eukaryota > Metazoa > Chordata > Aves > Passeriformes > Monarchidae > Myiagra > Myiagra hebetior. Next base: position 273,711 of record VWZQ01005890.1, read on the forward strand.
TACATGACAAAGCTTAGTGCCAATAAAAATATGATTACAAGCATACCTTTTCAAGGTGTCCTAAGAGAAAAAAAAATGATCTAAGTTAGCTAGGACCTCAAAAATCATTAGGGTTTGTGCAAATTAGAGTGTTTGGATCTATCTGAGATACTTTTAAGCTTGTAAGAAGGAGCTTGCCAGATCTTCACACAGTAATTGAAACAGTTACATATGCCAAAAAATTACTTAAAAAGGCTTTCAAACCTTGGAAAAGCTTGTGTTCTTTTTTCAGTAACCTTAATAAGAAAATTTATTTATTTGAATCTTTACGGCTTTCTGGTTTGCCTTCTGATTTCTTTCCACTTATGAAACAATTCTGTAACTATTTAAGTACTGGGCATGTTACTTTTTAACTGAGTTGATGGATTTGATTTAAGATTTTTTTCTTTCAGTGCAAAAGACACAAAAAGAAATGCTTAGAAGTATGTTATCTTTCTTCCTCATTGTTTTTGTTGTTTAGAAACTGCTGTTATCCTCACATCTGAACTAGTTAACTTATCTCAGTGGAAATACATAAGCTTCAATGTCTTAAGGGAAAGCACACGTTGCAGACGTTGAAACTGAGCAGTGTTTGGATATTGGATATTAACACTGAGATGAACCGTCATTGGTAAAGGTTCTCAGTCTGTTGGAGGATATTTAAGAAAATTCTAGAAATCATCTATCTGATGGCACACACTGATGGTTTTCAGTTTGAAAAATTCTAACCAAGTGCTTTCACCTGCGCTTTGTATGAGTTGTTTTAGCCCATCAAGCACCACAAAGTACATTTGTACTCACAACTAACTGTGGTGGGTTGACCTTTGCCAGCTGCTAGATCTCTACTCAAACTGTCTCTCACTCCCCTTCTCAGTACTACATGGGAACAAAATAAGATAAAAAAAATCTTCTGATTTGAGATAAAGATACTGAGGTTGCTTACCAACTGCTGATACACATCTGCTTGCTTTCCCTCTGGACAGCTCGGTGTTCACCCGCCCTCCTGAAGAACTATGCACGTCTCTTTCTGGCAGCCGGTGTTGAACAATGCCACCCCCAGGCTCAGGAAGCTTGCCTTGAGGGCGCCAGTGGACACGCTGCTAAGCACTGGAGGTGAAGGGTCAAAAGAATGGAAGGACCCCGGGGAACAATCCAACAACATTTCCTCCCGGCCCAGGAAAACGGAAATCTCTGAGGGGCCAGGCCTTTGCCAGGTGGTTTTATGGGGAAGAAAAGGGGCGGGGAAAGGCCTCTCATCCAATGGGGTACAAGCAGGAAGGAGGGAACAAACACTTAAGCACCAATCAAACATAACCCAAGGGGAGGGCCCTCCCCAACAGCCAATCACAGCCCGCTTCTGCGAGAACCTTCTAGAACCAGGGGTGGTGTCTTACGCTGCTTCCCCACCCACGGGCACTCCCTCAGACTCCGACTCATCAGCCCATTGGATAGCCAGAGCCTGAGGAGCGGGAGCAGGCTACGACCCACTGGGTGGGGGCCCCACCTCAGATACAGGCGAAACAGACTTGACTTTGGAAAAATGAATTTAATTTTTTGCCAACAAATAAACATTTGGGTAGAGAGAGAGAAAAAAAAGAAGAGGCAAAACCCCATATACCTTCCCCACATCCCTTAATCCCCTTGTTCCCCAGGCTCAGGTTCACTCCTTTGTGCCCAACTCATCTGCCCATCCCCTGGGAATGAGGGTACATGGTCTACAAAATTTGATCTCTGCCACTCCTTTTTCCTTGCATTTTTTACCTGCTCCAGTGTGGGTCCTTTTCACAGTCTATAGACCTTCAGTATATGGATGTTCCATGATATCACTTCCCCCAACTGTTATCTTTATCTTGACCCACAAGATCTTTCATCCTATTTTCTCCCTGTCCTGTTGAGGAGGGGAATTGAAAGAGTATCAGGGCATCTATCTGCCAGCCAGTCAAGGTCAACCTATTACTGCAGACAGTATTTTGTGTTTCATTATGTTAACATATATTTTGTTTTCAACAGGTCATTCACAAAATTGAAACAATTTTTAGTAGAACCATAGAATATGCTGAGTTGTGAGGGACCCACAAAGATTATTGAAGTCCAGCTCCTGGCCCTGCTCAGGACATCCCCAAAAATCACACCATGTGATAAAATGTGCCTGTAAAAAAAAGGTGTCCTTAGACACAGCTGTTTTAACAATGAAAATTAATGGTAAAGCAAGAAAATAATATTCACTAGTTATTGTCCTGAATGAAGGTTAATTTCTGGAAACTCAACCGCATTAGTTACTGCTAATCAACGCTATGGCAAACACAAATTTTATTTCCTCTAGATTATGAACTGTAAAACCTCAAATGATTGGGGCAGTTAAGCACCACATTTTTCTATGTAAGCTGGTAGCATCCAAAGATCTTGATTTACAAACCTAAATAATCTGTGCAATGTGAAATCTTGGCTGTTTCATTTTGAGTGTTTAGATCTACTTCAAGCTCAAGCCATTATATTGAAGAGAGAAAGAAGTAATTTAATTAGATGTTGTAGCCAAATATCAAAAATAATTTTAGAAAGTGCTGGTTTAATATTTGCCTTCATTTTTTCAGCAAGTTACAAATTTTGTTAGCTTCAAATTTGTAGTCAGGTAGTCTGTTTAATTTGGACTACAGTGAGGCATTAAAAATATTTAAAACCCCGCAATACTAATTTATAAAAAAAGATACAGTGATCAGATTAGACTGCAGATAAGCTTGCAGATGAGATCAAATTTTTTAAAATAAAAACAATCAGCACATTTTATCCAACGCAGGCAACTTAATACAAGAAACTAAGTACTTTTTACTGTAGGTACCCAAACATGGGTGCATAATACTTGAAAAGTAATGAATTAGTCATTTAACAGGCTCAAGAATAATCTGTGTAGTGAATGCAATGATGTAGACATTACTGAAGACTTTCACAGGTAATCTCTGTCTTGTATTAAGCAGCTCAGCACTGGCAAAGCATTGGGCCCTGCACTTGGATCACAGCCCCGTGCAATGCTACAGGGTTGAGGATGAATAGCTGGAAAGCTGCCAAGAGGAAAAAGGACCTGGCAGTATTTATTGACAGCCAGCTGAATGTGACCCAGTGTACCCAGGTGGCTGAGAAGGCCAATGGTGTCTTGGCCTGTATCAGAAATAGCGTGGCCAGCAGGAGAAGGAAAGGGATTTTCCATCTGTAGTCAACCCTGATGAGGCTTCACTTCAAATCCTCTGTTCAGTTCAGGGCACCTCAGTTCAGGAAGGACTTTGAGGTGTTGGAGCCTGCCCAGAGAAGGGCAGCGAAGCTGGTGAAGGGTCTGGGGCCCAAACCTTATGAGGAGCAGCTGAGGGACCTGGAGCTGTTTAGCCTGGAGAAAAGGATGCTGAGGGGAGACCTTATCACTCTCTACATCTCCCTGAAAGGAGATTGTAGTGAGATGGGGGTTCAAGTTTTGCCAGGAAAGGTTTAGATAAAATATTTGTGGAAAAAAAAGTCACAGGAGTTGTAAAGAATTGGAACAGACTGACCAGGTTGGAGTTAACATCCCTGGAAGTGTTCAAAAAACATGTGGACATCACACCTGAGGGCATGGTTTAATGGTGAACATGGTGGTGGTGCTAGGTTGATGGTTGGACTTAATGGTCTTTTCCAACCTTAATCATTCCATGACTGCACTATAGTTACAAGTTAGGTTGAAACTCTGAGCTGGTCACTTTAAGATACCTTTGATAATTTAGAGGGAAAAGAAGTTTTGGGATTTTTAATCTGACTAACCTTAGATGTTTATTTTAGGATCGTATGAATTTCATTCTGTAAGTGCTTCATTTAAAAAATGGAGACTTGAAAATGTCATGTCTTGACATTTGTGTCTGGCCACATGAGCCCTAATCAAAGCAACCAATCCATCTGGAGAAAAAAGAAAAGAAAATAAAGAAAAAAATGTTATTCATTAAAAAAAAAATCACAAAAACATTATCAGCAAGAAAAATACATTGAAATTCCTAGTATCCTAGATTTTTAAATTTTCAACATGTTTTGTTTTGGTTATCATATGCAAACTGTATGAAAACTGTGTTGTGTCATTGACACAGTTATTTGACTACTTAAAATCCAGATGGAAAAAATGGTAACACCTATGCTGCTTAAATACCAGAGTAAGCATATGTGTAAAAACAATCAATCACGGTTAACTTAAGCACTTGTCCATGATCAGTGAGCGTAGTAGTTATATTAAAGTCATAGACGCAACAAAGGGTGCCAGTTTTCTCAGAGAATAATATAGTAAACATGAAATGCAGCTGGCTTTCATGTATGCTTTGTGTTCTTCATCTTTTGGGTTTTATTATTAGTTTCATCTGTGCTCATCTGTCTTACTACATAGTCTTATGTTAAGTACAAGCATAAGTACTATTTGACTGTCATATGACAGATACTCAGATTAGGGGTTTTGAAAACTTTTAATTGTAAAGTTCAGAAAATATTATTAAGGACATAAATATAATTACCCCGACATGGAGCTCCTTTCCTGTTCAAGAACCAGTTCCTGGGCAAGCTGGTAAAAACCACAGGATTTGTGGCACCTACATTTATGTCCTCAGAGTTAGATTACAATCTTAATATCTACCCATTTTATAAGTACCTCCCCTGATAACACCATCCAAAATTAAGCAGTACTCTAACTTCACTTCAAATTTATTTAGAAAAAAAAATTAAAGTTTATATTGAGTAAGATGTTTTCAATATTTTTCAAGATATGCTATGTAGGCAATGACAATGTTTCCCCCAAGAAACCAGATTCACATTCTTTACAGCCCAAGTTTTGACAAACTAGTAAAATATCACAACCTATCTAAGCTCATAGACATCCATTTTCCAGTCAAGATAATTAGAGCTGTCAAATATTCTGCTGCCAAGGGACTCAAGTCTAGAGGATTATTTGTGTCTATGTTTCAGTCTTTCATCTTAAGCTGTCAATATACAGAACTCATCAATGTCAGTGTCAGAATCTAGAACCAGTATTTGTGGCAAGCCAAACACCTGTAGTTTAATATGTTTGTGTTATAGACTGTCAACTTTTTCACAGTCTTGCAGTTTTGAAATTGCTTCTAAGGTAATACTGAAAATAAAGAGACAACCTGAATATATATCATACTCAAAGGAAAATGTTTATTACATACCATGCCATTATCTTTTACAAATTTCAGATATCTGCAGCATCTTTTTGCTATTAAAGTAATTCTCTGGGAAAAAAAAACCAAAAAGCAAATATCTGAATTAGGTCTTTTGACATAAAAATAAAACTAAGAACTGAAGAATGCTGAAGAAAGGTTATTCAGATAAAATGAGATGTAAACAAGAGGCAGAACATTTGTTGCAATGTCATGGAAATTTGAGGTGAATTCCTCATAAATAACTGTGTAGATTATTATAAGATTTGGTCAACCTAGCATTGTATTTTTATTCATATTCACATATCATATACATTTGAGGTTACAAGATGTATTTTGTGAAATCTGTCAACAACCACTGCTCTGTAAAAAAAATCTATGATTTCATCTATCTGTACTGAAATTTAAGAGAAATCAAAAAATTTTTTGTACTAGTTGATTTGGAATAATCAGTTGAAATAATGAGGGGAGAAGTCCCATGCATACTTCTAGGTACTGGAAGGACTCCCTGAAGCCTTGCTTATGTATGCCGTGGATTGAAGCACTCCTTTACTTCTCTGTCAATTTTTGTTTGGTGCTTCGTCAAAAATGAAATAATGGGAAAACATATAGGGATATTTAGAGCACATCAGAGCCTTTCCTAGCTAGTCTCGTTCAGTAAGGAAATTCTACTGTGAAACGTCATGCTCTATTTTACTCACTTCCCTTTTGAATATCGTATTTTTATGCTTTCTCTTTTCCCCAACTCCATAAGAGGAAAACAACATAAGACAGAAACAAAACTAAAATATATGTGTTTATAATCCCAGACAACCTTGTTCAGAGAAGTGGAAGAATACAGCATTGAGTGACCTTGCCTGTATTTTCTTATGGATTATCCAGAACTGAACTAGAGTAGACAATTGATCACAGGAATCTATGCTCACAAGACTATAGGCATGTTCAATGCATTAATTTCTTTTGCTTACATAGACATTGATACTCTCAGTTAGACCAGCAGCTCATTCTCTGCTCCAAGCAGAGGAAATGGCTGAACGTGCAAGTGAAATGGATTACCAATGTGTTTCAGTTTGCAGCACTGAATGCCTGCTGGCAAAGAGAGTACAAGGAATGTTAAAAGGCAGAGCACAGGAATGCTCATTCGGGGGGAATGAGAAGATATAAACTGGTCACGTATTCCTAGTAGTGTCTATAAAAAATACTCTGTTAAATGGATAAACTGACTATATCTTTGGAAAGCATGGACAGAGACTGTGTTCATAGTCTATTTTAAATGTTTGCAAGTTTATGGAAAAAAAAAATTCTCCTTTCTGATTCCTGCTGCTGAAGATAAACATTCATATAAATCTAAATGGAATGACTTGAATGATGTTTTTCTTAAGCCAAGGTGTAGAATTAAATAGATTTTTAGGTCAAAAGTGAAGGATTTTGTAGTGGTTAAGGAACTTAATCTAATATTTAGCAAAATTGGATTTGACTCCCAACTCTGCTGTAAACTCCTCCTATTACACAGGCCTATACACCTAAGGCTAATTTTTCAAAGCTAATTGAGCATGTAAAGACACAGATAGATCTGAGTGGGATTTTCATAAATGTCCAATATATTCATACTACCAGCTTACTTACTGTTTTAGACAGCAAGCTATCTAAAGATCTGAGCCCTAACACCCTCCTCCTCTGCTGTGGTCTCAGTTTAGCTGCCTGCAAGGGTGTACAATAAAACATAGATGTTTCACAAAGAGAGAGGAGAAGAAATGCATTAGGAATTTGAAAGTAGTCCATGTACAGTATTGGGAGCTATATAGCTTATCTTTCAGAATTGATTTTAGTCATAAACCACCTCAGAAGGTTGAATGCAGAACTTACAGTTTCAGTGTGCAACAACAAAATGTCATCAGTCAGGAGAAGGAATCCTGAGCAACATAAAGTTCTCTCTGATACCAACATGCTTGAGGGACTGTTGCTTTACCTCTGCCTTTTCTTCCAGAAGTTTCAGATTCTTTTACTGTGCACATTAGTAACTAACTGAATTTATTTTAGTGAAGAAAATATGTCTCTAGCAAACAAGAATGGTAAGTATTTGTACCAGTCTCCAAAGTACTGTGAGGGAATCTGTAAGTATCTAGAAAGGTGACATCACCTGTTGTGCTCACTCCTTTTTTACCTATTCCGTCTCTTTTTTTCGCTACAGTTGCTCTAAGTACTCAGCCTTTTTCTCATACCATCAAAAAATTCCAAACAAAACCAAATCCCAAGTAGAGAGTGATCCTTGGACTTAGGACTAAGTATGGTCATGTTTTGTCCTCAGACATTTTTTCATCATAGTGTTTCTGGGGCCTGCGGCATAGTGGAAATTGTGGAAGAAGGGGAGTATTTCCAGTAGTCATTTGATTGAGATTTACGTAAGATTGAGACTTACAGAAAAATGTAAAAAGACAATGGGGAAGATATATATGGGTATATGCACATGTATATTAAGAAGTATTTGCTATAAGCTGTGTATTCAAAATCTCTGTACAATGTTTGCTTATGTGAAACCCCAAACTTTCAGGAGTCTAAAAAAACTAAAAATAAAATTGATTTTATTTACTGTTTAATAAAATAATTTAATAAATATGCAATATATCTTACATTATATCACAGAAAATATAGTGCATCTAATTTTCCTTCTGTAATGACAAAATCAAAAAGCATCCACCACTAACTGAATGAAAAAAGATAACAGTGGATAAGAATTTTATGACCTTTACACAGCTAAGAGGCACACTGTGCTTTCCATTTTTAAGCAGGATTCCCCACTGGCTTCGGAGACAAAAGTTCCTAGTCATAGACACCACAATAAACTTGTGGAAAACATGTCAAAAGCCTTCATTTTAAAATAACAGTATCCCTTCTCTAATTGCATTATGCTTTACTGTAGTTTGCAATTATTATAAAATATTATTTATACAATATATTATGTTACATAAAAATAAAAATAAACGTCTTTTATGTTTCTGCTATTTATGAGAAAAAAAAACAAAACAAACCAACCCAATAATAAATAAGATAGAAGCAAATCTGTTCCCATCCCCTGATAAACCACCAGCTACATTGGCAAGCTGATGTGGAAAGTCTAGATGGATATTTTTTCATTTATTTTATTAATGGAAATATTTTCTGTGACAGGTGCATAGTATATTTAAATAATTGATGACACTTCTTCCCTAAATGTTCTTCAAGATATTATCCTGTGTCAAAAGGTTATATTCGTGTCCAACATTTAATACACTAAATTATATTGGGGCCTTTTTTCAATTTTGCATTCCTCCCTAGAGTAGGATGTTTCTGATGAATAGCTTGTTCAGAATTTCTATCATATACATGTACTTGTATTTTAAAATACATTTGCAATTAGAGTAACTTTTTAAGCATGTTCTGAACCAAGTTCAGCAATACTGTGACATGGCTCTGATTCTTTTGACAAACTCATTTCAGTCATGCAGACAGAGGTGTCTGGTGCAATACAAACTCCCTGAGAATTTCCATGTGAGATGCTTGGCCTCCAGAATGGCATGGATTATCGAACAGTGTATGTACCATAAAATGCCTGCAAATTCTTTGAGGATGTCTCAGACCCCCTCAGTATGTCAAATAATACTGAATATTTGGTTGGCAAAATCAAATAGAGCCCAAAGTATCTTTCCCACTAAAAGCATTGTTGGATTTTGTAGACATTTTACCTTTGACAGTACATCCACATCTGCATACAAATTTAAGTAGGGCACTTTACTGACTTACCAGTGTCTTGTTCTGTGCTCATCTCACTTGTATCATCCGCATAAAACTTACAGGTCTATTACTCTTTGACTGCCTAGGCTTTATAGTCTCTCTATGGTTAATGGAAAAAGATAGGCACGTTTTCACTAATTTAGACATATTTATTTAGACTGAATAAATTACATTGTGAAGGTACCTACAACTCCTAACAAACGACAAATGCACTATAGATTCAAAAGCTAGCTCACAACTGCCTTTTAGGTAAATGAAGCTCAATGTTATTAATTGAACCACTGATGCATGAAACAAAAGCTTTCAGAAATAATGTTAATAAGCATGGGAAGGGATATGAAGGACCAGAATCATATTTCATTTTTTAACTTTCTGTAAATCTTCCTAAAGGTCTGATTTTTGGACACCTGCTCACATGCACATATTTCCAAGTTTACATTAGAGTTGCAACAATAAATTACCCAATTAATAGAACAAAAAATTAGTCTTCTGCTCTGAAAAATTATTCTCTTTAGTGTAGAGGGGTTTCAGAGCATGACATAATCATTGAAGTTGAGAGGAAACTGTGAAAATCAGCTAGTTCAACCCCTCTGCTAAAAGCATAGTGAGCCAGGGTGAGTTGCCCCAAGATGTGTCAAGTGAGGGATTGAGTATCTGGTGGAATGGATACTCCACCTCAACCTTTCCGGTCAACATGCTCCAGCACTTAATAACCCTCATAGTAAAAATATTATTTTCTCACATTTAAGTGGTATTTCCTGCATTTTTTTGTTCCCATTTCCTCTTAACTGGACACTACTGAAAAGGGTCTCACTCCATGCTCTTTACTCCCCACCCCCAGATATTTAAACATAGTAATAAGTGATAAGTGATAACAAACCCTCTCAATTGCTCCTCACATGAAAGATGCTCCAAGACCTAAATCATGTTCCTGACCCTTTGCTGGACTCAAACCAGTATATCCAGGTCTCCCTTTACTGGGAGCCAAGGACTGCACCCAGCAGTTCACATGTGGCCTCAACAGTGCTTGGTAGAGGAGAAAGATGATCTTCCTTGTCCTACTGATGATGTTATTACTAGTGCAGCCCAGAATACTGTTGGCCACCTTTGCTGCAACTGTGATCTACTTGTAGCAGTGTGGGGACTGATTTGCAGTATTTTGCTTTACATACAGAGTAAAATTATGAGTTATGGAGTTTTGAGTTTGATTTTTTTTCTATTTTAGCAAAGTAGGTTTAATCAGAAAATTAAATAAATCATTAGTTTAAAAAAGAAAATTTAAAATTGTCAATTAGGATAAATTGTCCATTATATTAACAATTAATTGATAAAAAATAGCTATTAGTAATACTTTACAGAAAACAATGCAATCGAAAAAGACAATACAAACAATTTATGATTTCTTTGATTTAAACCAGCCTGTAAATTAGTAGTTCAGGCAATTTACCTCACTTGCACACATTATTGGTTCATTAGCATCAATATCCTGTCTTTGGCAATGTTGCTGAATGATGATTCACAAAAACACTTCACCCAACAAATTTCCTAATTTATCTAGGCAGCTGTGCTATGATTTTGTGAGCAGAAAACCACTTTATGTTATATATAGAGATGAATTAATATCTTTCCATACAATGTTTCATCCTCATCTTTTAGAGCATGTCATCACAAATTCCAATGGTTACATACAATTAGTCAAAAATATCATGCAGTAAGCTGCAGCCCCATATCCATATTCTTAGAAATACATATTAAAATATATGAAGCAGATTCAAAAAAGAACAAGAAGCAGTGTTGAATGTTAATGAATAGGTTCTATTGTAAAATATTTTGGGAATATTCTTTGTCTTACTTTGGATTAGAAGGATTAGGGGGTAATGGAGTGTCTCAGTTAGTTGGAACAGGATGCTTTTAATATCACTGTCCCAGATGACATGAAAATCAAAGTCTTGAAGTTTACGTTTAGATTATGGAAAAAATTCTACCTCTTTTAACAAGGAAAGCCATAAGTGAAAAACCACTTCATAATATGTACTTATGACTAGATATGAATTAAATAAAGAACCATTAGCATTTTTTAACAGATAATTGTCATTTAATCACTTGTACAGGAAGCAATATAATAGCAGAGGAGTGTTCTATTATCTGTTATGGGTAAAAACAAGCAAATGAAATAAATCAAAGAAAACCCCACAGAAGGGAGGACTAAAACAGACTTCAGACTTTTTTCGTTTCTTAAGGCTTTGATCTTAAGAAACTATATTTTTTAAATGCTGTATGGTCTTCTCCCACCAAAACTGAGAAAAATCAAAATCTCCATGTGGAAAAGTAAATTTGATTCCAGGCACAGTTATGGTTCATTTATAATGCAGAGAATAAAAGTACCTAGAACATGTGATTGTTTTCTTACAACTTAGTTGTTAACATTATTGGCAGTGGTACTAAGCTTACATTGTAAAACAGTATTTTAGATTTTCATTACATCAGCTGAATTTTCATGGAATGTCTTGTTAGCTACTTATGACTATCTCCCTTTCATTATTTATTTATATTAGAGTTTAAAAGTATGTTTGTACTTAAAATATTTTAAACTAAAAAAATCCAGAAATTAGTTAGGAAATTATATAATCCTTTGTGAAGAACATGTTCCTGAAATAACTGAGAAACTGTATTTCAGGTACATATAGTAAGCTTGCAATGATTTCCAATGAGCCATTGTCTGAGCTAAAGTTATTGAATTCAGACATCATAGATGACATTTGGCTTTTTCAGACTTTAATCCTTTCAATTTAATTCATTTTTTGTAACATTAGTGAGGTAATTAAATATACTTACAGGAATGTCTCAGTTAGCACTTTAATTACCCACCTACAGCACTGTTTCTTTACTGTGTTGGCCTTTCAAGAGTGAAAAAAAAAAATTCAACAGCTAATTGAATGTTAATTCATAGATCATTCAGTGTTTGGTAGGCTTTTTATCTGCTTAAATAGTCTTCTCATTTGCCATAAAATTTAATTTCCTCACTTTTGAATTTTTCAGGTACTACAAATTGCTCTTTTATTAAAAGTAGGAAGAAATAATCCACCCCACAAAAAGAAAAAAAAAAATCTCTTGAAATTTTGCACTGTTGGGATTGAACAAGGAGAAAGTAGGACAAATAGCCTGGATGTCTTCTAATAGATTAGACACAGGTCATATAGTACAGGTATGGAACTACTAGTAATTAAAATAATTCAACTTTTTACTTCTATTGAATTATAGTTTATGAAAGAAAGTAACAGATTAAAATTCTGATAGAAGAAAAGCAACTACTTAAAAGAATAGCATGTAGGAAGGTTTAGAGATAAAAAATAAATAGAAATACAATCAAAAGAAGAATAAAACGAGAAAAAAATGATGGAAAAATATAAATATAATCCAAAATCAAATTGCTTTAAAGTATGTATTATATTTTGATTGTTTATTTTTTTCACTTTTTACTGTAGAACTTACAGTCCAGGACTAATTTACTAACAGTAATGAATTTAGATTTGTAACATTCCAGTAAAATAGTCTAAGACCTTTACAGTGCCAGTCCCACAGAGCATAAATAGTTCTTCATTTTCAAATCTTGTTGTACTGAAAAAAACCCCCCACGCATCTCATCTCAGTATGTACAATGTTCTACAAAAGAATCAAACTTTATCAAAACAGTGATGGCTTCTTCAACTGTAAACATGTAAAAATATGTTGGGGCTTTTTTTCTTAAGCATTTCTCTATTTTCCCTATAATAAAAATTTTAATTTAAAATTGAAGAAACAGTTGTGTATTTATATTTTATTAATTTAATCCAGTTCGAATTTTATTTGACTAATGCATGAAATCTGTATGCCTTTGGAACATCCTTGATTTGATTCATCCTCACCCTGTTGCTAGTGAAGAAAAAGACTCCATTTTACCTTGCAAAATGAAAGTCAAAAGACAGTGTAGATACTGAATGAGACAAAAATAAATCTCTGTACTTATTAAAAGAAATCCAAATGTTCCAACTTATAAATTTATTAAATAAGAATAATTTATTTTTCCTATCAATAATAAATTGCAATACCATACATAATAATATTAATTCTACTAAATAATTGCTTGCTAACTAGTTTAGTTTATCTTGTAAATATTTGTTGTTAGATTTAACTTTAAGATGTTTTTTAAATTGAAACTCATATATTTTCAATTACAGTTTGGCACATTTGTTTGTTTGTTTGTTTTTGTCCCGTGGTGCCTGAATGTGGATATTTATGCGAGGTTTAAAAGCAAATATCTGAGGCACTGACTCAGCACACACCTGAGATTAAGCCAACTAAACAAGACCGGACAAACTGCCAGACATAAAATGAGAAATTTTTGGAAGTCATAAATAAAAGAGTGAGAAATTTATGAGAGTTACAGATAGCACTCTGAGGTACTGAGTGGGTGGCTAAGGGGGAGGTTTGAGAGAAATGGCCAAACATCACAGGCAGCTGGATGGGAGCACTGTGAACCTTCTGGAGAGCAGCAAGGCAGGCAGTGCCTCAGTAACTGCGTCTGTGATACTGCATAAGGAAGGGATGCTCTAGGTACCAGCACTAGATAAACCAAATTCACACATGGACATAGCAAAGTTGGAATCAATGGGACTGTTTCTTTGGAAATAGAAAAGGGTAAAGAAAGAGAGATATTAAGCAATAGAAGGTAAGGTCAAGAAACGGGAAAAAGAATGGTAAGATACTGTTGTGATTTAACCCCAGCCAGTAATCAAATACCAAACAGCTGCTCACTCAGTCTCCCACCAGTCAGGTGGAGGAGAGAATAGAAGAATTAAAGGTAGAAAACTCATGTGCTGAGATAAAGACAATTTAGTAGGGAATGCAAAAACTGCACAGACAAGCAAAGCAGCAGGGCCCCATCACATGCAATGGTAACCTGGGAAGACAAATACCATCGCTCCAAACATCCCCCTTATCTTCCTTCTTTGTGCCAGTTTATATTCTGAGCATGATGTCATATGGTATGGAATATCCCTTTTGAGTCACCTGTCCCAACTGTGTCTCCTCCCCACCCTCCCATGTACCCCCACTTCATTGCCAGCGTGGCAGCACAAAAAGCAGAAAAGGGCTTGGCTCCGTTTAAGCCCTGCTCAGCAATAAAAACCCATCCCTGTATTATCAACCCTGTATTCAGCACAAATCCAAAACACAGCCCTATACAGCCCCAGTGAAGAAAATTAACTCTACCCCAGCCAAAACCAAAATAATGCAAATCAGGTGACCAGGGATACTTGGGGATCCCTGCTAACAATTCCCATCCTACAACTGGTCACTGCAATCTAAATCAGAATAATAACCCAGCCTTGTGGCTCTGACCATACAATATATTTGAAATCATCTTCCAGGGCCAGGGTGATCCAGTGTGCTTTCTCTGTCTAGCAGGAGAACACCAGGACCAGACAAATGGAACATCCTGATAGTAATGTCTCAGTGTCTGATTTGGGCCAGATGCCATCAGCATCTGCCCATCCCTTCTGGATATCTTACATGAAATGTGCTGGGAAATAAAATAAACATTGAGATGTTTTTGCATAGTACTGTCATAAGAATGATCTGTGTGACTAGCATAGCTTTAATATTTTAATCTCCCAAAGGAAATGGTAATTATAAGTCCTATTTCAAATATTCACAGTAAGATCAAGTACTGCTTTTTTTTTATATTATCTTGTTAAATTATTATCTCTGTATTCATGCTATAAAAAATACATAAAATATAGTAATACTAACTGCTGTTAAATTGCCCCATGTGTAAACCACGAGATTCATTCCTCTTGAAAAGAAAAATAGTGAGGGGTAGCTTCTTAGTATGAGGAAGCAGCTGTTTGTAGAACCCTTTTAAAATTAAAGGTCTGAAAAGTATATCAGTGTAAATGATAGTATGGTGTGCTAGATTTTTATTGTTGTTTTGTGAAAAAAGCTATGATATTTGACTGAAAGTGTTGAAATTGATAACTATGTCTCATTAGTTTTTTTTATTCTTGTGAAGATATAAAGGAAATTCTGTTCCACAGCTGCTGTCCCATGTAACACTGTTTTTTATTTCAGTATATTGACTCTATGAAAGCTTACATCAGAAATTTTGCAGTTAAAAACCCCCCTAATTTCCAAGCAAAATTGACATCCTAAACAACAATCCATCTTTTGTTTTATTTGTTTTTTTTGGTGTTTTGTTTGTCTATTTTATTGTTGCTGTGAGTTGGATTTTTTCTGGGTTTTTTTTTTAATTTTTTTTTTTTGTTTTTGTTTTGTTTTGTTTGCTTGTTTTTTCCCAACTTTCTTCTGAAGGATTTGAAAATAGTATCTCATGAATTCTATTTTTTCCACTCTAACTACTGCTCAAGAGTGCCGGTACAACCAGAACAAAAGACTTTCATCGTAATTCTTGTAGCACCTGTACAGGAAACATCAAAGTGAACCTTAAATTTAAAATATATATTTTTTTTGACAACTTTCTGGACTGGGAACAGGAGCTAAATTTTCTTTTGAGGTTAGAATATTACCTGTTCCTGTTTCACATAGGGAGGAAATATCCAGGAACTTATTCAGACTCTCAAAAAATAAAGGTACATTTATTAAAACAAATAATATTTATGTGAAAAAAAATAACTTACTGGGTAGACATAGAAGCCTTTGGATCATAAAGAAAATAATTTTTTTCCTTTTTTTAATGGTTAATGTCTGTGACATATTGTGCATAGCACACTGATACCCCACAGAGATCATTGTCTACAGACCACATATGAAAATAAAGAGTGTGTTATAAGACAGCAAGGAGGTACAGAGGTTGTCCAAACAGTTTCTAAAACCTCTGTTTATACTTCTAAGGAAACTTTTTCTATATTTGCCTTGAAACAACAGGAATTCTCATCAAATTCTTGTACTTCCATGGTCAATTATATACTTCTTCGAAGAACATCTTCATCTCAATAATGGGTTTAGTTATAACAAATATTTGGCTACCTATCATAATACTTGGAAAGTGCACATTAACACCATCCCTCTATATGATTTTGCTACTGTAAACTAGCCAAGACCAGATGCTTTGTTTTTACTTTAAATCAAGGAAAAGCTGTGAGTTGATCAGGGTGTTGAATTTAAGCACTAACCACTCCTGAAACTCAGGGGATGCTAGTGAGCTCAGTTTTCATGCTGAAGGATATATTATATATATTATATTGTTATTGTTATTATTTATTTATGTATTTGTTTATTACACAGCATTTTGATCATACTTGTTAAGGGCAATATACTTATGAGAGTATTTAAGACTTTGTGTGCATTGCATAAGGGTTGCTAGAACATAACAGTATGTTTGTAGGTGAATGTGAACTATTGGTTATTATCTGTATGTTGTCATGCACCATCTCAAAAGGAGAAGGAAATGTAGAGATGATGCCAGATCTTCTCCCCCTACATTAGACAGAGAGAACTGTCTGTCTCCACGAGACCGTGCTGTCTCTTCTGAATGGATGTCAAAAATTTGTGAGCTCAGAAGCTCAACAGCTGGAAACTCTCTGAAACTGCATGTCAGCAGTCAAATTCCCCCCCTTGTGCCTTCTGGAGTAATGTGCTCTGCATGAGTACTTGACAAAAGCCTTTGCCTTAAAGCACAGGAGTCCTTGTTCCATGTATGTGCAGTTTCCCTATTGCCAGCAGCTGTTACAATGTTCTGAAAATCCTAAATAAGAAAAATTGATTGCAATTATTATAGGAGTTATTGCTTAAGAAAATAATTTAACATTTGGAAAATTAAATATAGAGGTGTTCACCCAGGCAGTGCAGCTTACCACTCTTAGGCTAACATTTTAGTATAAATGTCAAACTCTTGAGCTCTATAAATTTGTGAAAGCTAGAGATAGGAGAAAAGCTAACTGATAAAAAGAGCATGGGAATGAGAAATGGATTTGGAGGGGGGGTGGCGGTAGAGAAATTTGGTATTGAATCGATTATTCTTTTCCAAATTATACTAAAGTGCAAAGAGATTCATCAAATGATGGGGACGTTTTGATAACACATTTATCTGTACCTTCAGTTTCAAACCTCTTTGCAAAAGAACAGATAGAAATATAGTCTAAAAGTAGGTAAGAATATATTTTTGGCTTTTAAAGCAAGGCATTAAACAAATAGAAATATTAAGGTGATTTAAATATGCTCAAACCCAACAAAATTTCTGATGAACAGCTGCATTTCTTAAGAAATTATAGATGTGCCTATTTTTTAACTTGTAAATTAGAAAAATAAATATTGATATGCTTTGTCCTGGCAAATGAGTTGGACTATCTCCATAGGATTAAATCAAGTTATTAGAAGAATAAGGAAAATATTTTCTGTCCTGAAAGTAAAAATTATTCTTTTGCAAAGCCTAGGAACATAAAGATTAAGAGATGATATGACCAAAATTATGAGTACAATCACAGACTAAGTACTAGCCAAAGAAAAAAATAACATAGTATAAATCTCTCTGTTTAATTGGATAGATGTGAGTTTGTTGAATGGGCTGTCAGATGGTCTGGAGTAAAGGTCTTTTGAGGAGTGGCTGAAGGAGCTGGGGGTGTTTAACGTGGAGAGAAGGAGGCTCAGGAGAGGAGCCTTTTCCCTCAGGAGGCCTTTTCCCTCTATTAGCTACCTGAAAAGAGTTCGTAGTGAGGTGGGAGTCCATCTCTTCTCTCAGGTAACAACTAACAGGACAAGAGGAGATGGTACCAACCTTCCCCCATGGAGGTTTAGATTGGATACTAGGAAAATTTTCATCACTGAAAGGGTGGTCAGGCATTGGAGCAATTTTCCCTGGGAAGTGCTGGTATCACTATCCCTGGAAGTGTTAAAAAACCCATGTGGATGTAGCATTTAGGGACACAGTTTAGTGGTGAACATGGTGGTAGTAGGTTAGTGGTTGGACTTGATCTTAAAGGCCTTTTCCAGCTTTCATGTAACTATGATTCTATGGCCATTACATGGGACAGAGTGTTAAAGAACCCAATTTCAAATTACACTGAGTGAAGTTTTTGTTGGGGTTTTTCTAGATGAGTTCTACTTTACCATTTTATGCCAAGATACCTGTGAGAAAGCTACCTGTGTATTAGAAACCTAATACAGCACAGACTTCATGTATTAAAGATGTGACCCAAATAAACAGCATAAATTAATAACAAAAGAATCAGTGGGTAAGGAGATATTTCCAATTTGGGGAAATCTTTTTTCCATTAGTAGCCCGAGTATTTACTTTGTTTTTTCCTTTTTATCAGCATGGGCTAGAATTCCAATATTAATTTTTTTTTTGGCGTGATTAATTTGTAAGGCATAAGATGTAAAAAATAAGGTTATGCACCTTATTTTTTTTTTGATAAATATTTCCCTTTATTTGTTAAAAAATATATGCTTGAATACCTGGAAAAAAAACATTAATAGGAATTAATGCTTTTCATTAATAGCAAAAGAGAAAACTCATTAGAATGAAAAAGATATTCCTAAAACAAGCTGGGTTTAATTTCTTTTTTACAAAATATATTTGTCCATAATTTTACTGAGCTATTTTCATGACAATGGTTTGATGATTTTTAATATGTGTAATTTCTTAATTTACACTTCTTCGTTAGACATTCTCCACTGTGCAAGTTGTCAGAATGTAGCTGGCTTAGTCCCATGAAGAGTGTACTTGACAAACAGAAAATTCCTTTTTAGAGGACATTTATTGACTAGATCAGCTTTAAATTAGCTGATCGTAAACTTCTTGTTAGAAGTGCAACCATTGACCATTGGCCTCAGGTACCCCATTTTGTGGTTACAGGTTTTATTACTGCACTGGGCTGGCCAGGATTTTTCTTCATAGTGGCTTATATGGGGATGTGTTTTAGATTTGCCACCAAAACATTGTTGATAACACAATATTTTAGCTATTGTTGAGCAGTGCTTATGCAACATCAAGGCCTTTACTGTTTCCCAGTCTGTCCCACCAGTGAGTAGGCTTGGGGTGAGAAAAGACTGGGAAGGGTCATAGATGGGACAGCTGATCCCAACTGACCAAAAGGATATTCCATACCATATGGCATCATACTCAGCAATAAAAACTTCAAGGAGGGAGTTTTTTCAACATAGCCATTGTTCAGGGCTTGGCTGGATATCAGTCTGTTTGTGGGAAGTGGTGAGGGATTGCATTAGCCTCACTTGGGATTTTTGTTAGGGGTTGGTGTGCTGGACTTCTTTTTCCCCCTTCATCTCAACCTTTGCACTTTCTCAGTTTTGCCCTTCCAGTTGTGTGTTCCATCCCACTGGGGCAGAGTGGTTGAACAATTGGGTCAGGGATTACCTGCCACTTGTGGTCAGCTCACCACAGTCACGAAACAGTAACTGTCTGATGGAAATTTCCAAGCAGCTGTTTAAGAAAATTGCAAGTGTTTGCTCTTCTTAGATCACTTTGGTAAGGCTCAGCAAGAGTCTGCATCTGTTCTTTTTGGAAAAGCATCCCCCCTTTCTCAATATGGGTACCACAGAGCCATAGAAAACTGATCAAATCAAAAGTGAACCCTGTCACTGATCAGCATTATGAGATGCTACTTAACTGTCTGTCTGCTTCTGTCAGAAACAAAGTGAGATAAGGAAAACACAGGTGTCTTGAAATATTTCAGAATGGACAGATAATTTTCTCTTTTTATTGAAAGTGTCCTATCTGTTTTGACTCTGCTGCCATTAAGGTCACGTTACCTAAAATCTGATAATGTCTGAAAATCTTAAGAGTTTTATTCTGTCTTTTATAATTCATTACTGGGCACTATATCACTGACTGTAGAAAAAGCCACATAAATATTGTACTCTTCCAATTACAAAAAAAAAATCACCTCCCACAGTGGCATGTGACAAGTAAAGAAAAAAAGTTTTCTGGCAATCTATGTATATCGTGAGCAGTGGCATTTCCACCTTTCCTTTTCAGTAACATAGTTAGAAAACTGATTCTGATTTCCATTAATCATCAGATTTAAAAACAGTTCTAGAACTATTCAGTTAAAGAGATGGATTTGCTTTTTTCTTCTTCTAGGACTCAGAGTGTAAACCTAAGAATATGTCTCCTTTGTTTCATGTCTTTTTTTTTTTTTCCTTGATTATGGCCTGTGGCACATTTGTCTTTCTCTTAATTTTACTTAGCTCATACACATTTTGCATTACAATTTCCTTTCTTTATGCTTTTTCTCCCCCATTATTCTTTTTCTTTCCTTTCATTATCTGTGTAAATGATAGTCTAAAAACAAAAACAAAGGTTATGGAAGACAGAAAACAAACAGAAGAATCAATTTTTAATTAAAAATATATATTTGGTTAGATATGTTTATATATATATGTATATAAGGCTTTCAAAAATACACCTCTCATATTAAAAAAAAATCACATTTTCAAATGTAAAATATTGATTTACCAATCATGATTAAGACATTAGAAAAGTGTATATATATGTTTTTGTATATCCATTGGCCCTCACTAAAAGTGGAAATATACCCAATAGATAAAAAAGCACTTTAATGGGAAGAGAAAAAGAGAAACAGTAAAGTCTTCTTTCTCTTTTTTCTTATTTAACAATATCTTTTAAGATTTGCAACAAACCTGTCAGGATGGAAATCATCCTAAAGAAGTCAGTGAAAAACCCTACCTATAATCTTATAATAGCCACTGAGAATGTATAATATGTTACAGAACAACAAGGGATAAGAAAATCTAATAAAATAATGGACATAGATTTTTAATTCTGTTTTATTATCATTAATTCATTTGTTATCATTAATCTTATGGCATTGATTAGTCTGTCCTTACAAGAGAATTAACTTTTTTTTTCAAACGGACAATAAAGTCAATTATCAGACAAAATTGTATTCAATGCCAGAATATTACTTCTACTCTGTTCATGTATATTCATTCTTGAAGTGGTCATCTGTAAATTACTCTTCTAAATTTGTATTTTTACTAGGGAATGTAGTAGAATAAATTTACTTCAGAACAATTCCATAGCCTTCTCAGAATGACATCAAAAATTCAATTTAAGCTAGTGACAGTCTGTCTGTACAACACCTGAATATTGTGAGAAGCTTGCTCTGTGAGAAGCAATTAAAGAAATAAACTTGACCTGCAAATTTCAACCCATGTTCTAATTGAAAAATTTGAAATTGAAAATGGTTCTGTTCCTTATTTAAGCACAGCAAATTGTCTATTAACAGAAGTGTTGGTAGACTAAATGATCTTTCTCTTGATAAACTCTGCTGTCTGTTCTGCCTTCCTCTTTCCAAATTAGCACATTACAGCATACAGAATTTGGTATCATCAAATTCAATTTTATTTATGTCTTTGTAACATAAATTTTCTGTATTTTTCCAAAGAAAATGATTTAACAAAAATTCTAAATTGATTGCAAAACATCTTGGTGGCATACATTAATTAATTAATGAAAAAAATCCAAAGGAATGTTTTTTTAAATCCATTCAATATATTTTTAGTATATACTTAAACATGCAGTGATTAATATTAACTGGAGGGGAAGAAAAGAACAAATTATTTAACAAGAAAATTTATTTTATTTTATTTTATTAATTTCATTTTATATTTTTTATTTTCTGTCAACCCTATAAAGTCCATTATTCAATCCACTTTGAAGCACCAGTGTCTGGCTAAGCAAAGTGTAATGCTTAGCTTAAGATTCTATTTCTTCAAAAATAAAATCTCTCTGTATATGTGTTTTATAAATTACCAGTGCTCAAATTCATCACTTCAGTGAAGATGTGGGCCACAGTCCTGTCTGGAGGACCAAAGGGCTTCTTTCCTGCTGTCTGTATGAGTGATGTCATTACAAAAACAGTCCCTTGCTTTCCTGATGATTGTGCCTAGCCCAGGAAAGCAGTAAAGCACACAAACCTTCAATCTCTGCATCCACCCTTCTCACACGGCAGATAAAGTTCTGCCTTTTATTAAATAGATCAATAATCCAACTGCAATTGTTAGCCTTGTTAGTAATCCTTCCGTTACACACAGAGAGTATCTAATCAGAGACACTGGAAGCATACATAGTCCTGGTGACCCAGACAGATACTTACCCATTCATCTTTCCATGATTTTAGTAAATTGTCATCTGTCTCAGGAAGACTGTGACTTTCTTCTGGGAATTTCAGCCACTCAGCATTGCTGTCAGTTTTTGCTGTCATTGCTGCTTTTACAGAAGTAATGTTAAGGCTGGAGTTTTAAGGCAGGTTTTAGGTGTCAAGGGAAAGGCATGCAGTGGTGGAAAGCACCGTGGTCTGAGTGAATATATCCTTTCTTGCTTCTCCATTATGAACCCTGGCAAGCAGTCCATGACTGCCTATGATGGATAGACCACAACTGGAAGAAACTGCGGCAGGTTGCACACCGGAAAGGTACACAAGGCTGGAGGGGATCAGTGAGTGGGAAAGAATGCTCCAACTGTAAAGAGGAGCTACCTGGTTGCAGCAACATCACAGAGCCTTCTTCTGCAAGTTTAGGAAGGTTTCAAGTTCAAGAACTTGCCAACTGATATCCAGTCTTTTTGGACTGCGCTGAATCTCTTGCAAGTGCTAGAACTTCCAGGTACCTGCACAGTGCCGTCCAACACCATGGCTGGGATTACATGATCATGATGTAGAACATTTTTCTGGATGGGTGAACCTCAACTGGAGAATTCTTCAGTTCTGCTGGAAGCTGAAATCCTTGATCAAGTTTGAAGTTCTTGGTCAGGCTGTATAAAAGCATGCTATTCAATGAAACTTTGTGGCTAAATCTGGGATAAAGCTGTGTGGGCCTGGAAAGACTTCCATTTCCTAGAACATCCTTCATGCTGGCTCTTCACTGACTGGTCACTTCTTACCACCTGTCCTCTTACACCTCCTGCTCTCAAGAAGATCTTAATGGTGATCTCTCCAGAGTGCTGTAGTGGTTTAGAAGTCAGTCCTGTGCAGTTCATCAACTTCTGTATGGAATCAGAAAATGCCAAAATTCCCCTATAACTTACTTTTTCTTCCTGAAATTTTACTCACTTTTTGCAGTGAAAATTTTATCAATATTAATATAAGAAGAAGAATGTACCAGAATTAAAACTATTTTGCAGAGTTCTTCCTTGGGAAAGATCCTAACAAAAGTCAGTAAGTAGTTACTGCCTTGGGTTTTTGGGATATTACTTTATTTAACAAAAATACTCCATAAACATTTAAGCAAATATTTGGTTCCTCTTTTTTTCAGCAGTTTCCACCGCATGAAACTTGGTCATGATTTCTGATTTGTAATTAACTTTTCATTTACATTGATCATGCAGTTAATCTCAGTAAGTTTTAAGCCTTTTATGATAGGAAAATGTTCAGAACTACTCAAACAAGAAAGTGTTTTTTCCACCGTTATCACAGTATGAAAAAGACACAGTAGTTAATTTTATGTTATTGAATTATTGGGCAGTGTTTATAATTTATGAGTAGAAAAACAGTAGGGTGCATCAAGCTGGTTGATGAGAGCTCAAAATAAGGGTGAATAGGAGCAGGGCACCAGAGATAGATAATTTTACAAGTGATTAACCTCTTTACAAATTGATCTAATTTTGGTTGTCTTCTAATGTCTCTTTTTCCTCTTATTTTCTCTATGACTTCTCTGAAGATTTTCTCCAGTTTGTCAACTCAGAAAATTTTATTGGTCATTGTATTTCTATTATTGTTCCATTATGTTGAATCATTATTTTTACCCCCTCAGATTATCCTTATGGATGTATTCTGCTGCTTAATTTTTCATCAACATCTACTCTATGGATATGCTTTCTGTATGTAATATTTTTATTTGTGAACATCAGGTTTCTGACTCTCTCATTTCATCTGAAAATGTTCTATATCATCATATGTCACCAACCAACAATGTTCACAATTTCCTCTTGCACTGTGATTAAATTACTTGCAGTTCTTCAGGAGGAAAATAATGGATGTCACACGAACAGCATAAAAAACACACACAAAAGATCTCATTTCCATACATTTGTCTCTAAAATCAGTTCCATAGTAATATTCAAAGTTTGCAATCTTTATCAAGAGAACAAAGGTTTGGTGTTTGGGTTTTTGTTTTTTTTTTTCTAGAAAATGATGAATTAGGGAAGATTTGTTTTGAAGGCTGCCAAAGGAATGTCTCATATGTGTGTACATATACATACATAAACACATATGTATGTCTCTCTGTGTATATCTAACTGATGGAAATTCTAACACATGAAACTGAAAAAAAATGCAGAAAACATCCATTTGTCAGTAGGCAGCAAAAAAACATGTGGGTGGTAGGACAGAAATGTTGTTTCCTCCGTGGGTGCTGGAATGAAATTAGGAGAGATGCATGAGGATAGGAAGAAAGCAAATGTCACCCTGGTCTTCAGAAAGGGCAAGAACAAGGACCTAGGGTACTACCAGCCAGTCAGCTTCACCTCCGTCCCCAGAAAGGTGATTGAGGGCTTCATTTTTGAGGCCATCTCTATAAATAGGATGTCAAGAAGGTGATCAGAAGTCAGCATGGATTCAATAAAAGTAAATCCTTCTTGACCAACCTGATTGCCTTCTACAACGAAACAGCTACTGGGACGGGTGGGGCGAGAGCAGTGGATATTGTCTATCTCAACTTCAGCAATTCTTTTGACACTATCTCTCAAAACTTCCTCGTATGCAAACTCAGGAAACATGGGCTTGATAAGTGAATAGTGAGGTGGCATGATAACTGGCTAAACAGCAGATCCCAGGGGCTGTAATCAGTGGCACAGGGTCTGTCGCTACTGTCATCGCCCAAGGTTCAATACTGGGCCCATTATTTTTTAATTTATTCATCAATTACTTGGATAAAGGGGTTAAATGCCTTCTCAGCAAGTCCACTGGTGACACAAACTTGGGAGGAGTGGCTGATACCCTGATAGCTGTGCAGCCCATCAGGAGGGCCTCAACAAGTTGGAGAGATAAACAGAACAGTCTGAAATTCAACCAAGGCAAATGCAGGGTCCTGAACCTGGGGAGGAATAACCTCATGCACCAGAACAGACTGGGAGCAAACATGCTGGAAAGAAGCTCTGTGGAGAAGGACCTGGGAGTCCTGGTGGGTAACAAGCTGCCCATGAGCCAGCATTGCCCTTGTATTCAAGGACAATGGTATCCTGAACTGCATTAGGATAAACACTGCCAGCACATCAAAGGAGCTGATCCTGCACCTCTACTCAGCCTTAGTGGGGCCACATCTGGGGTGCTGTGTCCATTTTTGGGCTCCTCAGTACCAGAGAGCTATGAAGATCCTGGAGCAGGTCCAGGGGAGGGCTATGAAAGATCCCCAGCTGAGGAAGCTGGACCTGTTCACCCTCAAGTAGAGATGATGGAGAGGGGACCTCATCATCTGAAGGAAGGATGTCAAGAGGATTAAGCCAGGAACTGCTTGGTGGTTCCAAGCAGTAGGACAGGAGGCAAAGTGATGCACAGGAAGTTCCACCTGAATTTGAGGAAGATCTTTTTCTCTTTGTGAGTCACTGCATACTGAAACAGGTTGCCCAGAGAGGTTGTGGCGTTTCACTCCTGAAGGGGTTCAAGAACTGTCTGAACAAAACCATGTTCAGTGTGCTCTAGGATGATCCTGCTAGAGCAGGGAGGTTGGACCAAATGACCCACTGTGGTACCTTCCAACCTTGCCCATTCAGTGATTCTGTAATACCAAACTTTAGGAAGAAACTCCTCAGTATTGATGTCATGGATAGCAAAAGACAGAAGAGGGATTTGGGCAAGAAAGATATGAATATAGGAGGGTAGAGATTTAAGTATCTTTGTAAGGAACCATTGGAAAATCTGTCAAGTCATTCTGTCTACTTGACTACTCTGGACTCCTAACTGACTACTTGTCAGGAGAGAAATAGCAGGCACAAATGTGTTTTATTTACACAGAACAAAACGGAAGGGGAAATTCTCACCTGGGTTACTGCTCATTAAATTTTCTGGATGCCTCTAACTAAGAAAAGAAATCCCATTTTCAACTAGCAAAGGCCTGGAAGAGATAATCAAAGTCTCTAATGACTTTGTGTCTTTTTGAAAGGACTGCACACACCAGAGATTATATATGGTACTTCATATGTGATCTATACTGAAGAGACCTTACAGAGATTATCAGTAGTCAGCTTTATTCCACAAAGGTTTTTCACCAAAAATGGACAGTTTCGCATGTGAAAGTCTTCATAACCTTCTAAAAACTCTTCATGCATTTACACATCAAGTTATGCTACACTTCTTTTTAATAATAAGATCTGTTGTGGTATTTACACAAGCTCCATATTAAAGTGCAATCAGATATTAAGATGAGACTAATTATAGTTTTATGTTTAATGAGTCAATCACAATTGCATTTGTGTAGCTGCAATCTAAAATACCTCACTTGCATTTTGGCAGATATTCATGAAATCGGATGAAAAAAACAACATTAGAGAGAAAATACTATGTAGCTTATCCATTGAACTCTGAAAGTTAAATAGAAATCACTCTCGTTAAAATATTTTTTTAGATCTTTTTTAGTTATCTTAGTCCTCAGTATAAATAACCTCAATGTTTCTTTTTTCTGAAGATTATATAAAGATACCTGATTCTTTTTCTTGTCTTGATTTGATCTCTATTGATAGGTTAGTCTATATTGATAGAGATTACAAATAAATCAACAGCATATTGTCCTCTAAATGCAGATCAGGGTAACTGATACTATACATGTTTGGATCAAATTCAGTACTGAAAATGACAAATATGTTAAGAGGAAATATTGAAATGGTCTCATCAAAAGAACTGGAAAAAGATTTGCATCCTGAGCTTCCCAGTCTCTAAGAATTCTGAAAAAAAATCCGCTTATGATCTGTAAATAAATTAATTATTACATTTCAGATTGAGTGAAATATTTTGTAGAACCCAAAATATTCTCAGATAATTTTAATCCTGTCTCAGAAAAATATATTTTAGACTGTTTCAAAACTTTTACGAATGACTTTTTCTTCAGCCATAAAATACAAGAAATACACTATGCACAATTTTCATTAAATATTCTTAGGTAGGTAGGTAGGTAGAGAGGTAGATAACTATATATCATATCAAGGCATACCAGTAACTAACCATATAGGCTCAGAAGGACGAACCATGATGGGTGTTTGTGCCTAACTTCCCTAACCTGAGCACAATAACAGCTACATGCTGTTCAGACGGTAAAATCAGGGATTGTAACAGAGAGTATCGGCTCTGGCCTGTAGGGAAATACCAAGGAGGCAAAATCACCTTAAGTCTCATATTCCTCAATTATTTAAGCCTCCCACATTAAGAGTCTTCATTAATCAAAACCTACCTGTATTGGCTTTGTCTGAGGTAATTTTCTTCTCAGTGTCTCTGTTCTAGGTTGACCTTGGCATGGGTTGATTCTTAAATCCAGTATCGCATCGTGGTAGGGAGACAAGACAGAATTTAAAGTGTTAAAATACATATACAGTGTATTTGACATCCATCACTTTTTAAATGTCTTCTATAATTGCGACACCCAGGAAAAAAAAACAATTAAAAGAGAAAGGTAACTAAAGATTGTATCTTTTTGTTTCCAGTGAAAACTAGATTGTTAGGGTACTAAATGATAAAATATGTCTTCTGCAATTTCTGTAAATTTTTTTAAAATTGTATTATTTGGATGTAAGCCATAGTGAGATATGGGGTAAATGGGGTAATACCATAAAACATCATCTGTTTTAGTCTTGAATCCATCTGGGATAATGAGTGCCAAACCCAATTTCTAATCAGCCTACTCTAATTTTTTGGCTATTTTCCAAATGATAAGCATAAAAGAAAAATTTAAAAAATTAAACATAGTGAAAAATACCTAAATTAAAGAGCAGCTTTTCTTAATAGTACAATTAAAAATTTTGGTCCAGATGGGGGAGTAGAAGATGAAGGAAGGCTTCAGACTGAGAGGAACATCCTAAGTAAAAATTACTTCCTCAATGCTTGATTGCATACCTGTCTGAACTTTAATATTCCTCTTAAATCAGCGGAAATTAAATTATTCTACTCAGTAGGTTTTTGGTTGGATTCAAATATAAAAGTTCATTAAGAAAAAATAGTCATAAGCAAAACCAGTCTGGGAACAACTCTGTAAGGTTCATTAGCGTTAAAAGAGTATGAGGAATGCTAGGTATCTCATATAGCTTCAGGGAGTGTCACAGTAGCTAACCAACATGGAAAATATATTTAGGTGCACACCTAAATATGTGAGATTCATTACCTTTATGGGGAAAATTATATATTTAACGCCTTATTTAACAAGCTTTGGACAAAGATTCTTTAAAATAAATGCTGAAGCTGTACCTGTAGCATCCTTTTTTGTTACTTTACTTGGGGGTGTTTGTTCAGTGAAGATAGATTCTGCACAGTATTGTTGCAGCTCTGTAAGGTTCATCTTGCACAATGAACTGCGGTAGAGCAAGACTTTCCATGCAAAAGGTTCCATGTTTACTCTCTGTCCCTTATCTGTCAGTCATCATGACATCATCGAAGATAAATCTTGTGGAAGCCTTGTAAGCATGGAGAGTTAGACAGGGATTGTTAAACATATTTGCTCCAGGAAATTGTCCATGAGTGCCAAACAAAAGCAGAGGAACTCATTTCATCACAAACTTTATTTATGCTGAAATCAGCTTAAATCATAGGACAGCAGACTTGCTATGCTCACTGGCTGTCAGCCATATAATGCCTCTCTAAACTTAAGACACAAATAATATTTATTGAGTGGGGATTTTTATTCTCTCATTTTGAAGTACCTAAGATAGTGAGGGATTGTTTTACAGTATATGAGAGTGGCAGTTCTCATACTACAAAATTGAGGTTACCTCCTGCACGACTGGAGTGTGACTTGAGTATATAAAAGATTGTTTGAAAATGCTAAGGTGCCTTGGACAGGCAAAGAATCACATTTGGTACAGCCTCAGTTATGAAATCTCTCAGAAGTGATCCCCACAGTGAAAAGCCCCTGAAGCACATTTGGCCATTATCTTGGACAGATGATTTTTGAAACAGCACAAGGCAGAGGCAAGCAGTGAGCAGGAAGCAAGTAGTAAGCAAGGAGCTCATCACTCAAATTTCCTTCCCCCTTTTTTTAATTTAGCAGAGTAAAAATCTTTATGCTACATTTTTAAAAATCTTGTGCATAAAAGGGTTCAAAAAACATTGCATAGGATATTCTTAAACTCTGATATTTTTCTCATTTTTGTAGAGGAAACAAAACAAAAAGGCATCCAATGGAAAAATGAAAATTTAACAGCATTTTTTTTTTGAGAGCCACTGAGTAATTTCTTTTTGCGGTTGGTGAAATTACAGCACAGAAGGCTGTACTTGTTATCCTGGAATAGTTTTCTGCTATGTATTCTGCATAAACTGTTCTGGCAGCTCTATTTTGATTCCTTCAAAATAAACATCTCTGAATTTATAAAACAAAATAATAAAATAATTATATTAATTACAATTTCAAATTTCAATGGAATTGTAAGAAAAACAAACTAAAAAGTTTAGAATTAGAAATGAAACATTTTGAGGACACCAAAAATAAAACAGATATAAAAATGAATCCTCTAGACTTAACCTATATTATTTGGGATCTTTATTTTGACTTTTTTTTGCTAAGGATCTCTCAAATCAGGAGCCCAGTGAGGAAAAGATTACTTCAACTCCACATGCCCATGTCAAACAAGGAAGAAGGTTGAGCATGAATTCCAAATGGGCATAAGAAGAAATAAGCATATACAACACAGACCTACAAAAGTACACAGCTGATCACATCAGTCACAGACAGACACACAGTTCGCATGAACACAGCACAAAAAACCTCTTACTTCTTCCCTGTGTGATTCATCAGGATAAAAGCCAGTTAGTGGAAAATATGCATATATAGATGGTGCAACATGGATCCCTCTAGCTCAGACACTTGGTGTGCCCAGTAGTTGCTCCTGCTTCCCAGTCTCCCCAGTTGCTGGAATGTGCACTGTGCCCCCGTGCTGCAGCCCCACTCGAGTTTCTGGTACAGGCCCCTTTGTACCCACACACTAACACACACACAGACACAAACACACACATCTTGGATCCCTCCAGAACTGGGATGGACTCACACTCAGTCCATCCATGCACTGGTTCTGGATCTTTGCTCTTCCACAGTTGCATCAGGCACAGATGGACAGACAGACACACAGGCTCATCTCAGTTGACCTCTTGGCCAGGGCAGTGTTTGTCTCTCCAGCTTCCCCTGCCTGCCCTGTACAACTGCACGCCTCTGTGTGTAGGGAGATGACCTTTTTATTGCATAACCAAGCATTTTTTCTTGAATTGCTTTTTTTAGCCACAAATCTTCCTCTTTATTGTCTTTTATATTAACAGTACTAGTTATAAATGACATGTCAATGTTTTGATGCAGTTAAAATAGCATTTAATCTTTTGCTAGGACAAAGAATCTGTCTTATTGGATTAATTTGAACTTTACTGATACTTAAATAAACAATATCATGCTATATTTCAAATTAAAGAGGACATTAATTTATGCAACATTAAAACAGAGAGTCACTGTATGTACAATTATTGCAAAAATCTTAATATGACTTTTAGGGAATTACAGGTTAATACTGAAGTTAAAAAAATTACTTAGAACTGGTATAAGTTATCAGACTTTGCAGTTTTTGCAAAAATTGCATTAGGGAAGCTCAGTTTATTTTGCAGTCTTAATTAGACCGTATTGTCTAGACAAGACCATCAAAAGAAAGATGACGCATAAGAAGACTATGTTCTGTTAAGCTAAAAAAAACACTGTTCTTTGAAATGAATTTCTCTTTAAAACAGAAGAAAAGTATTTTAATGACTATATGGATGATTCACTGTGGAATACCATGAAAAATTTCAGAGAACAGCAGCCTAGTTAAGCCTCTTTTGTGCTGACTCATGGGGTACTCTACAGCTTTTGTTCCTGTGAAAAGGAAAAGAACAACCTACAGCTCTCAAATGAACGCACGTAAAATGCAAGTAAATAGAAGTAGTCACTAAAGAAGGAAGGAATACACAGGACACTACTGCAAATGAAATGTGTGACAATAGAGCAGATGTTGATGCATAGAGTATCTAGAAGACAACAGAGGTGACATAATTTATGGTAACAAGAGTGTTTGCATAATTGTGTCTTCCTAAAATGAAGCAATATCACAACACTGATGTGAAATACGTGTCATTACAGTTTTGTTATAGAGGGAAAGTGGTGACTAACTAACTTGGAAGAGAGGGCAGGCTGTGGAATTCTTAAAAGGACAAATGGAATATCTCTAGGATACTTCTCATGAAAGGAGAAGCCAGCCTGATGTTAGAACTTTTGCACTTCTTTCTCTACTGAGGCAGCAACTCTCATGGCACAAAATTGCAACCCATAGTTGGAATGAATGAGGAGTTTGCAGTCTCTCCAAATCTAATAAATACATTTTTTTGAGTCTCGCATTTCTCCAGGCTATGAGAATACAAACTTCTATCTAAGTAGCTGCTGGATCACAGTAACTTCTCTGGAAAAACTCAGTCATTGCAAGCATAGCTGGGTGTCCTCTTTTGTTTTCCATGAGGGGAGATTGAGATAGCAAGCAACTTTGACTTCAAGGAACTGCAAATCTGCTTCTGTTCATACACAAAATCATACACAAAAAAAAAAAATAAGGTGGTTACAGACCTTTCTCCACATGAGAGTGACCAACTCTGATTTGTCTCTTTATCCATTGGCATATTACCTCTCTCTCTCCCCCTCCATTCTTCTGAGTAGTTATGTGTACACTGAGATACATCAACTTCAGTATCTTGCAGCATACCAATAATGCTAAAGAAGAAGAGATGATGGTTACAAAGGTATCTGGAAGGTAGCTGGAGGTAGCTTACAAAGGATCACTAGTCATGAACTCATTAGGGCATGAATCATATGACAGTGGACTTGAATGGGTGGTTATTTTTTTCACAGTCAACTAAGGTAACGAAGAAAAATCTTAATACTAAGAATTTTGTAAAACAATTGCTGTTTCAATAGAGAAATCAAGAGAAATGGCATATATTCAGGACATTTTCATAAGCCTGTTTCTCTGAACAACAGGAAAATTATCCCACAGTCTGTTTCACTGGCTAATGTTATCACTGGCACCACAAAAAGAGCCAGTGTATGACACAGCATTCCTGCATAAGGCAAGCACTGAATGGCATCCCCAGCAGCCAGCTCACAAAAGATGTATCTGCTGAACAGCTACATAGGAAAAGAAGTACCTGCTAAGGGTATCAAGGCAGAAAAGACAGGATCAGGCTTTTAAAACATAATATTCATTTCATTATTGTTAATGTTAGTAATTTAGAGCTATATCTTCCTGTGAGCTTTTGTTGTGCTTACTTTACTTACTATTATTTAAAGGTAATTTTAAAAGCTGCTTGATAATTAAGCTCTTCATCTTGTGGCCACAGAGTTATGTAGGCTCCTGTTCTCTTTCCCTGTTTGCACCTTTTAGGGCAAAAGCAGATACAGTTGTTTGCTTCTTAACTGGATTTTTCTTTGAGCACTCTGCTTTAGTTCTACCTTGGTATTGTCTGAACAGAAACGCTTTCTGAGGTTTCAGAGTATTTTTAATTGTCTCCAGAAAGTGAACCCTCTAGATTTAAACTTCCCTCCATGACCAGTAGACATCCCTGACAGGAGATGGAGCTTTTAGTGTGGGGGACTGATATGGCTTGATGACTGCTAATAAACAGAAAACATAAAACATCTGAATGATCTTGCAAATAAATGTACCAATATACAGTGGTGCATATCCAAGGTGAGAGTCTAATTTATGTGATATGCTCTGTAGTGTTTAGGTGTAAGTTGTACTGAGCAACAAATTCAGCATTTTTGAAATGTAATGCTGATTTATTTTTTGCTTTTATACAAATTCTGCTGTGATGCTGCTTTTCTCTTCATTTTTCCTGCTACCTTCACAATGGTTGCACATAATTTCTTTTCTCAACTAATGCTCATTGAGAAGTCCAGGTGCGAGTCTTGTGGTCTGTGTTGGTACTGATGTTGCAGCAGCTTTGACAATATGTTTCCAGCTGGGTCAAAAATTCTGCATTCTGCACAAATCAGGCAAGTCAGGTACACCAAAAATATCAAAAATGCAGAAGTGGCATAGGTGGGCTAATTACAAGGTTTTGCATGGTTGTGGTTTACTACACATTGTATTTGATGGGATGTCGTGTTGCCTTGGGTTTTCTTTCAAGGCACATTAAGATTTGACTATGACTTTCCAGCCCCAAGACCCAGATCAATGTTCCAGTCTTAGGAAAATGGCTTAGCAAAATCCTGCAAGGATACCCGAAATACACACTAATCTTCCTGTGGCCAGAATCAAAACCATGATTTAATCAGGTTTTCTTGATTGCAGGCAATTTTTTTTTCCCCTTTTGTATTTAGACATCAAATCCAGTAAAATGCAACAAAAAATCTTACTTTACTTTCTTAACTTTCTAATATCAGTTGTTGTAAGGCTTTGCCAGTCATAGGAACTGCCTCAGGTCCTTACACCTCTATGTTACATGTGTTATAAATATTTCTTCAGTTCTATAAATTAATAAATGTAAACTAGATAAATACTTATAAATTCTGGTCATAGATTTGGATTTATAAAGATCATAATTGTTTGGTTATATAAATCAATGTGTTTTTTTAGTTAGTACTTAGAGATAAACAATCTATTTCATCCTTAAAAGGTGAAACTTTAAGTAGTAGGAATGAGCTCCAGGTTCTTCTTACTCATCCTGATGAATAATTACATTGTGATCTTGAAAGCACTTGATATCTTAAAATTGGGAGTAAGAATGTGTAGGGTACAGACTGAAATTATGAAAAATATTATGCTTCTGGTTTATGATTCTGCTTCTTCAGCAAAGACTGTAAAATAACTTTTAGGTAAGTAAAATACAAATAAAGGTAAAGATTTTAAAATTCTATGAAACCATTTTAGGGATTTTTAGCTTACTCTTAAGGCTTTAAATCTGCCAGACTAATAAAGTTTTTTAAAATTCTGCAATTGTATGTGAATATATACCTACATACAAATCTCTCTCTCACTCTCTCTCTTGTTATATATATATCTATCTATATGTATATACTTAAGAATATCTATACTCTGATCAGCTCTTGCTGTCAATAAGGAGTTTGAGAATTGGAAAGAAAAAGAAGAAAAGAAATTGGAGGGACCATCCAAAAGAAAAAGAGAGAGAAGTATTTTTATGTAAATTCCTGGATGCAGAAATGAAAATAGACTTTTTTTTATTTGCAGTGAGTGAAAAAAATGGACCGAACAAACATGGAAGAAAAAATGTGTTATTTTATTATATCCTCTCTGCAGCAGGCTGTCTTTTAGGTGTGCATTACACTGGGAACTAAGTTTCCTTTCTCATCTTTACAATATTTATGTGTTTCTACAAGTAATATTCTTATCTTCCCCCTCCCTACATCAAAAATATTTGTGATAAAATAATTTCTTAGGAAGTTTTGTGATTGACAAATTTATTTTTATTCCAAATAAGAAGAAAAAGAAGCTTGAAATGTCTCCCACTGAGAGCTGTTTAGAAATCTCACAGTTTATTTTCCTTTGTAGGCAAAATACTTTTGAACGTGCCAGTTCTGAAGTATCAAGATATAGGAGAAATGTGAAAAAGAATGGAGGAAAAAAGCTGCTCTGTGCTTCTGCTTTCTAGTCTTATATAATA
The DNA here is from genome assembly GCA_013397015.1 of Myiagra hebetior. Lineage (NCBI taxonomy): Eukaryota > Metazoa > Chordata > Aves > Passeriformes > Monarchidae > Myiagra > Myiagra hebetior. Next base: position 308,533 of record VWZQ01005890.1, read on the forward strand.
TGCCAGTATTTGTTTGTGTGCTTTTAAAAAATACGAGCCACAGGAAGCCTTTTGGGATATAGACTGAGTGCTAGATAGTGATCACTGTGATTCTTTAGTCAGCTGAATGTTTTCCAATGAAGTTTAAATAAAGTTCTGTCAGGAAAACGACTCCTGTCAGTGTGAGGTACCTGTACACAGGTACTTCAAGTGAAGTCCTTTTCTGTAACTTAGTTAGGTTTCTTTATGCACAATCGCAAACTTCCAGCGTTTTTCAGTAGTTCTGCATCAGCTTTTCAGTTTAGAGATTTGATCTCATTCTCCAGTATGTTAATCACAAAAGTCGTATCAGGATTCAAAGGATGGAAATTATGGCATTAGGGTCAAAAAGAATTACCCAGCCTCAGAGGAAGTAGCATAAAACTCCTGGTTTTCCTAATACAAAGTGTTTCACAGATGTATTTTTGGTTTTATTAATGATCATGATGTATTTTAAGAAATATTGTATTTTAAGATCTATTCTAACAGATTTTACCAATGAAAACTGCCTTTTCAGGAAAACCTCTACAGATTTGCTAATTAACAGATTAATGTAGCCAGTAACTATGACTACATCAGTTTCTGAAAACCTTTTTGTACAAGTTCCCTCCAAGGATGTCAGTATCAAACATATGTGACTATATTTCCTTCAGCAGACCTCTTTTCACAATATTTTTGTTTCCCCAGACATATGGGAGATGAAAGAATGTACAGGTTTTCCTACATGGACATCCTCAGGTAACATCTCACTTTAGGACCTGAAACAAAAAAGGGAAATAAATTTATAATTGTAGTAATTATACTGGCAGGTTTAGAAAACCTTCAAGTATTTTACATTACATTTTCTTCACACAGTAATTCCTGTTAGCATAATTTATGCTCATTTTGATGCAGAAAAAAAGGAAAACTAAAAAGAGGAAAATGTGCAGATTGGAAGCAGAAGGTTTCTAGGGAATCTTTACATGTTGATCTGATATGTACCAGATTTGCTGTAATTTGAGGAAAGATTTTAGGTGTTAGTTTGCATTTTTGCTCTAGGGGGATTTTGATTAGATATTGTAAGAAATTAATTAACTTTTACATTACTGACTCATCTAGCAGATTGTAATTTAAAATATGTACTTAGGACATGAACTAAGACAAAAATAAATTAACCTGATATTTCACTTCCACTGGAGTCATCTGTGGGTCTAGGTCACAGAGTCTGATACTAAAATTAATTTTGTAGATGACAAAAATAATAAATAGATCCATTCAAATCACCACCATTATTTGTAATTTGTCAACAGCCCTTGAGAAATTTTTCTTCCACTTTTGGAGATGTAGACATGTCATTCACAATTTGCTAATCTGGACAAGATCTTGTGGTGAGAAAGTCTGAAACCTCTTATGATTTTTGAAAGGTGCTGCCTCTTCTTCTCCATTCAGCACAGAAAGAGAGCAGATATCATCAAGCATTGTGGTACCTGGCTGGGAGTAGCAGTGCTGTCCTTTTGAAAATTCTTTACTAGTCAGTGCAGAGGGGTGGGAGTACCTGAGGACATGGAGCCTGTAAGTTTTCAGGATGTCTCATGGAGTACTGTGAACCAGAGCGAGGAACACAGTTGCTATGATTTAACCCTGGTAGTTCAGCCCCACACAGCTTACTGTCCCACAGTGGGATCAGGGAGAGAATTGTAAGGGTAAAAAAAAGTGAGAAATTTCATGGATTGAGATCATAGATAGTTAATAGAGATGAAATATACTGTTTTCCTGGTGTCAGCTGGGATAGAGTTAGTTTTCTTCTGAGTAGCAGGAAGAGTGCTGTATTTTTGATTGAGGATGAGAATAATGTGGGAAATACACTGATGTTTAGTGGTTGCTGAGCAATGCTTCCACTAAGTGAGCATCTCTTCTGTCTCTTATGCTCTCCTAGTCAGTGAGGATACTGGAGGGAAAAGAGGTGCACAAGAATTTAGGAGGGGACACAGACAGAAGGCCCAATCTGGCCATGCACAATATGGTGTCATGCTCAGAAAATAAACTGGGGGCAAGACTGGCTAGGGGATGTTACTCAGGAACTGGCTGGGCATCAGTCAGCTGGTGGTGAGCAATTGCATTGTACTGTTAAGGAAACTTTCCTGTCTGACCATACAGGAGTCATTGTGGCGATCACACAGGCAGAACCTGAGCTAGGGCTGAAAACCCTTCGCAGGGAGCAGGTCCAGTGAGCTGAGAGGTGCCCCACTTAACTCCCTGTACACACCACATGCACTGTCTTCTTAGCAGCTCTTAACCATCATTCAAAAACAGAAGAACAGCTCGAGCTGGTTCCTTGGAGGAGAGACCCTAAACAAATGACTTCCTGGGCTTTTATACCCTCACAGTCTGTGTCTAGTAAAGTCTGGGGTCTTCCAACTGAGTCCTCAGCTCCTGCTGTGTCTGCCTCTGAGTGTTCACCTCCACAAGTCCTCATGCTCTTTATAGTGCAAAGTGTTGGTGCCAGCTCATGGTCTCGTCTCAGGCTCCAGCACCCAGAGCTCAACCTGCAGCTCACATAGCAGCTGCACACTGAGCTACCAGCACTAAATGTATTTCTCAGTATTCAATAGCTTTTTATATTCTTATTCCATTATTATTGTTATGGTTTTTCCTTTTCTATCCCATTAAACCACCTTTATTTCAATCCGTGAATTTTACTTTTTGTCCAATTCTCTCTCCCATGCCACAAGGGGAGGGGAGTAAGCAAACATCTGTGTGGTGTTGAGGTGCCTGCTGGATTAAACCTCAATCATAAATCATAGGTTATTTTTTAGCTTTATCTCTATACATTATAAACCCCTGTATTATTCTGAAGGAATTTAACACTATTATAGTTAAGGAAGACAATTCTCAACTTCATCTAAGAATGCATTGCCTGCTTGTAGCATTGAAAGAAAATTACCATGACTGCACTATATCAAACTCTTACTGAAAAAACCTCTTGCAGTTCTTGATTTATTTTCGTGTTTCTCAATACATGAAGCATTTTTTTCTCTTCATAGAACCATAGAATCATTTAGGTTGGAAAAGATCAAGTCCAACTGCTAACCCAACACTGCCACATCCACCAATAAATCATGTCCCTAAGCACTGCAGCTACACATATTTTAAACAACTCCAGGTATACTGAGTCTACCGCTTCCCTGGGCGGCCTGGTCAGTGCTTGACTATGTTTTTAGTGAAGAATTTTTTTTTTTTTTTAATATACCATCTAAACCTCCCCTGGTGCAATTTGAGGTCATTTCTTCTTGTTCTGTCAGTTGCTACCTTGGAGAAGAGACCAACCCTCACCTCATCTCACCTCACTACAACCTTGTTTCAGGCAGCTGTAGGGAGGAATAAGGACTCCCCTGAGCCTCCTTTTCTCCAGGTTAAACACCCCCAGCTCCCTCAGCTGCTCCTCATCAGACTTGTTCACCAGACACTTCATCAGCTCTGTTGCCATTCTCTGGATTTGCTCCAACATCTCTATGTCTTTGTTGTAGTGAGGGGCCCAAAACTAAATACAGTATTCAAGAGGAAACCTCACCAGGGCCAAGAACAAAGGGACAGAAACTTCCCTAGTCCTGCTTGTGTTTTGTGTGCTCCTATGCAGCATTTCTAGTTCAACATCTCTTTTGGCAGACAGGCTTTACATTCTGTCACACTATGGATTAAAAAAAACTATCTTTTTTTCCTCTCTTTTCAGATTTTGAATACTTTGCATAGTTAAATTATTTAATACTTCAGAGTTGACTTTCAAAATCTGTTCTTTTTAGCTTAAGATTCCTTATGTCTAATGTAATGATTACAACCTACAAGTTTTTAAATTGGATTGTCAGAACATGCTAATTTCAGGGTTATCTCAGAGTTTCTTCCACATGGAAATCTGTGTTCTCCCATGTGACTTCTGCCAACCTTAGCTAACTATGCTGTAATGCTATTTTAATGAAGAGAGAGACTTTTAATTGAGCACCTGGTTCCCCAAATGTGTCTGATTTTCACGAAATGGGTATTATTTTGACTGGTTTTGAAGATATACTTGTATAAAAGTGGCTGTAGAAAATGCAGACTGAGTAATCTGCATACTCTTTTTATGACTTATTTCTTATAATGATTTTTTTTTGTAGTTTCTTGCTATTTAGAAAAGTCAATCCAAAACCAAAATTGATCATCTACCTTCTCTATGCAGTATTCTATCCCAATCATGTTTACAGGGTGTTTTAGGGTCTAAAAAAATCCCCAAAACAGTACTGAGAGGAATTTTCTTCAAGATAGACAAATTGATATAATGTCAGGGATTTATAACAGACTGGTAAATTATACAAAGTATTGTACTTGCAAATCTGCAAATAGTCATGATGCATAGATGAAGCTAAATCATCTTATGTCTATGAATCTTTAGGCTTCTTACATGTGACCTCTATAGTTGTGTGACTTTCATACTGAAAGTCTCTTTTCTTGATAAAACAGCATTGCTGTAGGCTTGACTTACCAGATTAACTTCTCACAGAGAGGCAGTAGCTTTATTAGACCAATTTGATTTAACACAGAGTTGAGTTTTCCATAGATAATTTTTTTTCTATACAAGAAACAGAAAAACCTGCTTTCAAAACTAAATATATGTGCTGCCACTAATAGTTTATGTTTAGCTTGGTTATTTGACTTGTAAATGTTGTGATTTAACCCCAGACAGCAACTAGGTACCACACTCCTGCTCACTCACTCCCTGCCTCCTCCTGTGGGATGGGAAAGAGAACCAGAAAAAAAGTAAAAACTTGTGGTTTGAGATATGAACAGCTTAATGACTGAAATAAAGTAAAATGTAATAATCATAAAAACATCAATAATAATAATCATAATCATGAGAGAGAGAGAGGAATAAAACCGAGGAACATTAAGTGATGCACAATAGAATTACTCACCAAGAACTGACTTTTTGTCACTTCAAGGGCTCCCTCCTGGCTTCTTGTGCACCTGCTTACTGGCAGAAAATGGGAACCTGAAAAGTCCTTGACTTAGGGTAAGCATTTCTTAGCAATAGCTAAAACATTGTTGTGCTATCAGCACTATTCTTACAATAAATCCAAAACACGGGACTGTACCGTGAACTACCAAGAACAAAACTAACTATCCCAGCCAAAACCAGGACAGAAAGCACAGATGACAAAAAAAGGTACAGAACAGAGAAGGGGCTACATATTATAAAGATAAATCAGAGACATAGAAACAAACTTGTGTGCATGTCCTGGAAGTAAAAGCCAGTCAGTGTTTCATTGCAAAAAGAGAATGAAAATAATTTATCATTAGTAAGCAAGTTTGTGACGTAACTATTATGTAAATAACTCCCCTGATAGATGTTACTAGTTTTATAAATTAAAATGTTTGCTGTGTAAATGTGCAAATGAAGTGATATGGATAATCTTAAACTTTAGGGATTCTTACAAACTCTGAGCAAAATGTTTTATTTCTGAGTTTGTACATTCTCCAAGGAAAATGCTTCAATTAAAATATTGGAAGCCCCCAAACTCCACGAATTTTAAAGGCATAAAGCTGTAATATCTTGCACATTCATAAAAAGACAGAAAGAGTGTGAAATACTCATGTGGAGAATATGAACAGGTGAAAATATATTTCAAATATAACAATTAAATGATAGGCATCTATGTAACTGTAGGTGACATGCAGTAGAAGATAACACATAATAATAACAACTTTCAATGCTAATGGTTTTTCTTTGGTTTGTATATGTCATTAAAAAAAAAAAAAAAAGAAATTTCTAGGTGTGTAATTCCTAAGAAACTGTTTAGGCAAAACTCCAGGAAGTGACTACAGCAAATTTTAATGAGCTGTAAAAACAGAAACCCTGTAGCAATTGATTTATTGGAAAGATTCCTTTAAAGAAAAATGTCTCTTTCTTCATTTAAAATGAAATTTCTATTGCAGTACCATTAATGACAGAATCTCATAACTGTTGAGTGAAAAAAATTGATATTGTAAAGACTACAATTTTTAATGAAGGATTTTGTCAGTGTTAAATGTTATTTCATCTAAATGCAGCTATATATATATAAGTAGACATGTATAGAAAAATAATCAGTATTTAGTCACAATAAAGCTTCATGAAAAAGAAGTGTGAGAAAAATTCAATCCTTTTTTAAATTCTGATCTCTTCAAATGATACTTAGGATAGACCTGAAGAATTTTATGTCATCATATCTGTAATTTTCCGTCACATCAGACAAACCTCTTAGACCAAAGACTTTCTTTAAAATAAATGTGTATTTTACTAAAGAAAATTTAACACTGAATCCTAATACACTCTCCTGACTTTGACCTTTCCCCTTGATTTGTGAGATTCTTGTTCTTCTGCAAGGAAGATGAATTGCATCACCTTTGCATCACCATGTTAGGTTATATGATACAAGCTCATGTGGACACCCACAGAGGAGTTCAGAGAGACACTGCCAGGAGTGGGGCAACAAATAATGTTCTGCCAGGGTACTCTCAGCTCCATCCCCGTGGGAGTCCCAGGCAGACCACTCTGTGAACCTCTGAGGCTGGGAGCAGAGTGGGGTTTGCCTGCTGGGAGCAACGAGGGGTTCGTGTGAGTGCTCTGTGGGTCTGCCTGTTATCCACGTACCTGGCACGTGGTGTAAATCTTTTAAGGATGGGCCTGTGCAGGGCAAGGAGTTGGACTCAGTGATGCTTGTGGGTCCCTGCTGACTCAGAATACTCTGTGTGTCTGTGATTCTGTGATAAATGGGCTCTGTGTGCCTGTGCTTGTGTCAATCTTCCTGCTGGAAGCACCTGGAGCTGTGGCAGTCTCATCTTGGCCACAGTATTTTTTCCTCTAGCAATATCTATATTTTCCTCTAACAATGTCCATCTTATAATTGAATAAGATACCTTCTAACTTCCAGGTAATCCTTTATTTGTGGTGTATCATTGCAAAATTTCCTTTAAAATATTTTTAGTACATCTGAGGAACAACAGAAATTAATTATGAATTTATGATTGCTTTACAATAATTGAAAGCAACTAATAATTTACTGAGAAGACAATTGAAAATAAGTTATAAAGAGAGACACATACATTCCAGTTTGATATGAAGAATTTTTATGTAATTCTGACTCACTTGTTTTGTTCTCCTTGGTATTGTACTCCATGACTTATTTTTTGAGCTTTAGGTTCAAATGAACTTCTTACTTCAAAGCAAGATTCAATCAATCCAGTGGAGTTGCTTAAGCTTTCATGTCCACACCAAGTGAAACTGCAAGCAGCTATTTGATACGACTCCATAATAGTCCCATTTTGTTTCTTGAAAGGTTTCTGTGCATTAGGAAGTCTGCTGAAGAGTTTCAAGCCTGAAGAAAAATCACAAGCCCCAGAAAATTAGCCAAGTTATACTTTTTCTAGCGAACAACACCAAGTGCTGAAATGTGGTTAATGACTAAACTACTGAAAAACCCCAAGCCAAAAGAATAAAAGGAAGTTGGCACTGCAAATGAATCAGTGAGTGAAATTAACTTTTTATAGGAGCTATTTGCTACCTGATTGTACATGCATTTCTGGGTTTTTTTTCAGGCACTTTTGAAACTGATATTATTTCTTCTAACAGCCTAAATCTGATTTGGGGGGAAAAGCTGATTTCTCACACTTCTTAGTACTTTATGTTCTCCCACTGCATACTTTTTCTAATATTTTTAAGTGTAAAATTGCTTTTTTGGCCTGTATAAAATTATTTCAGTAAAATCTTTTTCATTGTCTTTTTTATAAGGATTATTTCTGAGTGTGCCAAGTTCAGTTGCTTGAATATAATGCCAGTAATGATTTTTCCATACTGTTTGTTATATGCCAAAATATGTCAGATTTCTGTTGGGTTTGTTTTGAGTTTTTTGTGGGTTTTTTTTTTTGTTTGTTTGTTTTGTTTTGTTTTGTTTTGTTTATTTGGTTCCTTTTTTAATTCTCTGTGACATTCCATAACACAGAAATACTGAAATCTCTTTATCGTCACTTAGCTCTAATAATCTTTAGGAATCTACAAGGATATATGTTTTGATACTTGAATGAACTGCTTCTGAGAGTGCATACCAACAAAGTTTGAAAAGGATCAGACATAAAGACTATAAGTGTCTTCTCAGAACAACTTCACAGCATGACTTACTCTGTCTCTGACTGTCCATTTCTGTGTATTTCCTGAATAACAAATTATGTCTGTCCTTTAACAGATTTCTGACAGTGCAGATTTTTGTGAAAATGAAAAATAGTATAGTAAAGACCAAATTAATTTTCACCTGTGACCTGAAAACCAGTTAAGCCATTTAATTAATTTACTGAAGTGTCATTTCTGTTCTCAAAACATTACCACACAAACATGAAAGATTCTGGCTTAAAGTGGGAAAAAAAAATATGCTGATCTGAAATCAAAGCATTGAAAGCTGACAGAAGTTCATAAAAGTTCAATATTTGTTCTAATTAACACCGTGGAATAGTTATTTAGATGTTGCATAGCTTTTCATTATGAATCAACACATATAGCATTAGGCACCTCTTTGACAATTTTGCAGAAATCTGCTGATAAAATAGGTTTTTCCAGATCAAATAGTGAACTTGATACTTGATATAACATCCATATCAAAAACTCCACAAATATCAACACTTATTTGAATGAATTTATCAAGTAAGGTGTGAGTTCTGAAGTCTCATGTTGTTGCTGTTTGTGTTTCCCTGATCTTCAGCCTGCAATATCATCCACAGTCCCTTCTCTCTTAGCTGTAGTGTAGCTTTATCTCCATAGTTTCTTAGAGAAATGCTTTTAGAATTGCCATTGTTAAAACCAAAATTGTTGGTATAGTAAAATAGTAACATAAAATGTTAATATTATAGTAAAATAGTAACATAAAATGTTAATATTGAGGATTTCAAAATACTCTTTAGATTTGCATCTGAAAACTCATTAAATGAAAGCCAGTCAGACAAGACTTTCTAGCTTCTGATAAATGTTTTTTTGATCCAAATACCTCAGGCTTAATCTGAAAAAGTGGTGCTGGTCAGTGTTATAACACAGTGTTGTTTCTGAAAGTTTACTTCTTTTTCTGCTGTTGGAAAGGGAATTCTTAGGAATCAAAAGGATGATTATGAAAATCAAACACTATTTTTTTCAGGGTTTTGCCGTTCATTTTGATATAGTTTAGGAATCTGGTTTTATTGTCCGTTACTGCGATTCCTGAAGAATTAGATTCACTTTTACAGAAAAAAGAAAAAACAATTCCCTCCTTTGACCCTGGTACATTCAAGCAAAAAATTCTAATGAAATCCACAGATTCTCAGTTTATTCTCTGATGCAGTGTTTCCATATTTAGTGAACTAATGATCCCAATTTAATTAGTGAGATAGAATAATTGTGGTGTTTTTCTTCACTGCATGTCACAAAACTTTTATGTGACATTTCCCTCTGCAATGTATGCCATAATAATGTTATTTTGAGCCCCAACTACTAAACTACTTCTTCCAAGGAGAGAAGAGGTAAAAGCATTATTTTTGTGTGAAAATACCCGCATTCCTCTCAAATAATTTTGAGTTACTATTTTTCTTTCCCCTTTAGTAATTAAAGGTCAATTGTTATTCTGAGCATTCCTTTAGCTAAGAAATAAAAAATGTGGAAAAGAAAAGGAAAGGGAAAAATGCATAGACTAGACTTCCTACCTTGGAGCTAATATTCTTAATTTTAGAAGAGGATCTTTTCCTCTTTATTTTGGAGAGTATAATGACTACAAAACTACTTATCATGTTACCTGGGTCATGCTTTGGATGAGTGAATATTAGTTTTCTAGAATATTGCCATTCGCATTCTTGCGTTTAGGACTTTATATTATTGACAAGTTCATGATGTTAATTTCAGAATTTAGATTTTGAATTTTCAAACGTCTGATTTAGAAGTCTGGTTATACTTTTTACAGAGAAAATGGTTCATGAATGTGTTTATATATAGCTGACTTCAAATGGTTCCCAAATTAGATATGTGTCTTTAGGTATATCCATTTCTGATCTTGCATCTAAGTGACTTTTCCATTAACAATAAACACACATGCAACTGGTACAGCTGAGCTTTTATTTTTGTCTTTGTGCCAATTTTTATCATAAAATTAATTTCACTATATTCAGCAAGTGTTCCTGAGGTATTAAATTCTTACACCTCTCTTTGCCAATTAAAAAAATGGCTCTGTAGATTATTTTCTTCAATGGTCTATTGTGTAATTTATATATATATAGATAGGAGCTGTCATAAATTACTTCTTAATTCCTTGTTTCTAAATGCATTCCTACTTCTTCATTTTATTGCAGCTTGTATGTCTACTTTAAATGCTTTAAATGCTTGTAATGTCTTCTGGCTTGGTCCTTCTATCTCTTTGACTTAGAGGTCTTTACACAATGCTATCTGTACTTATGTCACTCTGATTAACAGGATAAAGTTAAAGTCAAGGTAATTGTTCTCCATTATTTTTTGCCTTCAATACTTTTATTTTAAACCCAAGCCCAAACCAGGTCTAGTGCTTGGAATTTGTCTTTTTTTTTTTTTTTTTTTTTTTTTTTTTTCAGTTAAGGTAATTTTTTTTATTGCTTTTTCATTTGTACTTATGTCTTTATTTCTCATATCTCACTGCCATTAACTCATCCTTTTGCTAATTTTCTTTCTTCTTTGTAGTACTCTTTTTTTTCGTACAAAACTTTACAATATACGAAACACTGACGGAAAGTGTTCTTTCCCTCTGATTAGTTTATATTATGCAATAACAGCAGCTATTGAAGCTGAAGTGCAAACTAATGGTGATACTCCATAAAAACCAAATAAACACTAAAGGGAAAGTCAAAACTCTTCAGTGGAGGACAGGTATGTAACTCTCTTTTTTCAGAACAATGAGACTAAAATTCCTTTCTAAGTATTCTTTGCATACTTTTTTAGTAATTGGGAAGTGATCCATTATTTAATTTAGGTATAAAAATGAAAAGAAAAAGAAAAAAAGGTCAAACCTTAGTTTGCTATATCTTAATCGATGTCCCTGATCTTTAGAAAATCATGCAATGTTGCACATTTTCATTACTATTTACCATTTTCAGTACTATTTTTAGTCATAGCAGAAAAAAAAAAGGTTTTGAATCTTAATAAAAGAATCTTCCCATATTGATACTTGTATGGTCAATGTATATAATTTATTGGATGTAAGATCAATCCAATCTGGGAAGTGGATACGTTATGTCATATTGTCTCAAGACATTTCACAAAATAATGATGGGAGATGTCAAGTAGGGCAATATATAACACAAACAGGAAATTACAACATCAGAGTTTCTGATTTTCTGAATACAAAGAGAAAAAAATAAGTTAGTAAATTTATTCTTGAGCTAATCAAAAATCAGAAAGGAGAAAAAGTTTGAAGATTATGAAGTCTTTTGAAATGGATCTTTTGGTCTTTTGATTGAAATTCCAAAAGAAATGTAATCAAAGTCCCCAGAATCTTCTAAGGACCAGAGTAGATTAGTGAGACAATCTGCAGAATTCATTGAATAAATTATGGGTATATTAAGCAAGGTAGCATCAGTAATCACCCTTATTCAAGTGTGCCACCTGCCTAGTGATTAGCTTCCTATGAGCCTCATCATCGTAATGTTTTAATAAGGGGTTTGGATGAAAGTGAAATAGTGGCTTCACAGGTTTTTATGGGAGTTCTTTTCCTACTGATAGTGTGTAGCATGGAAGAAATAAAATGGATGCAACAATATTAGGGATTTTTTTTCCATTGCAGCTGTTCTATGGGTTATTTCACTGGGGTGAAGCTACTGCAGACCTCCCAGTTGGAGGTCTGTCTTCCATGAAGAATCTAATGTAGTCTTACAGCGGATATGTAGACACCTAGACTGGGAGAACTGCTTCCCATTTTTGGTCTCGCTAAATAATATCTCTGGATAGGTTTTTTTCCAAACCAGAAATAAAATTGTTCAGTGTTGATGAGTTTGATGAAATGTAATTAGCTCACTGTTTTTGAAACTGAGTATTTTAATGAACCCCTTGTCTCTTAGCAACTTCAAATAAAACTCAGCTCCTACGAAAAGCTTCTTAAAATCCACACATACCCATTTGCCACAGCCAGGTTCTAATGTTGAGGTCTCTCTGCTTTCCCATAGAAGACACTCTACACCACAAGCATCGCATCCTGAAAAGACTCATTGACTGAATAGCTAAAATCTTTTCTTCCTGTAAATCTCTACAGGCTGTCAGGACCATAATATACCTCTTAATGCATTCCCGCCAGGCCTGCAATAATTCACTTGTCATAATACTCCAAGGATACAAGTCAACAAAAGCAGAGTTGTGTTTCGTCTTACATTTTGATCACTGAAGTTATGCTTAAGGAAAACAAATTGAAATGCAAGGCTTTTTTTTTTTTTTTTTGTGATTTACTATAATAATGAGATAAACAGGCTTAGCAGAAACATTTGATCTGCAGAGAACAACCATTGATGTGAACTAAAAGACCCCTTCCACTGTTTAAAAGGATGAACAAAGATCAGGACATGAACAAAGATCACCAAGGGGTGGCAGAGGAACAGTGTGGACCTCAAAGAGTCAGCAAAACTCTTTACAGGAATAATAGAAAAACAAAACAACACTGTTCACTCTATCACAACCCAAACCTGTACACTGTTCTTGGAAACTAAGAGGGATACTTAGTATTCTATAATTGGATTTAAAAAATACCCCAACCAAACTCAACAATACTCTGGATTTTTATTACATTTTTTTTTTCCCCCATGAAGTAATTACAAGGTTAAAAAAAAAATACGGCAGTCTTCAGAGAAGAAGAAGACAAATGGGAAATGAAGACCTACTTTGTTGCAGCAGATCTCAGTAATTCATTGTTGACTCCTTGAAGTAAGCAGTAAAAAAGAAAAAGTTACAGATATAATGTCGACAGTATTAAAATATGAAGCAGCTGATTTTAATTTACTGTTTGTGAACCTGAGAGACAAGGTCTGACTGGTTTCATTAAGGGGTTTTTTGGGTATTTTGATAGTTTGGGTTCATGGGGTTTTTTTAAGGTTAACATTTTCTTTCCGATCTAAAAGTAGTTTTAATGCTTTCTTTACAGTGCAAACACATTTGCTCTACCAAAACGTGCTACAGCTTTTTGTTGCCTGTTAATTTATCAGATATGTCACAGCAAACTGCACTGAGATTGATACAACATTCTTTCCATGTATCATCCCTTTTCTTTTGTATGTTACAAAAAGACACTATTCGAGGAAAATTGTAGATAGCATCACTGTGTTTTGAAAGGGTCCTATTGTATGCTTTTATTTTTTTACTAATACTACAAGATCATTGTGGTTTTTTCACAGTTTCATTAAGATGAAACTTACAATGATGAATATGTGGAGTAAGTGATTAAGAGATATGAGGGTTTACATTTTAACCTGAGAAAATATAGATAGTAAAAATCTTCATGCAAACAAAGGAGTGTTTAGATGTTGCAGTGAGCCATGGCCAGAGCCATGGTCAGCTGGACCAAGCAGACCAACAGGTCCATTGGTTTGAAGCCTCCACAGCACAAGGGCCTTGAAGTTACAGTGAGCACCCAAAAGGCTGTGTAAAGCACGCTGACCATTGGCTGCTGCCCTCCCCTCCCCTTATGGTTCATATTTGGTTATTTCTCTGGAATGTTCTATGTTACTCAGTAGTTGATTGGCCTCTGGCATAACTTCCCCACGCCTTCTCCCATTCGCGCTAATCCCTTCTCCCCCTGCCCTTGGAAGACCCCCTAACTATTTTATTGGTTATTGTATGTTCTCCCTGCCTATTATGCAGGGGTATAAAACTCCGTGCCCACCTCATTTTATTGGCTCTCCTCATGGCTTTTCTCCCTAATAAACCCTTCCCTGTCCCACGAGGAAGTCTGTCCTCTTTATTCCTTCCTCCTTTGTGCAGCTGGCCATCGGTGGGCAAGGCAAATCCGAGCTGGTGCTTCGCCTGCCCTCCAGCGCTGTGGTCAGCTTCCATCCTCCCACCTGGGGCAGGTAGGACAGCACCAGGTGCTAGGGCATTTCACCTAGCCAGCACAGCACTGTGACATTTAGAGGATGTGATGTGGTAAACTTGGGGAGCTGTAAGAGAATACAGGAATCTTTCTTACTCCTTTATTAATGTAGTGCATCATCAGTCCTGATATTTCTGGAAAACTGGGACCTTCTCCTTGGGACTTCACAACAGGTGTTGCAGAAGTTGCTAACAAGCCTCCTTCACCCCCTGCCTCAGTGCATTTGCGATGCTTTGATTCACCACTGTACCTCTCCCTCACTTGATTTTCTCACAGAGGCAATACCCTTCACCTCTCCTGGTTCATAGGGCATCACTGCTTGAGTGCAGCATTTTCCTCAGAGGGGAGGAGAAAATAAGGGGGAGTACATAGAAAAGGGATAAGGGAATAAGAGTAATTTTCATTCCAGTTCTAAAACAGGTTGTTCATAACCCAGGATCAGACTAGCTGTGAATGGCAAGGGAAGGGAGCAATGGAGTTGAGAAGGGATTATGAATCCAATGCGCAGCAAGGTGATCATTAAATAATAGCAAAAAGATCTTGCGCAGAAGAGCAAAAGGCTAATATTGCAGACATCAGTGCCTAAAGGTTTTGGTAGTATTTGTTATAGTATACACACAGAATCATAATACTCCTAATATATCAGCGTATCTACATCACAGATATATGTGGTGGCAATTCCTTGGAATTTTTAGAAGATATTGCTGTTGGCTTGTTTATGTTTGTTTGTTTCCAATTTTTGCCCCACTCAGAAATGGAGGGGCTGAGGTTCCATTAGTTAAATAGAACAAACATAGAGAATTATTAAGGCAAAGGATATGAATAACTGCAAGCTATCAGAGGTTTCTCATTTCTCCAAAATATGCTCCAAAAAAGATATTACACTCACACATTCTTTTTCTATCATCTGTTTACTCTGTGGAGTTATTTATAATTTATTGTCTACCAATAAATTCATTGTGTATTGCTTCCTGACATGTATGGGACGCTATGCCATGTCTTTTGACATAGCAGAAATCACAACTTTTGCAAGAGAAGAGGTTTACCCAGTCTTGTGTTGATACAGGTGCCCTAATGCTCCTGCCATCGCTTACCGTGATTTAAAATAGCAAGAAAAGTTATTTATCTGAATACATTCTTCTTTCCATTTAGCTAGGCTTTTTGGTTTTCTTTTCCCTGAGAATTCATAACAGATGTTAACTGTTTGAAAGCAAAGTGATAAATATTTTATTCTCACCAAACAAAATCTCACCATTAAAATAAGAATATGCTTCAGGGACACAAAGTGGACTGACTTTTGAGAGTTTGAAGCATTTTCCAAGTTATGAAATATGTTCCCTTTCATCACTCTTTAGAAAAGTCTGTTTACATATGTACAGCTATACAATTCAATTTGAAAATCTACCCCCATTCTCCAAGAGCCAGAATACTTCATAGTAATATAAGTGATTGTTACTAATATGTAATAAAACTTGATTAATAGATAATATGGTATTTTAAGAATGTAGTTTTTTATTTTTTCAATAATGTTATAAATAATTTAATGTTTACTTTAATATTTGATTATTTACTTAGATAAGGAGTGTCATTAAAAAAAAACTGCCACTTTCTTCTGTGACCTCAGTTCAGACTGTGGCAAAATGACCAAATAAAATTGCAGCAGCCACTAATTCTGTATTTAGAGCTTGTTGTGTTTTCAACAGAATTGATACATAGAATAATGATAACATAATGATCCTTCTTTGAAATTCGAATGCTCAGAATTAATTATATTCTAATAATTTATTTAATTTTTTTAGCTGGATATATATTGATCTTTCAGTGGCCAATGGCATCAAGGGTATAGACAAGTGATGAAAAATGGATCATAAAATTTTGTCAATGATTCTTCAAATATATCTACAAAATGATGATTTAAAGGTGAAATGTACAATAAATTTGCTGAACTATGATAAGAACAGTTTTAGTGGCAAAGTTTATTATAGTCCATAGATTATCCAGTGGAGGAGAATTATGTACTACAGCTTCCTCCATAAGTAACAGATTAATCAAACTTCAAAGGGTCTTGGCATGTGGGAGGCAGTGAGAATCTTGTGTTTTGAAGCACCGTGAGAAGATCATAAAAGTCAGTATTTTAAAAGGGTTGGTTTTCATGCTGCTTTTATACTGACTATATCCATATTAATAGCGTATCACATGGAAAATTACATCCAAAATATTTTCCTGGATAAAACCCATCAAAGTTGTAGAACTATTTTATAGTACTGATTAATTTCTAATGCAAGCCTATTGAAGTATATGTTGATAAAACTGAATAAAGTTTGTCAGGCATGCACTTCTTTTTCTTATCAGAGTAGATACAGATCCTATGGTTTGATAATAAACTAAATGTTTTTAAAAGTACTTCTGAATTCATGCAACATAGCATTGAACATCTGATAGAATAAAATACTCTAGGGACTAATGTAGTAGATAAGACACTTTCCAGGTTTATTCACATCATCTTTGAACTTGTCTATGCCAATTACTATTAACAAACCCTACTATAAAAATATCCAGGAATCTTAATGCACTTAATCTTCCTTCTCTCAATATATATTGGACATTTTCTACTGATTTAAACAGGAGAAGAATTTAAAAATACTTTCCACTGGTATCACAAGGATGTTAAAATACTTTTACAGGTTTGCCCACAAGAAGAATTTCCCGATCTGCAGGAGAAAGGGGATGAGTCCTGTATTGTACTGTCTTTTTGGTTTTTTTTTTTCTCCTAATGGGTCTACATAAAGAATGCTTGTACATGTTAATTTGTATCCAATACATTTTTTCATATTTGTGCTAATGCTTTTCACCCACAGTATTTAAAGTTTATGAATAATAGGGAGGTATTTTTTTCTGTGAGGCTAAATATATTATTAATTACATAAAATTCCTGTCTAACAGATTCCTCTTACTCAGATCTTTCTTCTTTTGTTTTTACTATGATAAATAAGTAAATGTCGGTAAGCAGGAGTTCAGCAGTATAGATTTTTAAATTAATGCCAAAGAATGTATCCAAATATTAATTTCTAAGCAAGAATTTTATTTGCTTTAGATTTCCACATATGGAATAATTGTTAGAGTGCTCTTTGGGTTTAGATGTACCTTTTGTCTTTATAGTCTATCCTGAAACAATTACATGTAATATTTCATTTTAGGAAGTATTTTCAAATTAAATGGTAATATATTTTCAGCTTTTATTTTTTAAAATTCTTATACTCTATCTGCCTAAAAGGCATAAAATGTAGTTTAGAAATTGTTTTGGTAGGTGCTTTCAGCTGGTTTAATGTCCAAACTGTTTAATAGTGTCTACACTGCCAAAATAATGCTTAGATCTATTTCTGGAGTTCTTTCAGATTATTTAAAATCAGTGTATATCCAGCCCTTTCTCCCTGCCTTTTGTATGTCCTTCTAAGTGCATGAAGATAGTGTATATCATCACTTTTGCTAATATCGTGTTCATTAATTTTGTCTCTTTGGGAAGTCACTTAAGTTTGCAAAATTTCAGACTTCAGAAAGAATAAACTGTTTGTTTAGAGGCTGAAGAGTAGGCTGATATTACTCATGTTTTTGCAGTTAACTATACCCATAAAACTTTTGTTTATATATAGCATGTTCTGTGGCAGCATTTTGTTGCTCTTCAGCTATTGCTCTTCATATGAGCAATTTTTACATGTTCTGGAACAGCAGATGATAAATCAAACTAGACATGAGAGGAAAAATATTAAGCATACAGTACCTTTTCTGTAGTCACACAACCCAGGAACTTGTAGCTATTATGGCACAATGTAACAGACAGCCAAGATGAGCTGAACTTTTTTTGAGTAATGTAATATTAATTTTGAAGCCTGATTACACCAGTGGTTTCCACATACTTTCTTAAAATAAATTTGCATTTTATGTTTAATTGAGTTGCTGTCATTATGTTCATTGCTGTGATTTTATCTTACAATAAAGACAGTTAAAGAGAAGATTTTTTTTTCACTCAAATAACTTTAATGTTTTCATATTTTTATATTGTCTTTATATGCCTTCATGTTTAGTGAAATCTGAATATTTAATGTCTCCATTCAAGTTAGGAAAATATAATCATAATATGCTGAGCAAACAAACAATTCTTGAGCCACTCTTGGTATTAGTCTTAGCAAAGAAGATTCCATGAAGTTGGAAAACACTATGGGTTTTTTTTTTAAAACTATCTGCATTCTTGATGTACTACATAAATCTATGTAACTTTAGTTTCAATTTCTTTTCAAATAAAATACAGAATGGGAAAAGATATTGAAGCAGAAGATGAATATTTTTTTTTTTCCTTTCTCGGCGATGTGGGCTTTCTTTCTCTTTTTTGTTTTGTTTTAATATAGTCACGTTCAATAAGACAGGGACGAAATTATGTGATTAATAGGTACTGTCTGGCTTAGGCTTCACTGAGCTCTATCATAAAAGTACCGTGGCTAATAGAGTGAAAATGTGTACCTGAAACAGGAAGTCCTGAAAGCACATGAAAAGTACTACAAAAGGGTTTCAGCTTTTCATGGAGTCTTTCTCTCACACAGATTGCACTTTACTTGTAACCCCAATGTGGTTAAAGGTACAAAGGACATTTTATTAGTAATGCAGTAAAAAGCTGTTGCCAGAGATGCAATATCACTCACCAAGTCCACCTGAGTTGGCCCCCTGGAAGGGAATATTTAAGGTATTTAAGATATCTTGGTCCAGAGATTAAAGGGTTTTGTGTTTTCATATCTACAGAGGGTACACTGCAACTTTGATAAGAACCATTTTTTTCAGGGTATCTCACAATTTATATATATAAATATTATATNCTAATTGAAGATGACAATTAAGTGGCTTAAATCATTCACATTTCCCAAAATACATTTGAAAGTGCTGTAAGAAAAAAACAAAAAAACCAAACCTTTTAGAATAGATGAGTCTGGACAATATTAAAAATAATGCACTTTCAGATAATGAATGATGAATGAAATTATAAAGAATTTTACATGCTCAGAACTGTTTAAAGTGAAAAGAAGTGCCTGTATATGGATATATACTTTAAGTGATGGAAGGGTATTTGATTTTATCTGGTAGATACTTAGACTGGGTCTTATGCAATCCTATGTAAATGTGTTGTTGCTTTAAAATTAGTAGAGAGAAATGAGCACTTCTATAACATATGCCCCCTTATCTAAAATTCTTGACAGAATTCTACTTTTTCTTAGAATAATTGTTTATTTTCTCTAGCTGTGGAAACACACACCTATCCCTCCACGGTTGGTCGCTGAAGTAAGAAGGAAAAAAATCACAAAAAACATATGTCTTCTAGCATGAACATCTATTAAATAAATAGTATGGTGTATACACATATACTAAGATTCTATCTTAATATGTAACATACTCATATAAATTTATATCATATTACAAATACAATTGCATATGTAATGTGAAATGTGTATAACATGACATCTAGTTATTGAAAAGACACCTTGATTCGAAAACAATATTCTTTGATTCTATTGAAATCAGGGAAATTACTTGAAGCCACAGAATTAGATGCAAAACTTTCCTGTTCAGTTCACAAATTATCCCTTCAAAAGAGCATTATGTTTTGAGATTTCTTTCTACCAGCTTGAGAAAACAATGTCTGAACAATTTATTTTTCTCTAGCGGTTGTACTGGCAAAAAAAATCCAGAAGAAGACAGGTAGAAAGAGTCTGTAAAAAAGATGTATTTTGTTACTTACAAAAGTACTAACAGATTTTCTAATAATTGGAACTTCAGTGCCCATATCTGACAGTTCAACATGCAGTTTACAAAGTCTCCCCTTGTTATGGGTTGGTCAGAAACTGACAGACAGCCCTCTAAACAAATCACACTTCCCTGGGGGGAAATAAATTGTTAGTTAAAGAGAAGAAAGCTTTTTCCTTTTTCCTTTTTCTTTTTTTTTTTTTTTTTTTAAAAGACAGAAGTGTTTAAGCNTTTTCCTTTTTCCTTTTTCTTTTTTTTTTTTTTTTTTAAATTTTCTCTGAATAGCAGACTTTCAAAACCATAAAGCAGAAGTGGCCATAGAGTCCTTAATGGGAGAGCACTATTTCACATAAAAGTAGTCCTTATGCACAGGGAAAAAATTAATTTCCCTGAGGCTGAATCTTAGATTTAGAAGCATGTTATTTTTCTTAGGAAATAAGCAGTCAAGGGTTCCCTGATAAAATCAGATAGATTCACGTTTGTACCCTTTGAAGTACTCTTTGTACTAAAAAATGCAATTTGTTTGTTTAGTCTCATTGAGATATGACATAAATTGTGTTGAAATTAAATTTTGGATTGATGACTGTATATTGTTTCCCTCAGTAGCAACCAGTTCTACTCACCAGTACACAAACTACAATGGAATATGCTCAAATACAGAAATCAAAGTGTTGTTATTTCTTCAATTGTATCAAGTGTGGGAATTTCAAGGTTTTAAAGGCATAAAAAAAGGCATAAAAAAAGAAAAAAATAAAAAAAATGCATCTTATTCTATTATCCAGTCAAATTGTTATAAGTGTAAAAGAAAAACTAAGATGAATTAGTTCAGAACTAACAAGTTCAAAACTTCAGAACTAACAAGTCCACAGATTCTTTAATCAATATTTATACTTTCTCCCTGTCTTGAGTGGCACCAAAATTGGATCACTATTGTCTTCAACAGTCCTCTGTAGCAATTCTTGTTCCTTTATGTATAATTTTGACACTCTGTATTTATGCTTCTGTGGGATCTTCCATTAATTCTCTTACATCTTATATGTTTCATTAATTAAAAATCCATTATCTCTCTTTCAGCTTTCCTTCCACTAGAAGAACCTACCTCAAGTAGTTCGGGTATAAAATTAAAACAGCACAAAAACCCCCTAAGTTATACATACATACAGACATATGTGTGCTCATAAACATAGGTTTATTTCAAGAATAACTTCTGAATACTATTTTGATGAGAGTTTCTTCGTATTATTTTATTTCCTATTGCCCCCTTAAAATTGATTTATTACATCAGGAATGAGAAGAACAAAGGGTTAGATTAGAGGAGAGAATAATTTGGCAACTGAACAATTTGACATAATTTTTGTTCATGATTAACAAGACACCTGCCTGCAAGAGAGGAAGAAAATTTGCATGAGTTGGTTTTGATTTGTATCCATGTAAAAGAAACATGAGGTTCATCTTCCAAGGAGCATCTGAGGATGCTCCTGCAGTCATAAATAGTACTATACAGAATTGGGTACTTCCAGATGGAAATTCAATCCATCACAAGGAGAGTATTCATTAGTGTCAGAAGTCTTAAAATTGCTTGTTTCAACATTTGGTAAGCAGCCTTCTGTTTAAAGAAAATCAATGTTTTTTCCAAATACAGATAACACTTCAATTGCCTGAAATATTTTAATGGGAAACAGAGATAACAATACTGTAAATGAGACCTAAGCAAGATTCCATTATAAGATTGAATTCTGAACATTTTTTTTGTTTTCTGAGACTTCACAACTTGCTTAACTGAAATAAATTATGTTCTAAGTACACAGTGGAAGAAAATATAGATAAAACTATATCACACTGTTGTCAGTCAAATGTCTATTTAAATAGCTAATCATAACCTTTGTTATCAATATACAAGAAAAAGAAATTTTGTTTGTATTTGCTGTATTTAAAATTACATCCATTAACTGCATACAACAAAATAGATGTGTTGAACACTTGTGGGGATTAAAGATATTTAGTAACTTTGAAGTGTAAAGGATATTATATTAAAAACCTCTTTAAACTCTCGTAGAACAGGTCATTTCACTTCTGGAAATCCCTTGGTTTTATTGGAACAACATATCCTTGTTATTATTGCTATTAAATTGTTGAAGCATGCTAGATTGAAGAAAGCTATGACAGTACTTTATTTAAAAATAGATGTAAATTAACATAAGGTTGGTTATATTTATTAAATATATATATATTAAAATAGAAATATATATATTTTTAAAAGTCTAATTTTATACAATTTTTGCTTGCAATAGGCTTTGCTAGAATGACAATGTGTTTGACCTCTTAGCAGACACATTAAAATGACCTGAGGTAGATCCTAGAGTGTGGAAGAAGAAACTCTTGGCATCAACTACTTCTCCCAGCAAAGGACTTTTGTTGTTGTGACTTCCCATACAGATCCTTCTCAGAAAGAAATATCAGCTGTAAGACCCACCCACCACAAGGAAGGTAGAAGAGCAGGGATGAAAACAGAGAAAGGAACTGATAGTAGGAATTATATACATTTATATATACACGTGTTTATTAATTAGATGTAAAACTCATACACATTTAAAACACACATATATCTATTTTAGCTACATACAATTTCAACTGCATTATGCAATGAAGTGGCACTTTGACTGCAGTAGTAACTTATTGATTAGACTTAGTAAGACTTTGATAAGACTAAAACTAGACAGGTAGGACTTCAAGAAACCTGTTCTGTAACTCCAGAGAAATAAATTTGTTATATTATCCCCTGAAAAAAAGTTCTTTCTGTCATTACCAGGGTGAAAAAAATAAATCATCCAGATTTTGGATACATGCCTAATGGATGAGAGGGGTATGAAACCCCTGGTATTTTCATGCAGAACTGTCTGAAGCAGGACACAGGGGAAAAGGAAAGAATTTGAAAATATTTTAAGAATTTTTAGGGAAAAGAGAAGTTGAAGGTAACTACCTTTGATTATATTCAGGACTTAGTTCACTAATGTTTTGAATGATTCCTACTTAAGAAATCCCTGAATATTGCAGACATGACAAATCTATACTCTTTATGTATTATAAGCCTTAGATATGCGAAATTTCCCTTTGTTTTTCATACCTTAGCTAGGTGGGCTGGTATGAGACTTTTTTTTGTCTTATATAGATAAGAGACATAGCAGGTAAAGTAACTGAGGTTTAACTGCAATTGATTTGTCACTTATGAATAGCAGAAACACTAAATGCATGAATTGTGGGATGTTGGAAAGATTGTATGAAATGTAAGTATTAATTCTGTCATGGTAACTAGAACGTTACAGTTGCCAAATATGTCTCGTCATCAGGGGTTAGATTCATGGGGGTGAGACTTGGTCTTGTATGGAGATGATAAATGATTAAAAAAAATTGTGGTCCTAACAGTTACAAAAGGAAGAAAATAACATTCTCCATATACATTCTAATACTTTATTTCTGCATTACAGAAGTGTAATGAATGTTACTTTGTGACATATTTATTTTATCTGAGAAGAAAATGAGAAGAAGATGAGGGTTGGTACAGCAGAATATAGAGCAGTAGGGAGGTGTTAAAAAAACAAAGAAGAGCAGGGGTATGAATATGTGCAACTGAGGAAATTTATGAGAAAATAAGAAAAGCAGTGATGCCTTTCCTGGTCTTAAAAATTAAGAGGCGAACACAGTTAGAAGGGGAAAAAGGGTTTTACCTTGGTATTTATTGTAAGGATCCTTAGGTGCACNGTCTGTATCCAGTTTCAACATAGACAAAAGTCAGGTTCAAGTCTTGAAATATTTTCATTAAAAGATATAATAACAGCCCTGAATTCAATAAATTGAGTTCAGAGGAAGTAGGACCAGGATTGTTGATGAAACCCACACCAAATAATGATGTGAGTTTTGACAATTTCTATTGTATCAGGCTTCAGTGTTGTATACATAATATTTCATTTTAATTAGGGATGTCAGGAGGAAATAGAATATTCCCTGCACTGCACCAATATTTCTGGGGCTTGACATAAAAGGAAAATTGACTGTGGTGGGCTGACCTTGGCTGGCTACCAGACACCCAAACAGCTGCTCTCCCACACCCGCTCCTTAGCAGAGCAGGAGGAGAAAAAGAGAGCCTGCTGCAGCATGGGCTCATTTTGGGCTGCAACTTACTTCAGGGTCCCCCATAAGCTGCAGGAGAATCCTTTTCCAGCACCTGGGGCACCTCCTTCCACTCCTCTTCCCTGGCCTAAGAGCTCACAAGGCTGCTTCTCAGTTGCTCTTCACTGCTTGCGCATCATTTTACCCTTTCCCAAGCCTGATCTCCCGTAAATGCCACAGGCAGGGCTGAGGGGCTCAGTCACGCCCTGTGGTAGGTCCAATTAAGCTGGCTGAAATTGGCTGTGTCCAGACTGGGGCAGCCCTGGCTGCTCCTCACAGAGGCCTTGCTGTCCCTGTTGCCAACACCTGGGCACCTGCACCCAGGGCAGCAGGATGCATGTCTGGAGTGGGGATAATACAGCTTGAAATACACCCTTTTTGCAAAGCTATCAGCCGTGAATGGAAAAGGGAGTGTCATGTTGCTCCTGCTGTTGAAGAATGCGGATAAGAGCCTTACTCATCAACCCCAAAAAAATTCTTGGGGAAGAAAAGTGTCTCCTCATAGAAACTGGCACCAGTGAGGATATGGCAGACCTGATAAAGGAACCAATGAATAATTGTACTGATAACTGATCTAAAGATGCTTCGCTGACACATGACTGACAGTAAATCACTTTACATTTTATAGTATAAAAGCCCATCCCACATTTTAATAATATGTTTTCCTAACATACCCCTTCTTGGGGTATGAGTATGATGGTATGGGTGAGTAACATCAATACCTATATAATAATTGTGGGGATCCATTAGCTTTGATATAATTGCTTTGATGTTACTTAAAAAATAATGCACTATAGTTATAATTATCTATAGTGTGCAAGAAATAATTCTGATTAAGATATTTTAGACTAAGCATACTCAAAATCAATTTAAATAAATAATTTCTTTATATAAGCATATTTGCTTTGGCATTTTTGATCCTGAAAGACAAAGTCATAAAAAGGTTCAATTACACCTATGCAATCCTTTGAACATAAATCATTAACAAAGGCTGAGGCTAGGATTGGATCCAGGCACATGCAGGCTCCTCTCTGAGAAGGAGGGTAGGAAGAAAAGGGGTCCTTTCTGTACCTTGTAACTCAATGGAAGGACTTCTCTAATGAACTTAGTGTGAAGCTCCCATTCTGCCTGTGACACCAATACATTGACACAAGGTACTGAGATTAATTTTGCTTGGTGACTGTACTTCTTCATGAATCACACTTGATTTTTTTTTAATTGCATGGATCAGGAACAAAGAATTACATCAAAAACTGTTAGTCCCATTCTAAGTCCTGCATTCATTTAATCATAATTTGTTATTATTATTTGTCTCATTGGCTCTGAAATAGACAGACTCTGAAGAGACAAATGTGAAAAACAAGATACCACTCTACTCCTAGTCTGAAACAGAAATGAAGCATTGCATAATGTATGATTTCAACCTCAGGGTATTTCTTGTATGTGATGACTTCTTTTATTTGCAATAATTTCCCTTTAAGGGCTAAGAAATCAGGGCATATAAATCAAATAATACTCAAGGCAATGTTCACATCAACATCCATAAAATTATATTCCTATAGAGTAAGAGACAGTAATGAAGTAAATATAAATCCTTAATACACTTGAATTAATCAAGCTGATATAAGAGGTTAAGCAAAAGCAACGTAACCCTAAGAATGAATCCTAGTATAAAATTTGTTGATGTTTGTTATGGTCTGGGGGTTTGAAGTTTTTTTTTTGCTGATAATATAATAATGATAAAATTATTATTCTTCAGCCTCACTTTTCTAATGCTGGATGTTGGATGGTATTCTTGTGACCAACATAAAATGCAGCAGTATTTAATTTGAAATTAAATATTAAGTGAAGCAAAGGATCCTTATGCCACACAGTCTGTTTTGTTTCACAAGTCAAATATGTTTTGTTTAATTTAATTTCCCTTTGGAATTTCATTTTAAGAAAAGACAACATTTACCTTAAACCTGAGAGCTACATATCCATATGCTTCAAAAAGATGTATCAACACAATGAGTTCTCAGTGTTAAGAAAACATAACTATGAGAAGTCAGTATTTCAAAAAGAAGCAGCTAAGAATTTACCCTGGGAATTACCCTGGAGAACTTGCAAAATCATTATGAGACCCTGTATGAAAGAGGAAAAATTTACTTTCCAGACCCTAATGCCAGCATGGAAGACTATAGAGACTAAGTTATTTCTGAAATAATGAAGAGAAAAACCCCCAAATATCATGAAAGTAAGACAAATTTTAATATAAATCAATAATTAATTTGCCTCACCAAGGTAAAAGGGGTCCTTTTTAGATC
This sequence comes from Myiagra hebetior, assembly GCA_013397015.1. Taxonomy (NCBI): domain Eukaryota; kingdom Metazoa; phylum Chordata; class Aves; order Passeriformes; family Monarchidae; genus Myiagra; species Myiagra hebetior. The sequence continues at coordinate 334,907 of VWZQ01005890.1, forward strand.
TTATAAATGGACATGGTGGATATAATAAGAATATCCTCTGAATGTTCTCTCACATGTACAAACAAATGAGAAATACACTGAAGTACTGGCAATAAAAAATATAAAATGTAAAACCCATAGACAGGAAAAATCACAGTACAGAAAGATATAACACTACTCAGGAGTTAAATTTTAAAAAATATCATTTCTAATTTCCTCTGCAACATGTTGAGGGTAGCAAAAAACTGTTTATCTTCCCTAATAAATAAGGAAAATCCTATCCTAGGAGCTACTCCTAATCCTAGCAGTAATATAGTTGTACCTAGAATTTGGACGTATTTAAGCCCTGGGTTTAAGTAAACCTCTGACAAAACATGCCAATCCATTCATAACTGGAGTTTCAATGTTTCTTTACCAGCTCTGATCCTGAGGTAATCCATCTACATTCAAAGCAGAGCTGCCTACTTCCCAGAATGTATGTGCTTCATCAATTGGAAATAGAGCCACGTAAAACAGTTACAAGAGCTCTATCTAAAAGAAAATAGATCATTGAAAGAAAGAAAAAGGCAAGCAACCACTCTGATACCGTCTGAGCTGCAAAAAGGCCCCAAATTTACAACTTCTAAAACAACTTCTGAATGCAAAGGATGGAGATCTAGAGTGTTTGACAGTTAAAGATCTAGGATTCATTTATAGAGTATTCACTCCAGTTTTTCAATTTACAGCACTATCTCAGCTCTCCTATACATAATGACTGTGACTGAGTGGGGGAGGCACAAGAAGGGGGATGTTTTCTGTCTCCAGCAGTTAGGGAAGCTGAGATGAACAGATGGATTTTACTGCATTATTTTTTCTATATCAATATCTACCTAATACAGTGATACTGCAAGTGGTTGAACAGTAGGACAAAAATGGATTTTCATCTGTCAGGGACTCTATAAACTGGGTACAGCTTGTGCCATCTGTAACTGCAGTACTCTCATAATGAAAGTGCCAGGGGATACACATCATAGAGTCACCCCAAGACAACCATGTTTTTCATCTTCTCTGTACTCTTTCCTTTGCCTCTTCTGCACCCAACAACTTTTTCAATTATTTCCCAATAATACATATTTAATTTATTCAACATTTAATGACTTGTCGTTTTTCTTTCCTCAAGTGTTGGTTAAAAAACAACTAATCAATTTCATATGCAAAATTAAAAAAAAATTCATAATGTAAAATTCTGCCTTTTACTTATCTTTTATTTATGAGCTAAAAAGTTTATAGGTAAAAGGAAAACAAATGTAACGTACTTACAAGCAATTTAAAATTTGGTTAATATATTTTAAGAAGATGTTTCAATTTTAAAAAAAAAGAAACAAACAAAAACCCCACAATATCTTCCATTTCAATTTTAGTTTGTCTTCTTCAGAGGAGAGAAGGATTAACACAAAAGTAAAGAAAAATCAACTCCCTCTTTTTCTATGCCACGCTTTACAATATTGTGGGTTTTATTTATGAATTTTTTACTCCACTAAGAAGCAAACTACTTGCATCTATCTCTGCTTAAGAACAATAAAGAATTTATGTACAGTGTAAAAAGTTTGAAATCAGGAAAGTACAGGACTGCAAGCAAGTGGACTTTTTCTATGTAATATTTCTATGCATGAGAAGGAGTTATAAAGGGTGGGATAAAGATAGATTTGGGGATAGTTTTCAGATCAGCGCTATGCAAGTAGAGAATAGTTTAAAAAAATCCAATACACAAAAGGGGGAAAGGAAACCATGCTTTAAACTGCATGTCCCTCAGTCTCCCCATCCCCTCCTACTATAGACAAAGAAAAAATTTTGATGTTTTGCTTTTTTTATTTAGTTGACATTAATGTACTTGTTTAATTTTGTGTTGCTTTGATATTGTTGCTTTGGTATTCTGCACAATCATATTATTAACTTGGCAGTCACCCATTCAAAACCTAGTTGTAATTAATTTAATCTCTAAAAGTCAGTTTGAGACTCCACACACTTAAATTCAAGTCTGGAGACAGGTGACCAAGTGTTAAGTATCACCATGTGAGTTGGTATGGTCTCATTACAGAGCAAATGGATCTAGTTAATAGAGTGGAATTCAGGCAGATACTCAGCTCACACCAAAGCAGACACGTAGAGCAGACCGGACAGGATACATTTGCATAACTGTAGTAATTTAGTGTCACTAAAGATGCCCAAAAATCTTGATTTTGTACAGCACAGTTACATCCCCTGTATAGGTTTGGCAGATGGAAAACAGGACTTTTGGCACACCCCAGCTGGAAGTCCAGTGAGAAAATTTATGAATTACCTCTACAGTAACTGGAAGGATACGTGCTTCAGCCAATCCATTCATTCCATATGAAGGCAAATATCTAAGAGAGCTATCATGAGTCATCCTCTAAAGTGCCTGCATCATTGAAAAGAATATTCAGGGAGGTATTGAAGAACACCTGGAGGACAATGCAGTCATAAGTTGCAGCCAGCATGGCTTCACGAAGGCTAAGTCCTGCTTGTCAAACATGATTTCCTTCTATGACAGGGTAACCCACTGAGCTGATCTAGGAAAGTTGATAGATACAGCCTTTTTGAATTTCAGGAAAACTTTTGATAGTATCTCCCAGAGAATCCTTCTGGACAAAATGTCCAGCACTGCTGAATAACCATGTTATGTGGTGGGTGAGCAACTTGCACAAAGGTAACACCAGGCTGGCGTTCTGTCACTCTTGGGGTTCACAGGGCTCCATCCTTGACACTGCTCTTCAATATCTTCATTAACAACTTGAACTCAGGACTCAAAGGAGTACGAAATAATTTTGCCAATGAAATTTGGAGGAGTTGTCCCCACAATATTCTTAGCTCTGTATTAGAGTAATATGGGTTTGAGTGAAGGACAGTTTGTCTGTGGCCAAAGGGTTACAGTCAATTGATGAATGTCCAAGTGGAAACCAGTAACAAGTGGTGTCCTTCAAGGCTCTGTAGTGAAAACAATACTATTTAGTATCTTAATCAGTGACAGACAGTGAGGTTGAGTACACCTTCAGCAAGTTTGCAGATGACAGTAAGCTGAGTGGTGCATTTGATATACTTGAGGAAAGGAATGCCCTCCAGAGGGGCCTTGACACACTTGAGAGGTAGGCCTGTGAGGACCTTATGAATTTCAGCAAGGCCAAGTGCAAGGTGCTGCACCTGCGTCAGGGTAACCCAGTGGCAGTCCAGCCTGGGTGATGAACACACTGAGAACAGCAATGTCAAGAATGACTTTATAATACTGGTAAATGAAAGCCTGGAACCAGCAATATATGCTTGCAGCTCAGAAAGCAAACCATATCCTAGGCTGCACAAAAAAAAAAAAAAAA
>VWZQ01005890.1:338289-377097 GCA_013397015.1 Myiagra hebetior
TGAAGAAGGTGATTCTCACTCTCTACTCTACTCTTACAAGAAACCACTTTCAGTACTGCCTCCAGCCCTGGGACTCCAGAGCCAGAAATACAGAGGTGTAAGACTAAGTCCAGATGAGGGGCACAAAAATTATCAGAGGACTGTAATGCATCTCCTGTGAAGAAAGGGTGGGAGACTGGGTGGGTTGTTCAGCCTGGAGAGGAGAAGGTCCTCGTGAGACCTTACTGTGACCCTTCAATACTTAAAGTCAGCTTGTAAGACAGAGCAAGACCTTTTTACCAGAGCCTGTAGTAATAAGACATAGGGTAGTGGTTTAAACAGAGAGTGGATTTAGATTGGATAGGAGGAAATTTTTTACACTGAAGGTATTGAGACACTGGAATGGGTTTCCCAAAGAAGCTGTGGATACCTCATAGCTGAAAGTGTGGAAAGGTGCTTTGAGCAACCTCATCTAGTTGAAGATGTCCTGCCGGTCAATGAGGATAGCAATAAAATGTTTATATCTATAAGCAAGAAAGAGGTCATCAGGAATTCTGGCAGTAGAATTTTCAGGTATTTCTTTCTTAATCTATAATGAAACGTATTTGTTATTAATAGAACACAAACAATTAAAAAAACCAAAAAAGTACAACTTATTTTATGAAGTGCTATTAATCTTTGAAGAATCTGGTCCAGAGAAGAATTTCAGAGAGGATGTTAGTGTGGAATTCTTCTACATCCCTCATTTATGATATCTCACAAGATGATTTGGAAAATGAAAAGGCATAGTGAAGTAAACAAAAACCAATGCAAGAAAAAACCCAGATGAAGATCAGCACTCTTTCTGCACATATGCTTCTATTTAAACAGTGTTACTAAATAATTTTCAAATAGAGAATAGTTATTAAATTACCATTTTTAAACACATATGTTAACATTTAGGATCACAAGTTGTCATCACTGAACATAATATCCTACATAACATAATTCAAAATAACCTCTAAACACTCTCTGTATTTTACAACCATATTTATTACAAAAAGCTTTTACAAAGCATTACAAAATGTAATCAAAATATTACACAATATGATATACTGAGTAGAAAATGACAAATATATTGGTTTATCTCTATGGAAATATATCCAAAATTATTCTATGCTAAACAAAGTCCATGTTGCTTTCACATGCATAAAAAAGTGAAAAATATTCAGCGTTGTTTTCCCATCTTGTTTAGACAGTGGGAGTGTTTTTAATTGTACTATTCTGAACAGCTTTTCCTGTCCTTTCAATGCAGATGGTAAATCAGACGTCCAACTACACATATGTACGCATATGCACACTAGATTTTCTTCCAACCATATGACCATAGAAATCAAATATTATCAATTATTATTTGTAATTAGGTGATGAATCATATTTTGTTAGAATTGAATGGTACTGTAGAAATTATATCTATAGACTTTATGAGGGCGTGCTCCATCCCGTGTCATGTAGGTATGTATATACTGAAAACTCGGTGATGTATGTTCATAAGAAAAACATCTAAGCAATATTCTTATTCTTACTTCTCCTTGTGTAATGTGCAAATTTTCTCATGTACTTCTTTTTATGAAGGAAAAGGAAAAGGAAAAGGAAAAGGAAAAGGAAAAGGAAAAGGAAAAGGAAAAGGAAAAGGAAAAGGAAAAGGAAAAGGAAAAGGAAAAGGAAAAGGAAAGGAAGGGAAGGGAAGGGAAGGGAAGGGAAGGGAAGGGAAGGGAAGGGAAGGGAAGGGAAGGGAAGGAAAGGAAAGGAAAGGAAAGGAAAGGAAAGGAAAGGAAAGGAAAGGAAAGGAAAGGAAAGGAAAGGAAAGGAAAGGAAAGGAAAGGAAATTGAATAATACATCTACTGTATTAAGTACAGTCATGATTCAGCTAATATAACTCAAAAGCACTCTGAGCCACTTGATGTAACAAGAAGGAAATGCTGTGCCAATGAAAACTCAATAGACCAGTTCATCTAAAATATAGTGATTTTTAATTCTTCACAACAAAGAAATGTTAATTTAGATTAATTTTATTTTTTCATTTGGAATCACAGACAGCTGGAGATCATCTAGCTGAGAGATTCACACAAACCAGGGCAAACACAAAACTTACACCAGGTTGTTCAGCACTTTTTTCACTCGAGTTCAGAGTGTCTTCAAGGCTACACATTCTACAACTTCTCTGGGCTAACAGTTCCAGGATACATTCACCTTACTTTTCAATAGCTTTTCACTTACATCTGTTCTAAACTTTTCTCAGCACCCCTTTCACCTGGTGCCTCCCATCCTTTCAAGTGCATCTCAGAGACAATTTTAGCTCCATCTTCTCTATAGAGATCCATCAGTTAGCTGAAGACTACAACTAGGGTCCCCTTAGCATTTTCTTGAAGCTAAGTAAATCCATTTATCTGAACCACTCTTTGAATATCAAGACCTCCAGACTTTAAAGGGTGACAGTGGCCCTCTACTGAATTTATTCAAGTTTGTCAGTGATTTTATTGTACTAAAAAGCACCAAATAGCACACAATACCTTGGACAGTCTCAGAAGTACTGTGTGCAGGGGGAAAAAAACCCTTTTCCTCTTCTTGTTGGATAATTCTTTCTGATAAAGTTAACCCACTACAATAGCATGCATTTAGTCATTATCTTCTCACAAGCACACTGCTGATTCATCCTCAGCTTGCTGTCTGCCAGGACTTTAAGATCATTTTCTACAAAGCTGCTTCCCATACAGTTGCCATCCTAATGTGTATGGGGTTACTCTGTCCCTGGTACAGGATTTTCCATTTGCTTTTATTGTACCTCCTGAGGTTTCTGTCAGGCCATTTCTCCCGATTTTCCATGTCAGCCCTGCCCTTCCATGTATCAGCTGTTCCTCTAACTTAGTATTTTCATGCTGACTTATTAGTGTTTGATTTTCTCATATTCTGTCATTAGACACTGGGAGCTGGGAGACATGAGAACAAATATCATCAATAAAAACAGAAGGAGAAAACCTGAAGCATATCAGTCATTGCTGTGCCCGCTTCTGTCCCTTTCCTTTATTTCCCCAGTCCTTTATTTTCTTGCTGCTCATTCACTTGCAGCACTGCACCTGATTTTCCTCACATTTAACAACAGAAATGGAAATTAGCAATCTACAGCAGGTACAGATTGGTCTCTAAAAGTCTTTGAGAGCAAATGTCCAGCCAATACTCTGTTTTAACTGGTATTAAATAATAACAGCTGAGCTTTCCAGATAGATCAGAAATTTCATCTGCCTAAAGCTATCTGAATGAGAAGTTCAGAATATATATAAGATTCATTAAAAAGCCATACCAAACTTAAAAAATAAAATTTTGTATGATACTGTATTTTGTAACGAGGAACACATGCAAAGTACAAGCCCAGCAGGGATACTTTTGTGCACAAATTAGGCTTTCCTCCTCTGCTGTAGCACACAGGACTGTTTGTTAGAAAAGACCTTGAAGTTCTTCCATGTAGTGTGTAGTTAGCACTGATGGCTATGGGTTTTGGTGTTTCTTAGGCATAGAGGTCAAGGTGATCAGGTTTGTGAGTTTTAATTTTCCAGGTATAGTTATACTGCAGAAAAATACCCCCAAAAAGTAACATAAACAAACAAGCAAAGAAACAAAAAAAACCAAAAAGCTCCATTAGGATCTTGGACCAAAGCCTGGATATTTCTGTCATCTATGGTAGAATTACAGCCAATTATTTCAGAAGTAAAGGTCTATCTTACTCTTTTCTCTTCTTACTCATATTAATCTTGTTTCACATTTTCCCAGTTTTTACCAAGATGCTTAGAAGGAAATAAATTCAAGCAGCCTGACATTTTGCAGATGAATTTCTGTTTTTCTTTTAATGGTATTAGTATTTATTGGCTGTCTTAAACAAAATTATGCTTTTGTGTCAAAGTAAGATTTAATGTTCCTATTATGGAAAGAATGCACTCAAAACCATTAATCACATAGTTTTACTAAAAATATTCCATTTTGCCACATAATCATGTTAATAATTGTATGAATTTATGCTTTTATTGAAAGTTAGTTAAACAATAAATGTTTATTTAAAATTAAAATAAAGATTCACTTCAATTCAAGTTTATACTCTACATCATTGTACTTAATAGAAAATTTGCTTTGACTTCACTAAGCTTTGTCTCAAGCCTCATTAAACACAATAGGTAATACTCTGGTGGTTAATAACAATGCTATAAATTAACAAAGATGAGTAACCAATCTTTGCTACGCATGAGCAGCTGATTTGTACAGGACACAAATGGAGGTACAAAAACAACAAAAATTATAATTAAAATGGAGAGGAAAGGCCTTGAGGAGAAAATGAAAGCAGAAAATATGATACTACCTTGTTCCCTTCTGAGATGCTTCCACATTGATTCTATACAGCGTGCAGTCAGAAGAAATAGAGAGAGTTTCTGGGATAATCCAGACTGCAGAAATAGCCTGGTGAAGATTATGACCCACATTACAGGGAAATATTCATCCAGGCAGTGAACAGACAGTGTGAAGAGAAACTATACTGAATTCTGCAGTGGAAAACACAGCTGGATACAATTTTGACAAGAGTGAAAAAAATGTCATCTGTGAAAAGAGAGAGAGTAATTTCGAGAAAATTCATTCATGGGTTTCAGCACAATGGACTTATTAAAAGTCAAAGTACAATGTACAAATTGTAACTGATGGAAATTTGGTAAAATCAAAAAGCTTATGCAGGTGTGTGTAGCAGATAAAATCTAAAAACAGTTACATTCAAACTAAAAAACATTCCTGCTTAAATCAAAAATAATGTGTTTTGCTGATTTTTGCTTCTGTACCAGGGAGATGGATGTCTTCATTTGGGGTTTTGCTATATAACAGTACAGAATTTTTTACATTTAAAGTCATTTGTAGAGGATATCCAAATGCATACAGAATTGTAAAAGAGCAAAAAAAAAGCTTAAATTGGCATCATAAATTAGTCTTGAACTATGGAAGATTTCCTAGCAACGGGTTATATTCAATCAGATGCATTCATGAAAGGATCCAAGGGCACATTCTAACAATCTTATTCAGCATGCCTAAAATACTTTTTACTACCATCCATGGTAAGGAAGATTCAGTTTTTCATAGTTTTGCACATAGGTCAAAACCTGAAAATTTGCTTTATAATATCATTGAAATATAGCACACCATTCAACCTCCAAAATAAAGGGAGAATATTCCAAACCATGTATTTTGGTTTTATTTGCTTCTTTATTTTTAAAGCAGTTAAATGATTCATGAAAAATTCATGAGAAATTGAGTGATGCAGATTCTGATAGGAGAGTATATTTCAAGTATTATTATAAATTCTTTAGGCCCCTGTTCATTGAAGAACCTCATGATGTACTTAGCTGAAAATATTACTAGTCTGACTTAAGTCAGCAAGCCTAATTCTACAGATCTTCTACTTTCGAAAAGGGACATATTTCAAATAATATAAAAAGTGTCATTGCTTTATCTTCAGAGTACTTCATACTCTCTGCATTGTAAATAAACATCAGAAATGCAGGAATTGAAGCAGTATCTTCTTTAACTAAAAAGCAAGTATTCTGTCTAAATTTCATTTTACTTAATTTCAATATCTATAAAAGATCTAAGGAGAAATAACTTTAGTTTCCTCTTACATTCAGTACACAAAGATAGCTAGAAAGGGCAGGAGTAGTTACATGACTGCTACTACAAGTGAAAAAAAAGTAAAAAAAAAAGATAAAGAATTAATATCTCTCCCAGCTATTACTAAGCTAACTACATTATCTGATAATTTTATGACAGAGTAAAACACCACACTAATCAGTCAGGTCTGATAAACACATTAGGCAACGGGTTAGCAACTGTCTCATGGGTCAGGCTTAAAGGGTTATAGTGAAAGGGGTGGCATCAGACTGGGGACCTGTCACTGGTGGGATTCAACAGGGCTCCATCCTCAGCCCTGTGCTCTTCAACACCTTCATAAATTACTTGGATGCAGGACTAGAAGGAATACTAAGCAAGGTCAGAGATGGTACAAAACTGGGAGGAGTTGTTGACTCAGAAGGGAGGACCTGTGGAGAGCCCTTGACAGGTTAGAGGACTGGACAATCACCAACATGAATCTTAACAAGGGAAAGTGCTGGATTCTGCACCTGGGATGGGGCATGAGAAGTTGAAAAGCAGTGACATGGAAAGGGACCTGAGGGTTCTGGTCGATGGAAAGTTGAATAGGAGTCAGCAGTGCCCTGGCAGCCAGGAGGGCCAACTGTGTCCAGAGGTGTATCAGGCACAGCATCGCCAGCCAAGAAAGGGAGGGGATTGTCCTGCTCTGCTCTGCACTGGGGTGGCCTCACCTCGAGTGCTGGGGGAAGTTTTGGGCACCACAATATAAGATGTTAAATTATTAGAGTGTGTCCAAAGGAGGGCAACAAAGGTAATGAAAAGCCTTGAGGGGAAGCTGTAAAAGAGCAGCTGAGGTCACTTGGTCTGTTCAGCCTGGAGAAGAGGAGACTGAGGGGGACCTAATCTACAGTTTCTTCACGGGGGAAAGAGTAGGTGGAGACACTGATCTCTTCTCTGTGGTGCCCAGTGACAGGACCTGAGGGAATGGCCTGGAGTTGAGTGGGGTAAGGTTTAGGTCGGATATTAGAAAAAGGTTCTTCACCCAGAGGGTGGTTGGGCACAGGAACAGGCTCCCCAGGGAAGCGGTCACAGCACCAAGCTGACAGAGGTCAAGAAGCATTTGGACAATACTCTAGGGTACATGGTGTGACTCTTGGGGCCGGTCCTGTGCAGGACCAGGAGTTAGATTTGGTGATCCTTGTGCCTTCAAAATCAGCATATTCTGTGATCCTGTGATTCTGTGAAAAAAGTAACTGTGTATATGTGTGTACACAGGACTAGAGAGTTACAGATTGCTGTGAAGGGAGTGTTTAGAGGGCTGACAAATCAGGCATGTCTAAAATTTAAAACAAAAAACAATTCCTCAATGAATCTACATGTGTGTGCCGGTTTTGGCCAAAATCTAGCAATTTATCCTCTGGGAGAAAGTCAGGTCACAACTACCATTCCCCCGACCAGGTTCGGGAAAAAAAATTCCTCGAAGGAAAGTGAAGGAGATAAAACCTATTTATTAACAAACACACAGGAAAAGGATAATAATACTAAATAGTAAAACCCCTCACTATAACGAGAAAACCTGGGAAGAAATTAGAGTCCTCTTGTTGGTGTGGTCCCTCCATCTCGGAGCTCGCATGGGGGGTGGCCTTAGGCCCCCTCCGGGTCTGAAGAGAAGTTCTCCTGATGTGTTCTGATGTTGTTGAAACAGTCCAGAAGAGGAAAAAAGGAAGAAAAAAAACCCCACCAAAGTCCCAGGAAACACGCTGGGGATAAAGGGAAAGAAAAAAAAACCCAAAAAAAGCTGGCTGAAGAGACAGGCAGGGAGCTCCCTCCATGCTACCACCACCAGAGAACGCAGAGCAGTCTCTATCTCTGCGTCCTTGGGAACTTGCTTTGAAAAGTTCATCTGCCTCTTCCTCCCCTCTCAAGCTCAGTTTAAAGGCACAAAATTAATTTTTCGGCATAGAGCTGTGATAGGGGGTACACACCATAGACTCACCCCAAGACAATGTGCCACACTTGATGCAAGTGGTCAGCTCTTACCAATTATTCTTCATCAATGTTACATGTACAAAACTGACAAGTCTAGCTATAATAGCATAATTTAACAGTGGGTATATAGGACCCTTCCATAAGGTCAGCACTGAGGACTACTGTCTGTGACAGTCCTCAGCTGCAGAGTTTGTGGCGATCAGGTTTGAGACCCCTTTCTTAAGACAAGTCAGTCTCACAAATGTGAGCTTATCTTGTTTCTTCTCCACCGTTGCTCAGCCATTTTTTTTTGCCTCTAGACTATTTCACAGAAAGGATATCTCATTTCATCTCAGACATGCTTTTCTTGGTTTTAGTTTTCTAGGTGCACTTCTTCTGTGCTCAGTAGGAGCTCTACATATTCCAAATCTTAACCTAAAGCAACACTTGTGCTTTTCCTGTTCTTTGCTCTTCTTTAAATTTCTCTTTCTTCTTTCATGTTTATATATATTCCCATGCTTCATGAGTGAAACAACCTGTTTTTATTTGCCCTTTTGTAACATTGCTCCCATATTTATGTAAAATGCTTCTGCATTCTTTCTGGCTATACCATCACAGTATTACAAAATATTTAAATACTCTTTTTCTCAACACCATTTTAGCAAGCTTGCATTTGGTCTCAAAGTAAACTAATTTCAATTACATGCTGATTAATGGACATTAGATTTATAAGGCCTGGATTTTGTCTACATACTGAATGCTTCCAATTTTCATCTCATTAGAACTAGGCTGTCTTAATGAGTTATAGTCTTATAAGCATGCACTTCTTTCATAGAATTTCCTATTTCTTTCCTAATATTTCTGCAATTCAGTAGTTTTATAAGCCTTTGTTGACCACTCATACATGTGTATGTGTTTCTATGATGTAAAATAAATTAAAACATCGTCTTTATACTGTTAATTCAAACTTGATATATTCAAAGTTGGCATTACAGCTCATTGCAACTTGTCAGTAGTTTTCCTATCCTTTGTGTTTTTGTGTCTTCTAACAGAGTGCATATACATGAAATACAGGTTAATCAAGGTTGCAAATCTCATAGCAGCCAAATTTGCAGTTCTCAAACTTGCAATTCAACAGACTTCCATAGTTGTCCTTGTTCATTTCTGGCAGGAAGTCCAGGTATAACATTCTATGGTTTTATGATTCTGTGATTTTAATTGCAGATTCTCTTTTCTCTGTCTTCTGTCACACGGCTGAATAAGAGAATCATAGAATATGATGAGATTTTCTAATCTACACTTTGCTATTCCTCTTATTTCTTCATCGTGTTCATAGGCATGTCCATACTTGCAATTCATGATAGCTCTGCAGGGTTCTCCAGTCCTAGTTGTGTATTATTCAAATCCCACTCTCTTAAACACTGTCATCTAGAAAAACCTCTCTTATACCTGTTGTGATTTCTGCCATGACAACGTATTACAATGCATCTGCTCCGTCTGCCCTTATATGCTTCCACAACTATCCTCTGATCAGGTTTAATGTATAAGCCTAAATATGCATAAAATATAAAGTATGCAGCTATTTTCTTCTTCTGTATATAACAGCAAGCACAGAATTTAAATCATACCAAACAAGAAGCAGAGGAACAAGAGTAATAGGCTTCAAGCATCATACAACTTGTTTAAGCTGGGATCAATAAGAGTAGGCATGATGAGGGCCTTTTGAGTCATCTGGAAGAAACCTAATTAAGGCTTGACTTTAATTAAGCAGTCCCTACCCAACAAGAGTGTACTCAATTATATGCTTATGTATTTTGTTAAGCCGCACAGTGCTAATGTACATGTGTTTGGCAGAGTAGACAAGAATATTTTTAACCAAAAAGATTTCCATCAGAAAATGTCAATTTTTTGTGAATTGTACTTTTATATACCAAGAATAAAAAAGTTCTGATGAAACAGTAATTGGAAAATAATCCCACTGGAACAGATTGAAGCAACCTAGCAGATACCAATGAAGCACATATAATGAGCGTGAGTGGAAATATCTTGGAGTGTGTTCCTTCTCTCATAGTCAACTTCAGCTTCCTTCTGTGATTCCATCAGGGGAGGGTGGTAGCTGACTCCCCCCTCACCTCCAAAAAATAAAAAACCCAAAAAAACATGACACAAAGGGCTGTTGTATATGTCCATCCTCTGACCACAGTCTGTGTGGATGTTCCTACCAGCATCAGCCATGTCAGCCAGCAGGGAGGGGAAGCAAATCTGTTCCAACCAACCCTAACCCATCTAGGCTGCCCTGCCCTCCCTCCCAAGGGAGACCTGCCCTGCCCTGCCCCATCCTGGAGTGGATGGGGATATGTGGTTCTTTTAAGAATTCTTCCAAAGCAGCATATTTAAAATTTTTCTGGTCATGCTTTGTCCTTTGATATTTTCTTAAACTTCAATTGTCTGGAGATCCTAATACTTTGGTTAAGTACTTCACCTTCAAAAAAAAAAAAAGAAAAAAAAGGGAGATGGGAAGATGATGAAAGCTATTTCCCAATACACATTATCTAAAAAAAACCCCAAACTGCATTCACAGTAAGTGGTGATAAACATAAAGTAGCTCTAGGACTTCAAATGTGTGAGGGGGTTTTACAATTAAAACACCAAAACATTTAACAAATTCTCTGTCTCTGAAATTTTTACTCTCTGTAGGTCTTCTGACTTCATGAAGTAATTTATTGCTGAAGGAAGTGAACACTGTATTCTCTGAAGTCTTACAAGATGAATCAGTGGACTCATTACTGAAGTAAAACATTTTGGGCAATCACAAAAACCAAATAACAAGTACCCGTCCAAAGATTAATTTTGCTTGTCCTGGAGATCGTTTTGGTAATTGTGTAATTTGGATGCCTAGAAGCACCAATACACTTTCTATGTATTTGTTCTTGTTGTAAAATCCCCTTTTGAAACCATGTCATTGGAGTCCTTATGAGCATGCATAAGAAGTTAAAGGGCAAATACAGTGCTGATTAAGAAATTTTAGTTTTAGACTTGGATAAAGCTTCCTTATTTTCAAGTGGATATGATCAGTGATTAGCAAATTCATTCACTGAATGCAATTTCCAGCTCAGGCCTTTTTTTGAGGATGCAGAACAAAACCTTTTAGTTTTGTCTCTTGACATATATGAAAAGGTCTGCCAGTGTTTATGTTAGAAAACAGCTCTTACAAAACAGGTTTTTAGAAGACAATTTTTTTCTCTTAAGTTCAGAGCATCATTTTACTGCTAAGTTAAAATACTGTGTCAGTACCTTTTTTCTAAACTTCATATAAATTTTGAAAACGTCCCGAAGAAATATTATGTTTAATTACTATGGTAGTCGGCAGTTTATAAAAAGACATTGTGGGATTTTGAAAACTTAAGCTGATAAGACTTTAATGAAAGCTATTCATCTCTGCCAGAAGTAATACAATTTAATCACGGAATCACAGAATGGCTGACGTTAGAAGGAATTTCCAAGTACAGAGACTCCACAACAGCCCTGGGCAACTTGTTCTGGTGTTCAGTCACCCCCACAGTATAAAACAAGTGTTTCTTGATGCACAGAGGGAACCTCCTTTAGTACAGTTTGTGCAGACTTTTGTGGTCCCACCACTGCACAGAACTGAAAATGATACGGCTCCCTCTTCCTCTTTGCCCCTTACCCGGCACCACCCCCCACTTAAGTATTTTAATTGAGAGTTGTTTAGGTCTGTTAACAAATTGTAAATAATATTTGATCTTTTTGGCACAATTGAGAGATTTCTTTTTCTAATTGCTTTTATTAACCATGACTGTCACTAGTTACAAACTTGCATGCACACTAACATTCAGTCACAAATATACTTGTTGTCCTTCCACTGTTTTTTTTTTTTCTCTTTTTTCTCTATTAGTTGCACAAGATTGCATGCAACAGTTTGATTTTTCCAATTTTTCCAAAGCTTCAGAGATAACCATCCTCTTAGATGGAACATTTCTGGAAGTTTTCAGGGGACCCTGCAGCTTCTGTTAGTTTTTTTTCTTGGTTGGCAGGTTAATGATTGTAACCTGATAGATTGGCTCCTGATAAAATATGGGCCCACCCCACTACACTCCCTGGTGGATTGGACCAAACAAGTGCCAGATGCCCTTCAACATCAAGCATTCTGTGGTCCTGAAATACCATTATACTGACCATGGGATTCAGGGAGGGTATTGGCCTGAGACTGGGGACCAGAGTGGTGTCACACTCACTGGAGTCATACCCAGTTCAAGACATTGAGGTGCTGGATAAAACAAGCATTTTTTTTGCAATATTGGGAGGATAAACAGGAGATCCAGGGTATCCACAGTGACTCAGCAAAGGTGAGAGCCTGAGTCACAGAATACAATGGGGGTGGGACATCTAGAGGCTTCACCTGAGTGAGCAATGGACAGGGATACACATTTGCTCCAGTGGCTGATACCACAATTCAGGGACACTTACTCTGCTGATCTGACTCTGTAGCTGTCACCAGACCCATTCACACCTGTTGCCCAGTAGCTGGCTCTCTGGCCACAAATTCAGTAGGAACCTCTCTAGATCCAGAGAGCTATGGCCTGTCCAAACTGCTGGCCTAAGACCCCCACTCACTCTGGTGTGTCACACACAGGCAGCCTCTCAGCACACAGGTCACACCAGCAGCTGGCAGCTACTCCTTGCAGCACATGTACACAGGGTTGGAGAGTAACATCACAGAGATTATGTTAGAAGAAGATGTAAAAAACAGGACAGACGGCAGTGATGAGGAACAGGGCTCTGCCAGAGAAGTTTACTGATTTGTTTACATGCAGCCAGTCCCTTTATACCTTTTTCTGTCTGTTTGCCTACCTTCTCTATTCCTTTCTGCTTCCCCATCCACTGCATTTCTCCTCAGGGACTTGTACAACTCTATCAATCCTAAACTCCTTCCAGCTGGGGGAACCCCTGGTTTAACAGTCTTATTAGTTAAAACAGTGCAACTNAACTCCTTCCAGCTGGGGGAACCCCTGGTTTAACAGTCTTATTAGTTAAGGTTTTGAAAACAAATATATTTCAACCTCTTCCATGAGCTGTCATTTTCTACTTAGGATTTCCATAGTGGCAGGTGAAGCTTTACTGGGACAAAATTGACATAGTTAGTCTGCAACCTTATTGTATCATTTCATTATCCAAGCCAAAATGATGTCAGTATCACCCTGTCAAGGCTGGCCAGCAGCAAGTGTTTTAACCTGAGCATCGTAGAAGCAGTTAGGTGCATATGTCTCCTTAACAGAAAAGTGGTGCTTTCTACTGAAATGGGTTGAATAGCCAAAGAAGTCAGAATAAAAACAGTTTTGTCATACATGGACATGACTCATTTTCTTTCTGTAATAGTTCAGTCAGTGTAAAAAAGAAAATTATCTAATAAAAACCTAGATGAATCTTCACAAAGGAGAAAAAGTTAGATTAAAAAGATATGCCTATGAAAATCACAGACTTCATGATAATCATGTATTTAAGAAATACTACATATACAGAAAGCTTAGTCTGAATCAGAAAATGCAGAACACTGTAACTTCATGTTTGTTTTCTCTGTCAGAAATATAATTGACAGTGTTTTCAGAGGAAGCAAATAACAGAAAATAAATGTTTTCCTGAAGTTCACTTGAAGCCTAGAGGGGTACTATGTTATAACAACCTACCTTCCATTCTTTGCAGCTCTGACTAGCATCCCACAGAGATTCTTTGGTAAGATGTGAGTACAAAATAAAATGTGAAAAGATCCAAACTTGTCTACAGACTCCACTTATTATTAGCATCCATTCTTACCAGAGAACATGTCATTGGAGACTGGTATTGTCCTTAGAGTGAAAGGATTTCAGGAAAGTTATTCTGGAGCATCTAAAAGAAGTAAAATCTGTTGTCTTTTTATAAAAGCCTGTAATCTCAATTACCCATTTGCTTTTTCTTTAAAGAAATGTTCAAGCTCCCCAGTCTTTTCAGCAATGTCATTTGCCAATTTTGTTTGCAGTGGAGATAGTTTTAAATTTTATGCTATTTCTGTAATAACTTTGCAGAAAAATATAGTTTGGAAATTGCTGTGAATTTGTTCAGAAACAACAGTTTTTACTCTACATTACAGGAAATAAATGTAAATGTAGTTGCCAGTTACTAATAGAAAAAAACAATGCCCCTAAAGGGGTATCTTGACAAACATGTAGGGAAGGTTAACTATATTTAGAATAGCAGAATAGGACCTGACTGCCATAATATAACACTACCTTGTATTGCTCAAGTATCAGCTTTTTTTTCCCCTTTTTCCAAAGTAATAAGCAGCACAATGTATTACATTAACTTGTGAAAGGCCCTGTGTTTCAGGGAGTAGAATGGATGTAATGGATGTATTTTGTTAAATGTTTATCTATATCTGTCTTTGCTAATCTAGAAGCTGTTTTAGCTAATGGTTTTAAATTACTAGAAGGAAGGCCCCTAAAAAATTAAATTATGCTCATTCATAAAAAGTGTTAGAAAAAGTCAGCTTAAAAAAAAAAATTGCTAAAAATGTCATTCTGGAAAAATACTAGATTTTTTAAGCATAAAACAGATTCATGAGGATGAAATATGTCACTTATCAATTGAGTTTCTGACTCACAGTTTCTAATTTTGGGGCTTAAAAGCTAGTTTTCAAATGCATTTTAATTAAAGCATTAAAATATCATGTACCTCTTAATGATATTAATATTGTACTCAAATAAAGCAAAATAAACAAAACCCAAGTATGAACAAATTTAATACCTGTTTATCATGCCAGATGTTTAGCAGACATTTGCACTACAAATAAACTGTATTTGGAATATGTCTTTACTAACTGTAATTCTAAAAGTGCATTCAAATATGTGACTGTAATCCTATGTTCTCATTTTGCTGTCACCTGGTGCGCCCATTAAAATTTAGTGCCCAGTAAAATACTTTTTGTTTGCCACCCTTGTCTGCTCATCAGTAGAATAGAGTGGGTGGTATTTGGATTGGTTAAGAAAAAGTCTGGCCAATTAGGCTTGCAGCATCCGGCACCTTTTTTCTTCTCTTTTCATAAGGGACCCACTTCAGCCAGTGAACTGGGGATTGAGTATTTCTCCTTCTAGTCATTCCTACTGTTAATTTAGTGATTTTTTCACTCACCTGGGAAATGGGAACTACAGCTTGAATTCCTTTCAGTAACAAGCAGATAAGAACCCATGTCTCCTTTTTATGAATGGATGATGTGGATTTAAATAAGTCCCTGCCTTTTGCCCAGGCCCCTGGCAGCAGGCAGTTGCATTATTGAGGTGGCCAGCACCCCAAGACTCACTCTTATTTGCAAGTTCTTTAATAATGGCTGATTCAGTCCATTATAGAATGAATTATTTATTTAATAGACACAAAACTAACAGATGTAAGACTTAAAAGAGATTGTTATCACACAGGAGTAAGACAAAAAGAGACAACTAGTATTATATGCCGGGTTAAAAGTACCTATTAATTTTAGTGCTAGCGAATAAATAATATAACTTAGGATCCAGTGTTTCTTACTACCTAATTGCTGAAGGGGCAGACAGAAATCCTTTCCCTCAATTTCTGGAAAAGTAACCATGAAGTTGCGTCCAAGCTTTGGGAAGAAATCGCCTCGCACATTCCCAGGGAATGTGTAAGAGACTTCTGCCTCTGTGATAAACTGTAGTACTTTATAGAGCAAAAACAGGCCTTTTGGTCACCTATGGTTTTATCTCTTCCCACATCTGTTAAGCTGGCAGACCTTTTGGTGCCAGGAGATGATACCCACTGGGCCTTGCCCACCTGAGTTACCTCTCTTATCTGCACCGGACTCCTGTGGTGGGGAGAGGGGAGGTATGCCCTGCCACACTCCTGCTGCGTGTGCTTTAAACCTGCTGTTCACAGAGGTTGGTAGAAAAGCCATTCCTGTAATTTGTCAATGGAGGTGTACATTGGAGTTGTGATCAGCTTGGAGCTTCTAGAAAATATACATTTATACCTTGTCAGGGTAGTGCTACACATGCTAACGTCATGCTTATTGAAACACATCTTTCTGTGACTCTGGTGTTTTCTTCTTGAACTCCAATTATGGTGGACATTTTGTTGCGGCTTTACTCCTAAACACTTGAACTTGGTAATTTAGACTGACTATCTAAGCTTGTACAACAAGGAAACTTTCAGACTATCTGGAAAAGGATTTATTTATTGCTGGCCTCCACAACTGGGTGCTGCTGGACTTCTGTTTCTGCCGCATCTGATATGAGGGTATAGATTCTGACAGAACTCCTTTTTTTGCATGTATAAAAAGGTAAGAAAATTTTGATAGTTAAAGATATATTTCTGTACAGGCAGATCAAGAGCTTCCAATCTTAACAAACACAATTAAGCACAGTTGTCAATAATGTCAGCAACCAAAGTAAATATGACAATTTCATGATGTAATAGCTATTATTTCTGATTTTTTTTTTTGTTACTAACAAATAGAACTATCCACAATCAGTTTAAACTGCTGTGTAATAGCACGTAGTTTTTATTCACCGTGGAGTTTGCTTGATTTTCTCAAAGGACAAAGCATCTTACATCTGGTTGGTTGTTGAGCTGTCTTAGGAAGATCCAGTTGGTTGAGCTGTCTTAGAATCAAGAATACATTTATTTTAAATATGTCTCATTCATTGTTCTGGGAGTACAGATATTTAATTTATCTGAAAATACTATATATACAAGTATCTAGATCCACAAATCTGCAAGATGTGATAAATTCCATGTAGTGGTTAAAAATATGTTTTGAAATAACTTGTGAGTAAAAAAATAAAATTTTGATTCTGGTATAATGCAATACAGAAAAAAATGTGATGACTTTATTTTCACTTCATTATTATGATTTTTTCCAGAGTTTATAAACTGATCATTTGTCACTTGGAAAGTGAATTAGCTTATAAACATAAGAATAGCATAAAGTTTATGTTTAATTAAAGACACTATGTACACGAATATATGTGTATATTTTTACAGATATTAGTAAGCCTCATAACCCACTTTTCTTAATAGCTATACTCAGGAACTTTTTTTTTTTTAATTGCTGGATTAAAGGATTAAAAATGAACTGCACTTGTCTTCTAAAATAATTTTGAGTTGGGGAAAAAAATAATGGACTGAAATATATTGTATTGTCTTCTATTCTGGAAACTTTGCACAGAACAATGCACATAAAAGCAATCTCCTGATTGCATGTCTGGTTTTCAATTAAAATGTCAGAATATAGGCATCTTACCTCCTTGCTGGTAAGAAAAATAACCATATTTTCAGTTACTTATTCATTTAACACAGGATGGTGAAATGCAAGATCTCTCTCTTGTTAGACAGAAGAAAAAAAGTGAACCTGGGTAGGTGGACATATGTTTGTATGCAATGACAATGCAGTCATCCCTCTTATTTAAATAAATTTCTATGGGAAAAAAGCATTTGTGTTCTCTGCCTTCAGGCATGAAGACTTATATGGTTTAAAAAGTAGCAACAGTTTGGTTTCTTTGAAGTAGTTGAGGTGGGGGGATTTGTTGGGGGTTTTGTTTTCTTTCCTGGTAACTTTAATAGATCAAAAATACAAACTTAGTTCATTCAACTACACTTCAATATCCAGAGATAGTCAAAATGCTCTGATGTATTCTGCCAGGCATCTAGCTGCCTTTCCAAAATACTACAGGTCCCACATATCTGCAGCTTTCTTTGCAATGGCTTGAGCAGATAGAGGACTGAAAAAGGTACTCATGTTCAGGTTACTGAACAGGGACATAATTTTCCTTACAGTGGGGTGAGTAGCTCCTCAGTTTTGACAGAGGTGAAGATATGGACTGTGTTTGTACATTGTGACTGTTACAGGAGCTCAGGCACCTGGATCACTTATAAATACCTAAATCTGACTGTTTGAATCAAATCTAAATCAAACCCTTAATCCCTGAAACAACTGACTGTGAAAAAATGAGGCAGCTTGATATATCCTCTTCTCTAATTCCACTGGGAGCACTTCTATGTAAGGCTCATTGTACCCTACAGAAAAAAAAATCAAAGTTGAAACTGCCCAAGGGTGAACTTTTGTCATGTTCTTTAGCTTCTTTGTTTTTTTTTTTTTTTTTTTTTTTGAAATTTAAGTAAGCTTTTTAAGTTTTTAGAATTCCTTCTGAACATGTAATTTTCAGGCAAACAGTGTTAAAATACTAGAGAAGCTGGTCACTAATTCAAATTATAAGGAAAATGTACTTTTTTTTCTTCCAGTTTGAGTGTTTCCTATGTTTTTGTAATGTAGAAAGTTATTTTGGTGTCCAAAAGAACAAAAAAATCATGTAATCTATTTTCAGGTTTTAAGAGGTAAATTTGGACCCTGTTTGACATATGTTACAAAGCAAAGATATGTCTGATTATTTAAGATAGCCACAGAAAAATCAAGGGCACAGAATTATTTATTTGACCTATATTAGGTATCACTGTTGAAATCAATCAATCAATCAATCAATCAATCAATCAATCAATCAATCAATCCCTTTGATGATGAAAAGAATTATAGCCTGTCTAGATCAGGCTTTATTTGGGTCAGTACAGGTATATTATGTCATATCTTTATCTTTTAAAATACAAAATATAAACATCATTCTAGTTTTTTTAGATGGCATAAGCCCTGGGTCATATTGAGAGAAGATTTTTTTTTTTCCTCATGCTAAAATATTTTTTTTTAATAAGTATAGTTAAAATTTATGACATGTAGGTAGCAAGCAATTCAAATATCTAGTTATCTGCTGAAATAATCTGAACACACAGTCTAAATGTTCCTTGAAAAATGCCTGGGTTTATAAAACAGAAAAAAGCTTTATGGGAGAAGTTACCTTAATTTTTTTTGTTTTGTTTTGATCATCAGAGACAAATTGAATATCTCAAGCTGGAAGTTAATATGGGTAAGAGTAATAACAAAAAAAAAAGAGTGTTACTATGCAGGAAAGCGAAGGTGGGAGCACGAAATAAGACAAAAGAATTACTAGCAAAATATCCTATTGCTGAGGAACGCTATGAGGCATACTGAAATAACGTAATGGCTCTATAAGGAGCTCTGTAATGACTTTAAAATGTTTAAAAAAGGAACCATACAACACTGAAAATAAAGACATGACTGAATATTACTATAAAGGAGTAGGTCAAGCATGTAAGGACTGAATTAGAAAGATATAACCATGAAATCAGTTCCAGCTACACAGAGACTTTAAAAAAAAAAAAAGTTTTATAAATGTTTTTCAGAATAAATAGAAGACACTGAAAAGAAGATTTCAGTTTATAGAAAGACAGGAGGGATGGAAGAGAAGGACAGATTGTGTACTGTGTAAGAGAGCAGTTTGAGCAAATGGGGGTTATCCAGGAGATTTCTGGACAAGGTCAAATACATATTCTTGACAGTTGCCAAGTACGGCAATAAGGATTGGTGCCTTTTTGGAGTCACTGCTTCCAAATAGCCAAGAACTCTTTGGAGATGGGTCTGTAAGCAGAAGCTTTGGCTGCAGCACCCCTACATTTTTAGAGGTGAGATCATAAAGGGCATGAGAAAGACAAGTAAAGTAATAACGATCATTCACTTCAGAACAGCAGACCTCAGATTCAGGTTCTTCAGGGAACCATTAGGAATAGTCTAAAGGGAGCTTGTCTTCAGGCACAAAAAGGACCTCTGAAGTGCTTTGAGATTTTCAAGACATCATTCTGAAAGCACAGGTGTGATCTATCCTCATGTCAACTCTTGTGTCATACCCAAGAATGTTGCAAAAGTTAGCAGTTGCTTCTGTGTGACAACTCAATCAAGCTTCCAACATTCTCCATAGTCTCCATAATTAAAAGGAAGAGCATACTCCCAGTAACTGGTCCATCTTCAGATCTTCTTCAGATTGAATAGTTACTCCTTTCCTCCCCTATACTCGATCCAGCTCTCCTCCATATAGATAACACACATTTATATGGATACAATATAAAGCCCATATTTGAACATTGTTAATTTTAATATTTATTAGAGTGAATAGATTAGGATTGCAGACTAGTTATGGGAATTAGATGGAAAAACACTATGGAAAAGCTGAGGGAGCCTGGCTCTGCTTGCTCTAGAGTATTGAAGGAATGAACTGAAGCAGTCCCTGAATCTTTAGTGTTTATCAAGGACAAAGGAAGAACGAAGGAGCGAAAAACAATAGAGTTTGAGTCTTTTTTGCTAGACATTAGGGGTTAGAAATGATCAAGATAGTACAGTCCAAAAAACTCTCTGTTCAGTAAATGCCATTTATTTCTGTGATAAGACACCTAGCAGATAAAGAGAAAATTGCAAATTACATACTTGGAGGCTTTTGTTGTTGACATGATGATTTCTGTATCATATTTGGATTGTTACCTTTGCATTAAATGAATAACACCTATTCAGTGAGTATATGAAGAGCTATAGTTAAGCTATCATTCCTAAGCCATCTTGACATATTCTTCCTTTACTGTCAGTTTAGTAGAATTAGTTCACAGCATCAGGCTTTTGGTCTTGCACAACTGTTTTAAGAAAAGTCATCAGTCAAAAAATCTCCCATTAACTGAAACATGGCATGCACATCACATGCTTAGAAGACTGAACTAGCCTAATTATTTGGTAGTTTTCAAATATGAGGTATGTATTAATTCCTTTATTCAAACACTGAAGACTTCTTCCCCTAAAAAAAAAAAAAAAAAAAAAAACCAAAAACAAACACAACAGAGCAAAGAAAAAAACCCACAAAAACCAAAGAAGCTCCCTCCTATGAAACTGAAAGCCAGTAATAATATACGAAAACAAAAGAGCATGATGTATTTCAAGTATAACTAGCCAAAACTATACAGTTTGAAAGTCTGTTTGATTTCTTGAAAATTATTTGGAACAAGAAAAGAAAATTAGTTGGGGTATACAAGCTTTAAAGAAGGACAGGTTCTGTGCCCACTGAATGAAGAGAGCCTTACCAAGTCTCTCTCTTTAGAAATGCTTGACAGGAGACAACTCTAAAAATAACTCTGAAATCTTCAAGGATACTCACCAAAGTCCACAATTGCTACCGAACATGTGATCTCTGAAGTCACACATTTATCACTTCTTCAAGACGTCCCTCTTCCTACTACTTTTACAAAGCAAAGTAATATTTGCAAGCTGCTCTATTTTGTGTCCCGTCACGGCCCTAGGACATTAAAAAAAGGAAAAAAGGAAAGAAATTGACACAGTATATTCTTTATCCTACTATTTGTTTTATATTGATTAGCATTACTGTTCATCATTCTTTTGGCATTCTCTATATTTCTGAAAATAGATAAGAAATTACAAGATAATAATCTTACTCATGACTTCTTCAAAATTAACAGACACTGAGGAGAAATGCATGGCTTATTCTAACAGTTTGCTCTGGGGGTGTCCATCTACCCTGTCAATCTGGCATTCCAAAAAATTGTGGGTTTATTTCAGATATTCTATGGCATCTCAGGGAGGACTAAAAATATACATAAAGGCTACTGAACTGAGTCTTTAATTGTCCCATCCTAAAGCAGACACTACATCTGGTCAACTGAAAAGGTCTCTTGACTCTATTAATTGCCCTGTAAATTTATTTGCAATAATCATCTGACTTTCCTTTGTGATGAGATATTCATGTTTTAAAGCTATTTAATTGAATCTGAAGGCACATATCTTAATTGAGTCAAGTGACTTTTACTCCAGAAATTATTGCTGTAGGCATTTAGGACAGGCTACAGTTGCTTAAACATGGGCATCTATTCTCACTACATGTGCTCTAAGGCACTGTATATTTACAATACTAGACCTAGGGGACACTCACATGCTTCTTGAGCAGCAGTTAGAGACCACAGAGAACTAGGGAGATTATGCTCAAATTGCACAACTTGGATGTTTTTTGGCAACTTTCATTTTTCATAATGGTAAATGAATTTCAGCCAAACTGCTCTTATATAACAGCTCAAATTTAATCAAATCCATACTTAATGTTTCCTAAGAATGTATACTAAATAATAAGCCAATTTTTGTTGATATTTGATATGTTTGAAGATTGAACAATAAGACTTTGATACTTGGTGAATTTGAAATACAGTAGTTTTCTGAACCACTGTGAGCTATGAGTGATGTATGCTCTTCAGTACCTTTATGGACGTGGCTATGAAGGTGATTGTGCCAGTTTGAAGACAAAATGGTGGGAGGCACTAAGTAGAATAACAATTTAATAGGGAAATCAAAAAAATTAAAGGTAGACAAAGAGTAGGTTAAACTGACAGTCAGGATACCTGATACCCTGTTAGTCAGGGTGGTGGTAGCAGTCCAATACAACAGTGGCTGCAGCCCTCCTGAAGTGATGGCTTCTGTCAAAGCAGTGGTTCCGTAGAAGGGTCTGCTCTTCCTCAGAAGGTCCTGTGGTGGCTATGCAGCACCTGTCCTCAGGGAAGCCAGTGGAAAGGTTCCCCATGAGGTTCAGAAACCCAGATTATATCCAGGATGGGATACTTGGTTCCTCCCTCTGGGCGGAGCCTCTCACAATGGGATGATGAGTCATGAGGCCAGGTGTTGATGGGCTCATTAACAGCAGAGAGTCCGGAGGGAGGAGGCAAGGAAACACTGCCCCACCTGGCTTCAACAGCTCATGAGGAAGGTAATAGAATACACTGCAACCCAGGCCAATGATGATTTAAACTCACTCCTTTGAATTTAACCTGAAAGAGAGGATATGCAATCCCTTTCTTGCTATCTAGCCTTAGCTGGTAATTAGTAGCAAAGGTCCAGCATTAGAGATTGCATCTTCCTCAACCCCCTTTCAGCTGTAACTGGCTGTTTAAACTGCTGCTGTAAGTAGGGGTTCAGAAAAGTGACTTTAATTTCTGAGGCAGCTAGGAGAGATACCACAACATCCTCTGATACAGAAAAGAAAGTTGTCTCAGGGATGTAGCTGGCTGTGAACACTAAATTAACTTATTCCTAAATGAAGTGTGAGTTACAGTGATATGGAGATAGTAGGATGAATGGAAGAATATTTCAGAGGTATATGCATCCTCTGTGTATAGAGCAAGAGAAGGCAAATTAAATCATAACTCACTAATGCAGAGAGTACACTCTTCACTTTCCCAGTAAATATGTCTCCTTTTGTTCCAAGTTTAAGAAGTATATAGAACCTGGAGGAACTTGTGCTGTTGAAAGGAGACTATCAATTTCATGGCTGTTTTTCTTTTAAAAATATGCTAGTCAATATCTGTGATCTGTTTTGATATACCAAAATGAAAGCATGATAAATTCTACATTTATTTCTTACTAAGAAAGCAAGAGTTCTGAGACATTACTGTTGTTGAACTTTATTATTTTTTTAATTATCCCCAGCTCTTTAGTGTTCTTATTTTTTTTAGAGTTCTTATGTTAAAAAGAAATACTAAGTATTGACAGACAGTCATGTTAGTAATGTTTTTATACTGTTGTGTTTGTAAAGTATTTCTTGAGCTATGCTTCCACCAGTGTGATCAGGAAATTTCCTTTTTAATTATGCCTTATAAAACTGAAATAATATGACACATGTATATATCAATGTAGCTTTTGTAATATATACACTTTATTTAAGAATGCTTACATTTTATAGTGCAAATATGATTGTATTCTGCTTACTCTGAAGTGTTCAGAAGCAAAAAATGCTGATACTTTTTATATTTTTCTAATCCTTCTGTTAGATTTATTATTTTGTAATAGTATTCTAATCATAAATAATTTTCAAAATTATCTACTTAGATTTTGAAAGAAATTCCATAGCAGATTTTGTTTGATTTTTTGTTTTTCTTAGCTTTCTTAATGTTCACAGACGAATACTGGTCTTCCTGTTGCCAGTAGGAATTTGTATTCTGATTGCTACACATTATGATGTCTGCTTAGGAATGGGAAGCCATATAAGCCCTTTTTTAGCAAAGAAATGCAGCAAGATTGTATTTTTTTTCCTTTTTTTTTGTTGTTTGGTTGTTTTTTTAATCAAGCAAGCAAATTCCAAATTTAGTATATGTTCAGTTTTACAGCTGGGGTCTGCTTAGGATGTAAGGCAGAGGGCCTACTGCAACCTTGAGCTATGTACTTTACAAAAAATCCCTGTTGGCTTGTTTGTTTTGTTTTTTTTTAAACAACCTTATGCATTACATGCAGATGTGTCATGTATCACGAAATAACTTTTTCTGCCTTCTAGGCACCATACCTATTTCCTCCTTAGTCTTCTGAAATGCAACAGTCAGTGGAAACTAACAAAAACTTCACAGAATAATCTGTTTGCTCTTGGAGCTCATCTGTCAAGCTTTGTTCCCTGTATGGATTTGTCGAGGCTGGAATTTTAAACTTCTTTCGGCTTGAGGTAACTGATAGCCAGTTGGATAAAGTTAAAAGACAAAGCTGTAAATGACAGTATAAGCATTGTGCAAATGTTTGTTCTCTTGGTATTTTCTATATTTTCCCCCTAGGGTTGGAAAAAAATACCCAATTTAGCAATAAATAAAGTTTTAAAAATGGGACTGAAGCTACTGCTTCAGCTCTTCATATTTTGTATCTGTGACCTGCCTGCTAAGTAAAACACTGCAACTGTTGTGACAGAAAGTTGTTTGGCTGCTTTTGGATCTTAGTGTATTCTATAAGGTTTATTTTAACACTAATCAACGTAGTTTTGCATATTCTGCAAGCTGGGTAAACTCAATTTCTGTTCCAAGTACACTGTCACACCAGTAGTTATTACAACACAGCTGGCATGGGTTGATTTCAGTGGGACTCCACATAGTATGTCTTTCAAAACTGCATTATTTGATTCTAGAGGGATATTCTTTGGACCAAAATACATCCATAACACTATGCAATGTTTGGAGCTCTGATTTTACATTGCTAACTGGGCTAAGAAATATTTAATCAGAGTAAATATTAATGAATCAGCATTTCACAGAATCACAGAATGACCTGGGGTGGAAGACAGCTTAAAAATCTTCTAGTTCCAGCCCCACTTATATAAGCAGGGATGCCACCCACTAGATCAAGTTGCACAGGGCCCCATCCGTACACTTCCAGAAAGGGGGCATCCACAACTTCTCTGGGAAACCTGTTCCAGTGCCTCACTAACCTCTGAATAAGGAATTTCTTCCAAACACCTTATCTAAATCTCTCTTATTTTAGTTTAAAACAGAGATTATGTTTTTGGGTGTTTTTTTTTAATACTCTGAAACATAAAATTCTCTGTAATTCTCTCATCTTGGTAGCAATGTAAAAGCTTATGTCAAACAGAGGTTTGGTTTTAACTTTGTTCAAAAAGCAAAATAAAAAGGAAAACTGCTTTCTTTTTTTTTTTTTTTCTCTTTCTCTGTTGGACTTCATGAACAAAGTAGAAAAATGCAGATGATGTTATACAGGTTATACAGTCCAAATAGCTCTAGGCCAGTCAAACCAAATTGTTACATCATATAATCCACTTTATCATGCGAAAACCAGGACAAAATGTAGCTTTCCCTTTAATATAAGTCTAAAGAAGTACAAAGGTGTTGATTAAATAGCAACATCTAAATGATTTTCTATTTTCTGAAAAATGTGGCACAGCGCTTCTTGATGGTGCTATTTTCAAGTAGCATGTAGATAGGGAAGTTACTTTTTTCAAGATCTTGTGCAGTGACTCCTGAGTACTTTCAGCTGAAATTATGTGCCTATATATTAATTAAATTTTTGCAAAATTCTAACAGGACTCAGTATTGTCAGTGAATGATGGATGAATAATTACAAACACTTTTGTTATGTGATTTTAAAAATGCTGTTCTGAAAAAACCCTTTTCTAAGATGTGACATTTCTTCTCCATGCAAGTGAGCTGGCATGAGTATGATGACCTTGAGAAGGTATCTGCTTTAAATAATTATTAAGCAATATTTGTGACACTGTTCATGAATTTATGGCCTTCCCTTTAGATATCCAAGAATGCAGATATTCGGTAGAATAGAATAGAATAGAATAGAATAGAATAGAATAGAATAGAATAGAATAGAATAGAATAGAATGGAATTTCCATTGGAAGGGATCTAAAATAGACCAATTCTCTGACCACATCAAGGCTGAAGAAAACTTAAAGCACATTGTTAAAGGCATTGTCCAAATGCTTCTTAAACACTGACAAGATTGGGACATCAACCGCCTCTCTAGGAAGCCTGTTCAGTTAACACTGAATCTCCCCTGGTGCATCTGTGAACCATCCCCATGTGCCTTTTCAGTAGATACCAGGGAGAAGAGATCAGCACCTCCCTCTCCACTTTCCCTCCTCTGAAAGCTAAAGAGAGCAATGAGGTCCTTCAGCCTTCTTTTCTCCAAACTAGAAAAACCCAGAGTCCCCAGGTGCTCCTCATGGAACATTACTTCCAGCCCTTTAACTGGCTTTGTTTCCTTCCTCTGGATTCATTCAAGGACCTTAGCATCCTTCTTAAATTGTGGGGCTGCACCAATGCTGAATGCAGCAGGATAATTGTTATAACAGAAAATATTTGTAACCTTCTAACTTTCAGACTTTAAAAAAAAAAAAATCTCCAGGGCTTACCACAATTGTAGTTGATGGCTATTTAATCTTCTATACAAATTTCACCTGTGTTCTCTGTTGCCTGTGGTGAAAACACATTTTCCTTAATTTTCCCTATTCTTTCAATAACATGGGACAAACTGTGGTGAGTATTATAAATAAATAGAGTCTGTAATGCTCCTGCTAGCCTCAAAAGCTCACACAGATTTCTTGCAATCTGAACACAATATGTAAAGAAAAATATGACATTTGGAAAATTGACAATTTTAGTAAAATATTAAGATGGTTTCATTTGAAATGGTGTTGTCTCCTGTTCTTACTACACATTTAAAGCAAATTATGTTCCATAGTGCATAGTTTTCTTGTTATATGGGCATCGCATTGAAATTTTTCACTTTTAGTAAGTGACAGATTTCAACAGGAAACCTTTTCAGTAAGAATACTTAAAAAAATAACAAAACTGCATCTGCAGAAAGCTCAACTAAAAAAGGCATTTGATGGATAACACCGGGGGTTTTAATTGAAGCACAGTCTGTAATTTGAGGCACGTACACTGCTCCCTGATGTTGAAGCCAAATGACACCATGTCATGCTATAACTGCAGCTGGCAAATAAGCCTTGCCCTGCCACTTGCTCACTCCTTCCCAGTGGGGTGGAGGAGGGAATCTGAAGGGTAAAAGTGAGAAAAGTCATGAGTTGAGATAAAGACAGTTCAATAGGTAAAGCAAAAGTCATGCATGGAAGCAAAACATAACAAGGAATTCATTCGCCACTGCCAATCGTCAGGCAGATGTTCAGCCCTCCCCAGGAGAGCCAGGCTCCTTCACACACTAACAGTGAGTTGGGAGGACAAAACTCAACTCTGAATGTCCTTCTTGAAGAGGTTATATATACAGTTGTATGAAGCACAGGTTCTTGGGAATACACAGGCAAGAAAATGAACTTGCCCTGATTTGCACTAAGGAAACCTGCCGGCTGGAGGGAGGATATGTAAATATTTGATATCATACCTTTGCAATATTGGGCACATTAATCAGCAAGTTCTTTTCATACTGACATATATCTCTGTGAAAAACTGGAACCATTCCCATCCAGTCAAACTTTCTATAGTTTTAACTGCCTATGTAGGATAAAATATGGGCTAATTTTAGTCCCCAAATATCTAGTACATGAAATAGAGGCATTTTAGTCAGTAGTTTTCCTTCCTCATGTTCTCTTTTAGTGATTCATATGCCCTTTAATGTTTGAAGCACCACAATAAACAAATATTATGCAGTTAATCTTTTCTTTATCAAAGCCACAGTTAGTGTATTTCTCATTCCTCAAAGAACACACACAAAGAAGTGCATTCCCAGCATTTCCCACAGAGCCTGTTGGTAGCTGCACATACAAGAAAACTTTTTTTTTCTTTCTCTGTGAGGGTGGTCAAACACCAGAACAGATTTCCTAGAAAAACTGTGCAGTCTCCATCCTTTGAGATATTCAAAATTCATCTGGATATAGCTCTATATGGTCCAGCTTAAGCAGGGAGTTTGGACTAGATGATCACTTCCAACCTCTGCCACTTCAGACAATCTGTCACCCTAGGATTCTGTAAACTAGGTGTCCTGTCTGTGTCCCTAGGATATGTCAGATATGTGTGTGTTTAATTGTTTCCTGTGCACAGCTTTGCAAGTGCATTGATTTTTTAATTTTTTTTTTTTTTTTTAATATTTTCACTACAAGATCAGTCTAAAGTTTTTACAGATTTCTGTTTTTGGTTCTCTTACACAATGAAAGGTATCATCTCTGTATTCATATCGACTACTATGAAAATGTCAGATGTAACTTCATGTATTCTCATATTAAGACTTCCTAATGAAACTTTTTTATAACAGCCAGACATGTCTTTTTTTAGGAATCACTGGTTAGTTTGGGTATTTTTTTCCTCTTCTCTTCAATTCATTCTCTAAATTAAAACCCAGATGTGATGACTTTGTGGTTTTTTGCTTTAGGAAATTAAATTTAGAAAGATGGTTTATAGCATCATTTGTACTTTATTTCCTTCATTGTCCTACAGATAAGGATTTGGGTTTATTTTAGACAGTGGTTACATTCTTTTTTCATGCAAATCTGTTATTTGAGGTCATTATCCTTCTTTGTTTCATGTGTTGTGAATCTGAGGGAGTTTTGATACAGAAACTTCTCATTCATACCGTTTAGTAACTGTAATACTGTGGAACAGATTTTTCCTTCAGTTGCAGGTTTGTTAAAAATTTAGGGTTTAGAGAGTTTTGATCTTTTATAAGTATTAGTGCAGATGCCTGTGTTTACAGACACACACATTCATGTATGAAACCTGTCAGCATTGTAACACAATATGTAACTGTGTGAAAATAGATTTGATAGCAACCTTGATACAAAAACAAGCAATAAAGCGTACAACCTGAAGTCATAGTCTCACACATCAGTGTCTAATACTGTGTGCTATGTGGTAAGGCTCTCAAAAGGTCTGTGACATATGACCAGAATCAGAGTACCTGCTATAGGTGAGACAGAGTTACAAATGGCATTAGATGCCCCTGTGCAGAAAACTGATTTCAGTCCATATTTTACAAATGAAAAACAATCAATAAAAAAGTTGGTTTACTTTGTACTTGTTATTTAATTAAAAATATCTAATGTTCAGCAAGCTGTTAAAATCTCCTAGGCAAGATTCCAAAGAATTGTTTGGAACCACAGATGATCTTCCTTACTGGAGAAACAGTTCAGATGGTCTTTAGACATCTCATACAATTCAGTTGGATCAACAGTTTTCTGCTGTCATTTGAAAGGTCCTATAGTGTCCAGCATGGGACTGGCTCATAATAAAATAGTTCTAAATGGTCCCAGGCCTGTCTGGAACAGCATGTGGAGACCAAGTGAAATACCCTTGGGTGTTTTTGATGACACTGCCAACCTATGTTTAAGGAAGCTCAGTTTTGTCCATTGTCCTCAGGAGGCAACAATAACAGGTAGAGTACCTGCCAAGAATGACTCAATTCACCCAAAGAAGTTTGTCAAGTGATTGAAATAAATAAGGTTAATGCCATCATGAATGCATTTCCCATGGAAATGTATATGCCCCCAGGAAGAGTACCCTATCATTTCCTTCAGTATTGTTTGCTGAAAAATAGAAGGTATATGGAGAATTGAAGGTATGTACCACGGGCAGATTCGTAAAAATATGTGTGTGCAACATACATAAAATCTGTCACGTATGATGATATACTATCACTTTCATTTTCCCTTCTTTCACAAGAGAAAACATTTCATCTCCAGATTTAGCCTTGTTTTCCATAGAAGTCATCATAGCTATGAAGGGGTTAGTTCAGTTACCTAATAACTGTGAGAGTTCCTAGAGTATCCAAGGCATCCATAAAAGACTCATCTACATTACAGAAGGTCTGCAGGCAACCTATGCTCTTCTGAACCAAGAAATCCATAATGCAGTAGATATCTATGTGCTAAGAACTGAATCAGTCCTAAGTTTCATATATTGATATTTATTTTCATTAAAAAAAAAATGCTTGGGGTTTTTCAGTGTTTAGGAAAAGGACCAAGATTGCAGTAATGTACTTCTGATGTTTTTAATTAGCAGTTTACTTCATACAACAGTCCCCAGGTAAAAAAGAAGTTCTGAAAAATGCAATGTCTTTTATTGTTTCAAGCAGAATTCCATTGTAGTCACATTTTTTACAAACTTTAATTGATTTGAATATCTATAGAGGGAAACAACATAGTCATGGAGAATGACTGTTCTCACCTAAACAGTTGAAAGTTTAATAGCTTAAACTGGTTTAAACTGAGCATAATCCTTCCAGAGAAGGACTCTTTATTGGGAACTATGAGTATGACAATATGCCCAAGAATAGACAAGATTGGAATGGATGGAGTTTTTTAAAGACTTATCTATATGTTTAGGAAAATAACTTGCTGTTGCTGCTTGTAAAACATTCTAAATGTATACTTTATCAACTTCAAAAGTCATTTGATCACTTAATGTTCATGATAGAATTTCCAAAGGTAGTCAAGGAAATAGAGACTATTCTACATATGTATCTATAATGACAAGGTAAAACTAGTCAATACAGTCAAGATACACCAACTTTTGAAATTGACATTATGCAAGGTAATTTCCTACCAGTAAATTCCAGGCTTTATTTCTGATTAATTTTCAGTAACACAGTGTTTTAAAACAAATATATTTCCAGAGATACATATGGTAATCAAACTACCTAAATCCGTCAAAAATCTATCAGCTGCTAACTTCCTCTGGTGATCTACTATTAATGTGGAATGAAGACTGATGGCTTAGAGATAAATTTTTATCTGACTTATTCAATTAGAATTTTGGACACAGAGATGGAGCCACAAACAAAATTTAAATCTAAAGCTAAAATGAATCAAGGTATTGTGATGTTTGGTAATCTATTCATTGACTAGAAGTTAGAAAATTCATTTCAAGGATTGAATTTACGGTGCTAAATTAAGCTTTTAAATTTTTTGCATATATTACATGTGAGAATTAAACGGCACAGAAAAAAATATGAGCTTTTTAAGCCAATGGGAAATGTTGGAAGGAATTATGTCTGAAAGTGCATCACTCTTGGATTTAGGCACCTCACTTGCAGTTAGCAACATATGCAAAATTGGAACCCATGCTACATGTGGTTCATATATTTTCTGTAGGAAACAAATCCCAAACACAGTGTAAGTCATAGTCTGGGAAGTTATAAAAATCCTTTCCTAATGGACTACTCCAGCTTGGGTCCCCCATGGGGTCACAGGTCCTGCTGGAAATCCATGGAGTCCTCCATTGGCTTCAGGCAGATATTTGCTCCACTGTGGTCCTCCATGAGCTATAGGAAGACAGCCTGAATCACCACGGTCTTCTCCATGGGCTGGAAAGGAATCTGCTCCAGCATCTGGAGCACCTCCTCTCCCTTCTTCTTCACTGACTCTTGTGTCTTCGGAATTTTGTCTCACATTTTCTTTCTCCTGTCTCTCCCAGCTACTGCACAGCCTTTTTTGCCTTTTCTTAAGTACGTTATTTAAGAGGTGTGTCACTGATGGGCTCAGCTTTGGTCAGCCGCATGTTCAGCATGGAGATGGCTAAAACTGGCTCTGTCCTACATGAGAACAGCTTCTGGTGTCTTCTCATGGAAGCCACTCCTGAGGGAAAAATGCCAGATGAGAGGAAATCTATCTTTGTGGCCTGTCAGTAAACACAGCTATGTGAAATGTTAACAAACTCCTTTGTTCCATTTCTAGAAATATTAGGAGGTGAAGGGGTGCTGTTCTTTGGTTTGGTACTCTTGTTCATCCTACAGTGTCCCTAATGTAAAACAAAGATAAGAGAATTCAGGTTTCCATCAGATTAGATTACTTCAGATTTGGGAAGGAATGTGTATGTCTGTGTATATACATATACATACATATCTATATTCTGCATCAGAATTGGTATTTATTTCTAAAGGCATTTTATTCCTCTTGCAGTCATTATTACTATTTTCATTAGGAGTATTTATCCATATAATTAAGAAAAATCAATAAAATAATAGCATGATTGTCTGAATGTAAAGCAAGAAACAATGCAATCATATAAGACAGTGACTCATGGCTTATCAGGAATATCAAAATTAGTAAGATGAATAATTCAGTACTAAATTTACATATAAATTACACTTGTAAACAACCATAATAGCAATAACTATAATTAATTGAATCAATCATAAAAGGTATGATTATATGGTCAAATAAAATAAAGACTACACCTTTAAAACACACCTGGATAATTTTACACGAAAGAACAAACAAGACAAATTACTTTCAAAAATCTGGCAATGAAGAGAGTGTGTATCTGTCTCAAATACAACTAAGTATTCCTCCTAGTGTCATAAAACCTGTTTGTAAAATATCAACAAAATAGATTGACTGTTCAAGTTTTGATCTACTATTTGCATAGATATTGCTATACTGTAACATCTAAGAATTTAACCATTTGTTTAACCACCCTTTATTTTGAAAATGAATTTTCTTAGTAGAATGATTTTTAGTATTTCTAAAAAAATGTTGTATGGTATTCTTTATAAATGTCATTTTTTTCATTAAAAACACAACAAAGATGCTATTAAATATACATAAATATTTTAATGTGCATATACATTTTGCATAAAAATTATGAATTATAAGTTATGAAAATATTCTCAAGTGGAATCACTAGGTGCTCTGACAATCTCATTCTAATATGCTTTTGATATAAAATGGATTAGATCTAATTACTTCTTACAGAAACTATGCATGATACCTGTTGTGTAGCTCAGAGATTGTTCCCTAGCCTTTTATTATTTAGCCACAGAGATGAGCCAGGAGACGGTGAAGATCACTTAGCACGTCTCTGGTCAGCTTCAAATTTCCATAGCGCCTCAAGGCTGCATCCTGTCTGCCTATCGGGATGAACTCTCAGAGATTGAAATATCCATTCCTTGTTTATCTGTAAGGACAGATCAGTGTATGGTCAATGACAGAACTGTGATGTATTTGAAGAAATCTCAGCAAACAATCAAAGAATTGGACTGCCAGGGCATAATGGCTGTACCTGCCTTGGGTTCAGATGCAGCTTGCAATTCCAATCAGGCTTTATGTAGTCAGTCACACTGCAAGCTGTACAGGCATTACTGCAGAAACAAAACAAGGACAATACAAAGGCATTAACAGACAGATAAAACTTCCATCTTAATATCAAATCTTGAATAAATAAGCAAAACATAAGAATTTCATTTCCATTAAGCTTACAACTTCTGAAGAAACACAAAGATTAGAATTTTAAAAGAAAAAGGATAAAATAAACTTCCCCTTTACTGTTCAAAGAGCATCTGAAGGGTACACTTAGTCATATGCTTTAGTTCCAGGTAATCCTGTGAGGAGCAGGAAGCTGGCCTCAGTGGTCCATATAAGGTCTTAGGTACTTTCCAACCTAAAATATTCTATAAATTTATGATTCTATTTCTTGACATTACATAATGGACTCGGAGCTCTTAGAACTGACTTGCAAAAGTATTCTGAGGCTCTGGTCTAAAGTGATAGGATAATGCTCTCTGGCAGAACGAACACTTG
This sequence comes from Myiagra hebetior, assembly GCA_013397015.1. NCBI lineage: Eukaryota > Metazoa > Chordata > Aves > Passeriformes > Monarchidae > Myiagra > Myiagra hebetior. The sequence goes on from VWZQ01005890.1 coordinate 371,645, forward strand.
AACCGTAACAGAGCATAACGAGAGAGGTGGCACTCCCCACAAACTAGATGGAAAAAAATTTACTGTACTGGTATATAACTTTGGGTTTTTTTGATGTTTGGGGCTTTATTTTCATGTTTGAATGACAGTTATTCCAAACAGTTTTGCTGCATAGGAATAGTTGGTTTACTTTCAAGTAAGTCCTGATCCAGGTTCACAAAGAGCTACATTTAATGCTCTTGGTGTAGCTGTCGAAGTTCCAGGTATTTTCAGTGGAGTTGATGGACTTTACTGTTGATGTGAACAGGCACAAAGATGCTCTGGTTAGAAGAGGAAAATTACTGAACAGAATAAAATGTCTGCTGAGCAGTACTGGTGGGAATTGTCTGTCAACCTGGGAGCTTTAGGCCTGGGAACTGGGGCTGGGAGCCAGAAACATCTTTGAAGATCTTAGCTGGTGTCTTTGAAGACAGGTACAGCTAGGTACAGCTGGGTACCTAGAAATCTTGTGGTACTCTTGGTAAGTGCAAAAGCCAAGAAACTGCAGTGGCAATTTATGATCTGAAGAAGTAGAGACAGCGTGGTAAAATAAAACTGGTGAGATTCTGTAAAATAGCTCATGCAAAGATGCAGATGCTTGGGAGAATGTAGGAGAAAAAGATAGAAAGGTAGAAGAGCATGAAAAAGTGCAAGAATCCCTGCAAGCAGAATTTTGGGAGTGGCAGGAAAAGTACTGGTCTTCTCACAGAGACAAATGCAACAGCAAGCACTTTGCTGAGAGCTGTTAAGCAGAAAGCTCAAGATGTTTTACAGTGGCTTAGAGCATTTAGAGCAACTGTCCCTTGAAATTCATAGTCCTGATAAAAGTCAGCTATTTCAGGGTTTAGAAATGAGTGTCAGACCTTTGGCTTTAACACAGCCAGAGCAAGAACATAGTAGCTCAGTCTCAGAGAGTGAGACCATTGAGAAGATGCATATACTGAAAGGAGGGTGATTCCGAGCCTTCTATCCCTGCCTCATGAATCTGGTTCTGGCAACAAGTTTTCTACCCCTGTTTTGTTATGAGAAAATAATGCAGATGGAACAGTGTCATTAAACACTTTCTGTTAATCTATTTCTTTCTATTCTATTTTCTTTCTACTATTGTTCAAACTTCCACAACACAGTTCCTGGCTCATGCATGAAACAACGGCCTTTCCCTGCTACCCCAGGTGACAATGGCCATTAAAATCTACATTGCACAACAGCTAGTGGAGAAATAAAATATTGCAAAGAGACCAGTGGCAAGGGGTTACCAGGCAGCAGCTGGAACCAGTTTTCTTGATTAGAATGAGACCAAACAAATATTTCTGGCTGTATGCCCTCTAATACTGGGGTCCCCTTTGGGACTCACAGAAAAAGGATATTGGTGGGGATTGTATCAACAAGTTTCCAGTGACCCCCAATTAAATCATATTTTCTTTGAGTTAGAGGGGTGTCAAGGTTTCCAAGCATGACTTTCACCTTGGGAAAACTCATTACTGGCTGTTTATACAGTCCTGTTCGATACAGAAACATCACATTAGATGCAACCTTAGAAATATTCCCTGTTTTTGTAGGAACTAGAGAACATACTCCTTTTCCACAGGGAACTGTACTCCTCAGACATCTACATAGGTCTGCCTGACACACACAGATGGAAAGATCTAAAACAAATTGATACATTTCTGGAGCAAGAGCTGGGAGCTACAAGAGATATCCTGAAGGATCAAGGAAAGCAACACTGAATTTAGGCAAGTCAGCTAGAGCCTGTATTTTTCAAAAATTTGGATATTAAAAGGGAATGAAGGCTTTACTAAATGATAAGTAGTTTTTAACATGTGTGAAAATGGCTTGGAGGCATGGAGCTCACCTTGAACACTCTCTTAAAATTTAAAGCTCTTTGAGGGTTTGGGGACTTTGGGTCAGACTGACTGAAAAATATTCAGAGCACAAGTAATAATTTAAAAACTGATAAATCTTTCCATCTATGCTATCCAATCCTAAAAATTAATAATTTCACCTGAAGTGATATATTGATTATTTTAGTGTACAGCTGGTTTCAAAACAAGCTAGTTAATTTTTAAAATGTATTCTTCTAAGAGGCTATTTTTATTACAAATAGTTGTAACTAAATTAATTTTTAAAAAAAAAAAGAAGTGTAATTATGCTTAATTTTATGCCCAAAAGAGATTATAATTATAGCAAAAAAGGTTTTCCTTTTTTTTTCATGAGAAGGTTGATTGGAAGACATTTCATAATATAGTAATATGAATATATTTTATTTATTTCTGAAACATACAAGTTTGTTTAGGAGTTGATAGATTTCTTTGGTTTCCAACTGGTCCTTATTAATTATTTGTGCAAAGATATGTATGACATGCGTACTGTAAAACCTGGTTACTTGCTTATGAAAACATAGCTCGAGAAGAAAAAAGTTATTGATAATTTTGCAAGTATTTGAGGTCTTAGCCTGAACTGGCCAAAAAGGATTGTTTGAAAAAATGACATATGACTGCTAAGATCACAGATTTAATGAAGAGTCTAAATGCTTGGAGCATTCATATGCAATTTAAGAAGATCTGATTCAATTTATTGAGATGCCCCAGGAGACTTAAAACTGTATTTTCCAGAGGATTTCCTTAAATACCAAGCTGTGAAGTGTCTGAGAAAGATAAAAAAATTTATGAGCTTTTCCATTGCCTGTTTTAAGACATCATTTGATATATGGAAGACTGGATTTGAAGGTTAACCCTCTGTTTTCAGGTGACCTGTCAGTCTAAACCACAGGCTTTTGCTGCCACCTTTGTTATCATCACCAACATTCATCACTATTGTTTAGAAATTCTACGCAAAGTTGAGGAACCAAAAAAGTAGACATTAAAACTTTCTAAATCTCTACCTTCTCCTAGGAAGTTTTCAGACAGTTTGGTCAAATTCTTCAGAAAAAGGGTTTATTCAGTGTCAGAGGGCTCAATTAATATTGTTTCCCATAAAAACAGTCCTCATTTTGAGAAGATATGTAATCTTAGTCCTTCATTTTCCTCAACACTGTTAATGCTCAACAGAAACTATAACATTCTGCTTGATATAAAACCCTGTAACTTGGGTTTTTTAGCAGGTAGGACAAGAAATACATGCATATTGGAGTTAAATTACTGGAGTTTAGTAGAAGAAGATTTATGTTATGCAAAAAGATAATTTACTTACTGAGCCCTCATTTGTTCATATGACAACATTTATTCCTTTATTAATCTTAACTTTATTTTTGATAGAAAGATTAAAGCGGACAGTACAACTCTCTAAGCCCCCACTAACCTCCCATATGTTAGAACCCTGAAGGGAGAGGTAAATTGACTATTGGGGTATAGGTGGCTCATGAGCCTGTAGAGAAATTAGCTGTGGGAAAGGAAACAACTTTTTAATGAGATTAACAGCTTGAAAGTATGAATATTTTCTTCTGTTTTCAGAGCATTAATCCTCATCATAATTTTGGCAACAGTTTTACATAGTCTGGATTTGAGTATCCTTTCTGCTCTAGACACAAATATAATAATGCATTTTATTATTATTAGATATACTTTTTATCTTGAGCACTTTGTTACTTTGAATGTGTAAAAAATTCTTCATACATATCAGGGTTCATTCATATTTTACAAGTGAAAAGACTGAGGTGAAGCTGATTTGGTCCCTGAAATAGTGGCAAATTCATGTTAGGAACTAAAATGTAGCAATATACCTAGTCTTCCTTGCATGGATGTGGTACTATTATTTGGAATTCAGTAACTGGTACTCTAATTGTTCAGATCTAGGACCTGAAGAAATGCATGGGAGCCTGCATGTAAGGGAAAAATAAATTGCCCCCTGAGACCTTAGTGGCAGCCTGTGTCTGTTGTGGGTATATGTATCAGTAGGACTTGTTTAGTGAATGGAAATTATTTTTCAATAAGAGCTTCAGTATTTAGTTACGGTATTTGTAAAACTTCCTTGACAAATTTCTGGCTCCTCTGGACAGTGAAAATAGTTATGCATGATAATTTTAAGCATTTAAGCTTAAATTATCATTGTACTTCAGTAATAGATTTGGCTTTTTTTAGCCCTATCTTAATCATTAGAAGTATCTGATTTTAATTATCTTTTTGTTTTCAAAGAAAGTGCTCCTCCTATTACACTTGAAATTACAATTGGTGAATATTAACCTCATCTACATATGATATATTATTTTAGCATGAGATCCACCCACAGAACGGAGAACTATTTTGAAAAATTGCATCAGGAAGATTTGAAAATGGTTAGTGTTTATGATCATTCTTATATTACCTAAAAAATGGGAAAAAATGGGATAAGAAGGACCATGTAAAATTGAAAGGGAGAAAGTTTTAAGTAGATGATTTATGCATTATGTATCTTTCATCTGAGTCTTTTCTTGACAATAGGAGACTTGATTTAGTAGCTGTGATATTTTCATCATAAAACTGAAACTGAAACTTATTTTAAAGGGAGGATTTCTAATTTAAAATCTTCTTTGTCCTGATAATTTTATAGATTTACACTTGTGTCATGCAGTGTTTTATAAGAATTTTTCACCCATGCCTCAGAGAGCTCGCTGTGTCCATTAGAATGACACAGACAAGGAGAAAAGGGAAACAGATGGAGGCCTAGAGAAATAAAAATGATGAAATGTTACATTACTTCATCAGAAGAATGTACTGACGCTCTTCTTTGGGGAATGATGTGTCAGAAAATGAGGAAGCAATAACAGAAGAACTAGTTTTGAAGAAGGACACTACAGTGCAGGCAAATAATTCCATTTGAAGGAGAGAGGGGACGAAACACAGAGCTTGACAGTGGCAGCAGCAGCAGAAGACAAATAGAGTAAAAGAATGTGCAGAGTATTCAAGACAGAAAGAGAACTGTGGTGAAAAATCAGATACCAGGAAGGAATTAGGAATTAGTCATTCCACTGAGAAAACTGAAGATGGAATTAAGAAAGAGAAGTGACAGTGAAAAATACTCAGGGCAAGGATGTGGAAAGGGCTTTATCATAGATATTGGAAGAGAAGGGTGCTGTGTCTGTGGATATCGCTATCTTTCATATGGGGGAAGACAAAAATTGTCTTATGGGGCTATAGGAAAAAGAGGCAGATTTTGAAAAGAAGTGTAAGGCTATGAAATGGAGAGGAAAATTTTGATGATCAATAAAAGATAGAATATGAAGATTCAAAAATTGTGACAAAGTTGATTCTGTAGGTTTGATTTGGGGAAGTAAAATGTGTTCAACACAAATTAACAAAAATTTAATGTGAAAACTCAGGAACTCAGGGACATTTTATGAAAGTATCCTATTATTTTCTTAACCTTGTTACCTTTATGTCAAATTCATTAGAACATTCATCTGCAATTTTTAACCCTTACTGATTCAGATAGTTTCAGTTAACTATGCAAAAAAAAAAAAA
>VWZQ01005890.1:377143-400870 GCA_013397015.1 Myiagra hebetior
AAAAAAAAAAAAAAAGAATTCCTTTTTATCTTTTAATATGAGGACCAAATTCAGCTAAAGAAAAATTACAGAATCTCTCTTTTTTTTTGTTTTTTTTTTGCTTCCACAGTTATCAATCAGTTTGGCATTCACATGTAGTAGCACCTGACAGCTCACGCCAGCCAGATACTGGTCCTGTCTGACTAGTGGACAGAAGTACTGACACCTGGGGGGAGCTGGGTCTGTCTGTAGCTGCTGATACTGTCATCTGTAGGTTAGGCAGGATCTGCCCCCTCACATTTGGCTACATCCTATTCATGTTGTCAATCAAACTCGGTGTACATAAGTGTGAAGTCCATCAGAGGAAGTCAGTACCCTGCAGTTCAGGAATATTGACCTCACCTGGATCCCAAAGTACCTGCAAATACCTGCAAGAGAAAAAAAACCAAAAAAACTAGTGGTAAAAAATATATGTTTCTGAGCATCAGGGAAAGAAAGAAGCCTGTTTGCCTTGATGGTTTGTGGGGTCTGTACTGAGGCAATTAGAGCCTTCCAGAAGAAATAAATCTCTTCAGTGAGCACCAAGCAGAGGGCAGGTTAGGAGAGATAGGGAGACAGTAGAAAAGGAGAGTAGCACAAGACAGGGCAAACATGAGGAAAACTGAGAGAATGCTGAGAAAAGCAGAGGTCAAAAAAAGACAGGACTCAGAGATGACAGACAGAAAGCTTTAAGTAACCTGTAGGAAATCACTGAAATAAGAGCACCTTTATAATATTTTCTTAAAATAGGTTTATGTTAGCCCGCTGAGAAAAAAAAAATCCACATAAGTAAGAAATTTCATTTGTATGTCACTCAAAATAAGATTTCTTCCTATTTTTTTAATATTTTTCTTTTTCTCTAGGACATCAAGTCTGTAGTCTGCAGGCTCAAATGCTTGTATTTCGGTGCTGTATTAAAATAGTCACCTAATATGCTGCTGGTAAAGAGCTCCAGGAAAAAGACATACATTAGCTATATATTGCTTGAAAGCTTAGTTTCAAGCCATAACTGATATTTGGAAGGGTGAGTCATATCTGCTTTTCCATTAACTGTTCACTGTATGTCACTGATAACACAGTTACCTGACTAGGTTTGTCTCTGATTTGACTAGAACCTCTGTCCCTGTGCTAAGGGACTCTTCATTCACTGCTGCCTCAGTAAAATTTGTACTGTTTTAAAGAAAGTAGTTTCTCATTTTAAAAGTGACTCCTACAACAATAGAGCTGACATGCCTTTCCTATTGAGTGACAATTCAGCTGATCAACCCAGAGAAAGAAAATAATTTTGAGATACTAGTGATGTAAGCAGTAAAGAAACAGAAGATTTTATTTTTAACAATACCAGCTTGAATAGCCATACATGCAAAAGCAGAGACAGTTGTTTAAAGGATGTTGATCTCAACTTGCTATCAAGAGGAAGGGGGAATGAATTCAAAATAAATGCCTTTCTCTTTTAACTCACTAGCCACTTGCTCTAGGCCAAGTCCATGTCTCATCTTGTTACCTGTTGAAAAGTTAAATTGCATGCAATTTAATTGCATGCCCAATTAGATAAGCAATTGTCAGTGGCTACTGCAACAACCTTTTTGAAAAGGTAGAACTAAGAATGAATATAAGACAGAGATAAAACAGAAAATAAGACATTTGATTTAGCTATATATTTCTTTTATTTACAAGTTCATTCCTAGTTTATGCCCTTACAAAGCAGTATTTCAAAATGGCATTAAAAACATAGTGTGAGAAGATACTTTTTAAAATGACTTAAAACTACATATAAGTTACAGACCATTTTCCTTGAGAACTCTTGTGATAAATGTATTGCAACTGAGTGGAAAACATATTCCTTTTCCTGCTGTGATTGCACATTTGTACTCTTGAGTGCAGGCACATGTATTTGCAATTTCTTCCTGACAGCTTGATTAACCTTGAAAAGTTGCAAAACAAAAAAAAAAAACCACACACACAAAAAAAAGAACTTTCATAGTTAACTTTCCAAGTATACTTGAGAAAAACTAAAAACCTAATACTTTGTAAATAGTGCTACTAGCTTCATTGGGTTTCTGTATTCTTCCTGTTACACAATATATAAGGTTTCATTTTATAAAATTAATAATGTCAAAATAAGAGAGAGCTTCAGAGAAATACACAGAATTTGTGTGGTCTTTTTATTTGGTGTAGGTGTCACGGTGGTTGTGGAAGGTGCTATGTGGGGGGTTTAGGGACTTCTGTAAGGAGAGACTGGGGCTTCTCTATGGTGACCCCAGCTTGTTCCAGCCAAGTGGAAAGGACCCACTGTAGGGCATAGCTGAGCCCCTCACTGAAGATGGTGACACCTCAGGGGAAAATGTGTTTAACAAAGAGCAAAGTTCTGCCTGAGAGAGGAAGAAGGAAGCAAAGAAAGTGTGGGAAACAACCTTCCAAGCACTAAGGTGAGATAAGAAGGAGGGGGCGGAGTTACTCCAGGTGACGGCACAGAGGCTCCTCTGGAGCCCAGAGAAAAAACCATGGTGGAACATATAGATATTTCCTGAAGAATCTGCAGCCCATGGAGGACCCATTTGGAGGGGGCAAAGTATGAGCGGGAAGGAGTGTTAGGAATGAACTGTCACTGACTGACCACAACCCCCCACTTCCCCCTGCCTTGTGCCACTCAGTAGGGTGGGGAGAAGGTAAAGGAGTCAGAAATGAGGAAGAAAAGTTGAGTCGAGGAAGAAGGGATGATGTGAGGGAAGGTGTTTCAATATATTTCTCAGTACCCAAATCTACTTTAATTGGTTAAGGGGGGAAAAAATTCCCAAGCTGAGTCTATTTTACTTGTGATGATAATTGGCAAGTGATCTCACATGAGATTTTTCATCTTATTTTCCTGTCCTTTTGAGGAGTAGTATGAGAGGGTGTGGAGGACATCTGTGTTGATGTCTGGCAGCTGGCCAAGTTCAGCCTACCACTGCCATGAATCAAGGTGTCCTAACTACTGGTGCATACTATTCATCTGAAGAAAAATAGATTCAATAGAAATTTTATTTAATGTTGATCTTAGCATTTATTCTTATCATGTTTAACTGAGGCACAGTAATAGAATGCATAGACAGAACAATAAATTATGTCACTAAACACTTAAGCCAGTAATTGAAAAATTTAATATCTTAACTATCTATATCTCCAGGGATTTTTATTTTGATAATGCATAAGTGGTATGTATTGTTGTGCCAGAATTAAAAAGAACTGTATCAAAGAACACCATAATCTAAATATAAAAGGAACATGAAGGCGAAAGATTAGACAATATCAAAAAACCAAGATATTGTAGTTAAGTGTTCAAATGAATTCAAATAATAAAATTATGCTCCTTCTGTGGTTAATTGGTAGGTTAGCTTAATTAAATATATGTATACAAAATGGGAAAAACCAAGTAGATTCTTATTAAACTGGAGTATAAATAAGTATTTAAATGTAATCAAAATTATTTGAAGAAAGATGAAAAATATCAATGTTCAGACAGAAGATAAGACTTAAGATATTACTTCTGACTTCCACTACAAAGAAAAAAATGTTTTATTGAATAGTTACAAATAATATTTGAAAAATATATCCTAGAATATGTGTCAGTTCTAGAATTTTCAGCACACTTTACCAGCTGCAAACAAGTTTATTCCATGACCAATTTAATTTCCCCTCTCTGAATTGTAATGTTGTCCATGACTAGAATATTTTATTTAAGATACTTAATAGAGGGCTTTGATCTTTTTTTTTTTTTGCACATCAACAGCTGAAAATTGTTGATATTTTTTCTTACATTGGAAAACGTCACGTGTAAAGCAGGATTTCATTATATTTGTCTGCCTAGACCAAAGTAAACTAGGCCCTAAATGATGCAAGTATCCCCTCTGTTTCCTACCCCACCCCAAACTACCATGCGTATATAAATTCATTTTCTCTTTATATAGAAATTGAACTATATTATTGAATTAAGCCTGTTCAGCTTTCTCTATTGGAAAACAATGACAGTGCTCCTTAACAAAACTCTGTCAGTCTTCTATATCCTATCTAATCCAACTGATTTTAAGGGGAAATATTCAGAAAAGTGCTGTATTACTGCATTCAGGGTTGTGGATTAATTCTTAGAGAAACATCTACAGTTTTCATTGGCCTCAGCACAGCAGACAGAATTATTTCAGCCCACCTCCTACTTCACAGGGCTATGGATGTTACATAGTTGTCTGCAGTTACTTATGGTATTATCACCTAACAAGCCCATGTAACAGATGTTCCCTATGTTTTTTGATAATTAAGTAGTAGTCCTGGTATTTATGGACTGAATTTATTCTGTGAACCATTAACTCAATGTTACCCAAGGCACACTTGAGGGAAGTAATTGTGATGCACTGTAATTATATAGACAGAGATACTTGAAGGTATTTAAGCACTTTACTGCTGTTATCTCCTAATTCCAATGAAATTAGCAGCAATAAAAGAATTGGGTGCCAAGTTTCTTTTTTTAGCGCAATCTGATTAGTAACACCAAAAAAAAAGAGAAAAAAAAATAAAAGTCAACCATGAAAGTATTATAATAAATATGTCCATTAGAAAACCAAAGCACAAAACTAAACCCCAGTATTTCACTAGTTGAAAACTTTGCTTGGTTCACATTGAAATCTGTGACATAAGCTAAGAAAAAAATTTTATTCCAAGCCAAACTTTGAAACTAGTGAAAGGTCAGGGCAGTATCTTTTAATATAGGTTTGCCCTTTCTATAATTTTTGACACTTAGTTGAGACATCTAAAGGGGAAATTGTACAATTGTAGAATGGTTTGGGTTGGAAGGGACCTTAAAATCATCTACTTACAACACCCCTGCCATGGGCAGGGACACCTTCCAAGAGATCATGTTATTAAAGCTCCAAGCAATCTGGCCTTCAACACTTCCAGGGATGGGGCATCCACAGCTTCTCTGGGCAACCTGCTCTTGTGCCTCACCACCCTCTCTGTAAAAAAATTCTTCCTTTCAGCTAATCAAAATCTCTATTCTTTCAGTGTTAACCCATTACCTTTTGTTCTCTTACTACAGGCCCAAGTAAAAATCTCTCTATTTTAAGCCCCCTTTAAGAACTGAAAGACTTCACCAAGATCTCCCCAAATTTTTTCTTCTCCAAGTCAAGCAACCCCCAACTCTCTCAACCTTTCTTCACAGGAGAGGTATTCTAGACCTCTGGCCATTTCTGTGTCCTCCCTTAGGTCTGCTCAAAGAGGTCCATGTCTTTCTCTTGCTGGAGAAGCCAGAGCTGGATGTAGTGCTGCAGGTGGAGTCTCACCAGAGGAGAGAGGAAGATTCCAGGTTCTGTGTAGATATAGGCACCCTGGCAAACCCAGTCCATGATATTACAGCTTCCATAAGACACAAAGAATGATCTAAAAACTTCACTTCCCTAAGTCCTTCATGATTATACACAGATGTTGCAGTCCCTGAATTCCATGGCCAATTTCTCTTTTTCTCTTTCCCAGGCAACAGAAATTTTCTTAAAGACCAAGGAACAATTGTCTGTAGGTTATCCTGGCTGTTGGAGTCACACTATTAATGTGACAGCAACTGACTAAGATTCTATTTTTCTAATTCTAGAGTGGGTCTACTGCTTACATTAAGCTATTGCTACTCAGAAAATTGACTTGAAACTTAATTTTCTTAGGTCATTTAAATGCAAGACTGAATTACTGTCATGTCTTTCATCATTTTTGAAAAGCAAGAGTTTCAGGCATCTGAATTTTTAAGCTTTGACATCAGAATTTGGATGAAATATGCCTACCTTCACACTTAGAGTTTTCACAGACCTTCAATCTCCATAAGAAATTAGTTTATAACTCATGTTTGCTGCATCGTGTATTTTCTGTTGTTTTCTTAGTCTGATAGTTTTTGTGAGCTCTTTCTGAACACACTGTGCTTCCCAGCATGAAGTACAAATTCTACATATGTGACCTTGGAGAACGGATTCTCCTGCAGCCATTGGAGAGGTACATAAATGGACACTGCGGTACTCTTACTGCTACTTATCACAGAGACTGTTATTTATCACTTGTTGCTACTTTTCAAATTAAAACACTAGGAGTGTGAAGAAATTCTGAATGGATATATAATTAGAGAGAAGCAGTAAGGATGAATGGAGTATTCTGTTCATCTAATTAAACTTTCCATTCGTTTGCCTCTGAAATGATCCCCATAGCTTTCCTATTGACTCATTTGGAACAAATTATGCCCTAGATAAGTGAAGGCTACTGATAGCATGGAACTGTAATATATGACAAACTAAGTAGAACTTTCCATCCATTAGTTCAGAAGTCTTTCAAGTACAAAATAATGAACCATTGCACTAGGTTCTTCATACACCTGCAAGTGAATAATGTTCCTTAATGTAGGTAGATATGCTTGCAATAAACTAATCATCCTTCATTATTTTATCAACAATAACAAATATCTACTGATTAGCAGAAAGATGTCTTTGTGAATTTCATTGTCAAATGACAAATCAAATCAAGTTCTATGAAAGAGGATAAAAGCTAAAAATCAACATATTTCTTCAGCTGCCAGAAGCTTCTGTGAAAGTAAAGGAGGCTAAAGAGAGGGTGAGAAGTTAAAGAGACATCAAATACTAACCCTTAGCCTTTGCTTCGACCGTATTTCTTCCAGTAATCTAAACATCAGTTCAAGAAGCACTGGACAATGCTCTCAGGCACAGGGTCTGATTCTTGGGGTGTCTTGTGCAGGGCCACAAGGTGGGCTGAATGATCCTGCTGGATCACCTCCAACTCAGTGTATGCCATGAGTCTATGATTCTATACATCCCACAGCATGGAACAGAATTTTATCACTGGTTTTAACCATGTTACATGACAAGATATAACTCATTCAGTAGTTCACTTTCTGGATACATAAGAGTATCATGAATTACTCTATTTTTTTCATTACAGATTACTATTAAGGAATAAACAATGAAAGAAAATAGTCCATTCACAAGGCATATTTCTGGGTATTTCAGACAAGGCCAGCTATTAGACCCCTATGGTGATCAACTAATTAAAGAAAGGCAATCATTTATGAAAAGAATCCCCAAAGTTATTGTGACTAAAAAGCTACATTTTACTCATGATTTCATGTCAAACTTCCTAAAAAAATCCAGCAAGGCAGATGTGCCAACTGCAACAATACAGTCAACTAACATAATGGAAATATGAAATATAGATTTATCTTACTTTTTTTTCTGAACAAAACGGAAAGCACAAACTTTATACTCCAATATAGTTCTTTCCATTACAAAAATTTTATCTGTCTTCTATTAAATATGTCTCTAGAAAACAATCGTATCCCTGATTGTGCAGTTACTAGCGGTGGAACAAGTCTGAATACAAGGAACAGAATGATTTGCAGCTGCTAAAATGAATTTATTAAACCCTCTTTTCTATTTCAGTCATGATTTTGCTGCTGCCAGTACTTTCCCTGATGTGATGTTTAGCAGTGACAATACCAATTGGCACATATGCAGATATAAATGTGTGCTTGAGAGACAGGCAGGAATTGAATAGAGCAAGTAGTGGCATTTGGTAAAAGCCAGGGTTATTGAGATCTGTTTGTGAGTGGAAAAGCTTAAAGACTAAAATCTTGTGGAAAATATCAGATAAAATTACTGGGCTTATTAATTTCAGGTAAAAAACTAATTTTCCTCTATATGTGCCTTAAATATGTTAAACTTTCTTATTATAGTTTTATATTCATCAAATCCCCCGAGTAGGACTGAAATTTTATTTCTTTTTTTTTTTTTTTAGAGGGCCTATTCAAAAAGTCGCAAATAAAACACCCACAATCATCATTCAACAGCTGATGTTCAGACATTTTTCTCAACACTTTGCACCGTTTTTTTAGCAAGAAGGGAGTAAGACTATCTTTCTTTTCTGAAGTCTGTGTACACATGCTATCTTTCAAATGCAATAAGTCTGACTACACCATATATCACCTAGTGGTATCTAGATTTTACCATATCAGTTGTTCTCAAGTAAGTTTTCACTTACAGCTGTGAGAAATCAAGAGGGTAAATAAAGGAATAGCCTGGTGAGTCTAAGGGATATAGATAAAGGATATTCCTACAGAAGTGTTACAGCCATCCATATAAGGATGCTGCCCTGGAATTTAGATGGGTCTGGAAATTGCTAATTCAACCATCATATTGGTTTAAATGAATGCAGTAATTAAAATGGATTCAAAATAATGTAAAAATCAGAGAAAAGAGAATACAATTTTAAAAAGGAAGAAGAATGAGAATGTGCAGTAGTAGTATGAAAAGTTAATATACACATTTAAAACAACTTAAGGAAGAGATAAGAAAGATTTGAATTTGTTTTTTCTCTTACAACTATATATTGAAAAGAAATTCAAAAAAATCTAGGAAAACCTCCTGTCACAAATGTTCTTATGTTAAATTAAATGAAATAACATTCAATTCATGTTATATAATAAAAATTGTAATACCATGCTCTAAAGTAATAGTTAATCCATAGGTTTTAAAACAGATTTCATAAAACTTCTAATTATTTTGTCTGATATGACTTCTAGAAACTGAACAGATACTTCTGAGAGACAAATATCCTTCATATTTCCAAAGACATTCTAAGAGCTATGGCACTTCAGAGAAAAAATTTATTTAATTCTAAAACAATGATATTTTTACAAAAATAATTAAGGTAGATATTAACTGGAACAATTTCTGGCAATGTGTACCAATCATGTTTAGGGAAGAGGGAATGGAAAGCAAAGGTGTAAAAGCAAAAGGCTGGGGGGTTTTTTGTTTGAGTTTTTTTTTGCTTTACTTTCTTTTAGGGTTTTGGTGAAGGGGGGTATTGTGGTTTTTTTTGCTGTTTTTTTTTTTTTATTATTCTAACAGAAGCACACTAATATCTCATTTCCTATTAATAAAAATCTGTAAAGTTTGTTTCATATTTTACCTTCAAACCATTATTTTTTTTGCTAATCCTTTGAAGTGTATTTCATTGTGCTAATGAAACATTTAACATTTCTGAGTATATAAACAAATATGTACCTGTTTACATTTGTATTTTAAAATTTCAAATAAGTAAAAAACCCCTTGAAAATATTAGTGTTTTTGAGATTTTATTTTTTACATCAGCCATTATTCTGTCGATCAAAATATTCCCATGTAGCCTTTCTCTCCAAAACTTCAGTGGATTTTTACTTTTTTATCCTGATTCTGAGTTATGATGTCCTTTATTCACCATATTTTTCCATTTTTATTTCTTGCCTTTCATAAGGACATCACTTTAGGTAGTCAGACATTAAAATGGTTTTTTATTCCAATTAGAGCATTCACAACAGTTTATTACCTTTGACAAAGAAAGCATTTAACTCATTGCACATGCATCTTGGGGAGCAGATGGAAATGTAGTGTGAATGACCACGCATAAAACTTGGATCCCAAAATTCTAAAGAGGAACAACAGAACTGCACTTAAAAGATAAGAAGAAAGGGAAACCATTACAAACTTGTTCAATAAATTTTAAGAAAAAGTAAAAGAAGAAAGAAGAGGGCACAAGGACTTTGTTATGCACTCTTATTCGCTCTTTTTCTTAGGATGCTTGCATGAGAGGAAAATATTTACAGGGCTATATTGTATGTTCTCTACTTCCAGTCAATCATACAGAAACTTGTCAAGTCAAGGAAGGAAAACAGACATAGATATCACCTATGCTTCTTTTTAGAAGATAGACGTCTAATATTCTAATATTGAAATGAAGGAGCAAAATTCGGTAAAAAGAGAAATTTGTTTATCAATAATTTTGCTGTATATCTTCAAGTGTGCTAATGTGCTTCTATGTTATTCTGCCCAAATTTTCTTCTCATATATGATAGAAGTTTTTAATGATGAAGAACCTCTGAAGGATTAAAGTGAATCTTGTTTATTTATAAAAATTTCAGGACTATGTACGTACCAGTGCTTCTTAATCCTGTTTTTTTCCATTCAGCATCTCTTCAATGGACATATAAATGTGTTTCATTTTTACTGCAGTCATTATGTCCCTAAATAATTCATGACTGAAAAAGAATGAAGAAGACAGTCTCATGAATTCTATTGTATTTAAGTTTATGTATTTTTATTTATTTATTTTTACTCCATTTTTGTAACCATTACATGTTCTGGTGTGCTTTGCTTGACTACCTCATAATAATTCCACATTGTCCCCTTGGGACATTGCAACTGTATTTCAAACATAAAACACTCTAAACATGTTCCAGCTGAAAATTCACTGCTTTGTGCTCTTTGGTTTACACAACACCCTCCCCATTGCTGCCAACTATCAGATAACTAATCATAGTCAATAAATAAATATTAAAAAGCAAGTATCAAGAGGAAAATTACTTGCAGGTGACAAGACAAATTATGTGAAGTTGTATTATACAGCACAACTGGATTTTTTTTGTCAGTTTTTAGCAGCAGGAACATTGAGGGAGTTTGTGTACAGCCTTGAGAGAGGCACAGAGGTGTTAGAGTCATGCTCTATTTATATTATTACAGCTAATGGGAACTAAGCCAAAGGCATGACCCAAAGGATGACCAAAAGCTGAACTTTGCTTGATTGACTTGGGAATATATATTACGTTTCTTGACACCACCTATGCTAATGAAGTAAAAACTTTGCATTATTTACATGTATGACAGAAGTCTCAAACTCCACCTAATTATGAAATAATATCAAATTAAACTTTATCTTTTCCCAACCCTCAAAGAAAACAATATTAATATAACCTAGGGGAGGGATATGAAGAAGGGAGAAGACTCCACTTTTGTATCCAGGGATGGTTGACGACTTGTACCCATCTCCTCCCTCACAGTGATACCTTACCATCAAGTAAGCTTTATTCCACAGTAATACTGTTTCTTATGCTTTCTGATATCAGTGTATTTATTACAAATTTCTGAACTTTATCCTGTCACAACAACCACCCTTAATGTGCAGCCCACACTATTTCTGTAAATGGGATAGTGGTTGTGACCAGACTTACAGTGTAACCACGCTTTTTTTGCATCTGGCACCTTACCAGACTTATAGTGCCAAATTACTTACTCTACAATTTTATTTGTGAAGGTCTCCTGGGGACTTGATCAGACAGATACTGTAGTAACTATGAATGTGAAAGCCTAGCCACCTCTGGGCCCTCTACCTCTGCTGATAACCCAGAAAGCAAGGGAGTTCCCTTTTCTTAAATTTATACGAGACGCTAACTTTCCTTTCCCATTTGTTGGAGGGTTGGTATTTTCACAGTTTCTGGGCTTGCTCATGTCCTTCCCATTTCCTTTTGCATCCTTTACCACTTTCAACTCCAGCTGAGCATTGGTTTTCCTAATCCCCGCTGTGAATGCTTAACTCTTGCATTTAAACTCCTCAGTAATCTCCCACCTCAGTAATCTATACTCCTCAGTAATCCGCCCCTTTTCCACCTCTAATACATTTCCTTTTTGCCTTTAGACTGAGTCAGACACTTCAGGCTGGACCAAGCAGAATTTTCCTATTACTGCTTGTTTTCTTGAAGCTGAGAATGGGCTGCTCTTGTGCATTAAGGACATGTCCCTGAAGCCTCCTTGAAGGAATAGGCTGCTCAGTGAAGTGGTGGAATCACCATCCTTGGAAGTGACCAAAAGGCGTGTGAATGTGGCTCATGGGGAAATGATTTAGTGGTGAACACAGTGGTGCCAGGTTAACTGTTGGAGTTGGTGATTTTAGAGGTTTATTCCAACCTTAACAGGTCTATGAGGTCTCATGGGCTTCTTTACCCTTCTTAGAAACTGAGCTTTTCAGATCCTGGTGAAATCAGCACCGATCATCTTAAAGCCCAGGGTCTTTGATCTACCTTTTGCTGTCCTGAGGATGTTAAACTCTATTTTGTTATGGTCACAGCAGCCAAGTGACTAACACTTTCTTGGTCAGTTCTTCTTCCTTTGTGATTAGCAGACTCAGTGATGCACCTCCTCTTTTTGGTCCATCCAGTTTCTGTATCACATATTTGTCTCTCAGACACTGGAATGCACCTGCCTTGTTTGTGCTCACCACACTCTTCTTTCTATAAAATCTGTAGCTGTCAGTTTCCTGTAAAAGTCACCTTCTGAGATGAAGAGATTTCTTCTGTCTGTTAAAAAAAAATACACCATCAGAGTTCAATTTCAACCTGTCCCACTGAGACCTCTGATTATATTTGATCTAGTCAAGATTTTCCTTAGCATTATTCTTGTTGAAAAGAGTGGTAGCTGCAGTACTGGAGAAGCTTTGACAATCTGTCTGCAGTGTCCTAGGTCCAAGAGATGGGGCAAACCTCTAAACATAACAGGTTTATTTAAAAGGAGCCCAACACTACTCTTATATATCATTTCTTCCTTGTGTTTAAGTCAGACACAGCGGGACCAAATGCCTTCCTTAGCACAATTTCCTCCTCTCTGAAAACATGCTGAAGGATAACAAAGACCTCTTTTTGTTGACAGAAGCCACAAGACCTCTTTAGATCTGTGAGTGGTAAGGCAGAGAGGGGAAAGGTTGAGAGATATGAATGGAGGGGAAGAGATGTAAGGGTTGTTCATAATCACGTTCATATAAAAATATCCCTTAGACGTAATTCTTTAGAAATAAATTTGAAGCCTTGTCTGATGTTATGTGCTGGAATCTCCAAAATCTTGCATTTTGAGTGAGCCTATAAAGTTTCCTTGTATGGAGTTAAAACTTTGTTAGTTAAAGTACCTTATATAACTGAAGCAGACTTTTAATTCTGTAATAACTTAGTACAAGTATTCGCTGACCAAGTTTTTACACCTTCAGGGAGATCAAGATTAGATCTTGCTCAGAAAAGAATTTGCGAAGTATATCATTATAACTTAGCAGTTCATTGAAAAATCTTTAGTTAAGTTTGTGATGTTTCAACACAAATGTTTTATTTTTTTAAGTATTTCACAATTTAAATCTTGTTTTAAAAGCTATGGCTGTTCTTGTGAATTACATGATAGAAAGATGGAAATGCTGAGGACTGAGTCGGTATATGTTATACTAGAACATACCATGAGCTCTCAACCACACAGGTTTGACCCAGCAGGATAACTGAGTGTGCATTAAACCATATATCTCAACAATCTGCACAAATATTCACAAATTATACCTGGTAACACTATTTCTTCCCCAATTTTGGCAACAGACTCATACTTCCAATTAATGAAATGTAAGCACATCCACTTTACATCAAACTTCAAAGCCTTAGTAGAAGATAGACAAACGCTCAAAATTCAGAGTACACGCAGAATAAAACAGGATAAACATGTGTCATCAATACTGGATAATTTAGTAAGTGAAAGAAAAGCTACTAGTCTATAAGATTAAAGGGAATACACAGAAAAATATTTAGTCCCTGCTAACCTGACTGACTCCCTCATACCAGATCTGGTGAGCAACTTAACCATGGTTATATGAAGTGTAAAAAACCCCCAACAGTTTTCCGAGTGCCAATAAGTGCCAAAACCCCTTTATTGCTAGAAATAAAATTTTATATTCTTAAAAGACTAATTCTGATTCAGTCCAGTTACTTAAAAAATTAATTTAAAAATGAAATTATGTATTGCTATTATAGGCCATTGATAATTGTCTCTAGGTTGCTCAATGAGAATTTCTTGCATGTAAATCACCCTCTTTTTTTATACTTTTGCTGTTAATTTTGCTGCTGTTTCTGTTTGTTTTCTTATCTCATAGCTGGTTCCAGTAAATTATTCTTATATTAACCTTTTCACCTTTTTGTGCCTCCAATTCTCAACTCCATCCCTGGAGCAAGAAAGGGGAGGGAAAAGAGGGGGAGCAAGCTAGTGGCACCTCATTTGAGAGAGTCTCAGGGAGAAGGGGGCATTAAACTGGGGAGTGTCATTCCTAAAGCTCGACACATCAGAGTAATGAACAACTGAGTTTATAAATTCATAGGAAAACTTCAAACCCTCAGGCACAGTTCACTAATAATTTTTTTTAATCCCATGTCTAAACTGGTCATTCACTATTTTTGGGTTTTTTGTTTGTTTGTTGGGGCTTTTTTTCTTTTTTCTTCTAAATTTGCAGGTACATTCAATCGGATTTTCCTTTCACCTATCCGTAGTCATGAATCTTTTATGACACCTATTCAAAATCATATGAATATATAAATGCATATATGTGGACACACACACAAATCATATCTATATCCTTTGTCAGCATTATAAGTAATTGAAAAAATAATATTTTTTCTCTTGAGAGAGATAGATTACAGCAAATTGGCTATTTGTTCTTCACATTTTGCTTATAGTCCTTCCATTTTACAATACACATTTTACTATCCAGAGATGAAATTGTATTCTGTGGGAAATTTTACTGGAGCATAAGCAGACACACTTACTCATACCCTCACACAGGTTTTAATAATTGTATGTATGTTACATTTTGGGGAAGTAATATATTAGCAATAATTTCTCTAAATGTTGCATTTGATTTTACTCTCGGAGAAGCAAATTTCAACTTCCCTTACATTTAAGACTAAAGAGAATCTAAAAAAAGCCTAAAAAACCAACCACAAAACAAGTAAGAAATTTAAAAGTCTCTTTTTAGAATAACATCATTAGTAGTCAAAGAAATCAGAAGGAACATTTTCTACTCATTCTGATAATGAAAAACGTAAATATTAATTTAAAAAATATAGACTAGAGCATGCAGTTTATATAAAGGTCAATATATTTTTTCAATTTTAGAAAGGGATTTTAAAGTTTTAGTTGGCTAAATATTTGAAAGAATTTTGAGACCATATACATTTATAGTGGAAATAAAGAAATTAGAAACTCTAAAGCTGTTCAATTAACAGCATTTTAATACTGAATAATAAACTTTCAGTCTGCCTAATGGAAAAAAAAAAAAAACCTACATAGTTATGTCTGATAGGCTCTCTGAAACTATTTCTTTCCAAAACATTAGTGACTAAATGGAGTGTAGAATTTATAACAACTTGGTGCTTCTTGTGTTTGTACGTAGACTATAGAAGAATCACACTTGTGACTGTCAATATTTTGATATTTGGTTTACTCTTAAAAAACTCTATGTGTTTTGTTTTATTGCAAGTGTTAAAATTTACTTCCACTTAGAGAAGTCTGGTACAAAGGAAGTGTGTGAAAGTGTTTGGGTTTTTTAGTTCAGAAAATTTCACTATCCATGTGATTACTGCAAACACAATTTATATTTTTAGCATAGTACAGGTGTATGTAATTAAAAAATAGCCATTTTTTAAAATTGTGCACTGGTGTAATTTACATACAGCTTTTATCTAGACACTGTAATGTACACATCTATATATAGATTATTTCTACCTCTATAATATATATATGTAATTACTACATCTATAATAACAATAATACATTATATCCCCTAAGTTCAGCCTTCTCCAGTGCTCAGTCACCCTCACAGTAGAAAACTCCAGGAAACACTTTTTTACTGTGCAGGATATCGAGCTGTGGCACAGGTTGCTCAGAGATTTTGTGGAGTCTCCAACTTTGGAAATGTTCAAAAGCCATCTGGACATGGTCCTGGGCAACTGGCTCTAAGTGGCCCTGCTTGAGCAGGGGAGGCTTGGACCAGATGACATTCAGAGGTCATTCCAGCCTCAGCCCTTCTGTGATTCTGTGGTCCATGGTATAAATACAAAGGCTCAACATAAATAGTTGACCCAGAAGAAACAGATTATTTTCCTGTATAAATGCTTGCTTCTTTAATCAGATTTTTGTATTAACTTTTGACCTGTATTCAGTGGGAATATTAGAACAATTAGTTTCTGAACTGAGCAGACCTGAAGGGAAATTCTAACAGCTGAAGTCGATAGGAATTGCAGTTAATTTCAGCATAATCAGTACTCCACTGAGTCTTTTTTTATCTAAAGAGATAAAATGATAAAAAAAGATATGATTAGATCAAAATGTGTTTTTCTTATTCAATAAAAGGCATTTAGCCATGGAAAGCCATTTCACTCCTTGCACGATATTTATTTTTTGTATAGATTTGGAAAATATACAAAATTTAGACTCAGACAGGAATTTTCCCAGTAAGAAACCATACGAAGTCAAAGGAAAATATTTGTTTTCTACTGAACAGTACTTGTCTTTTTATTCATTATCTTTTTTTTTACCCCATCACCTTGTGTGATCTTTATTTCAAATTTGTGAAAATCACCAGCTTAAAGTTTACTAGTATTTTCACACAAATGCTCACATGGAGCATCACATTCCCCAGTAGCTGGCACCTTCTCCTACTTGCTGGATAGTCCAATGTGATGTTCACACACAGAGGCTCAAAATAGGAAGGACATTCATAAAGAAGACAGTTAGAAATAGGATTTAGTAAGAGGATTTAATAAGAATGTAGGACAGTCACAGTAGCATTCAGCGTGACATGTATAACGACCACCTTCTACTAATATGCAATCTGTGCCTTTTATCCCTCTTTTTCCAACTTGTTCTTTCTGGGTTGGTGTTGATCCCTCCAACATTCCATAAAAATTGCTGTATAATCTCCAGAATCTCTGTTCTATTCCAAAATAGTTTTGACCTCCAGCCCTCAGTAAGTCATATGTCCCTTAAAGCAGCACCTCCCTTAGTTTCCTTGCATTTAGCCACAGACAAAATCTTTGAATGTCATACAGTGACTTTCAGCTGCACATTTATAGAAGGACTATAGAGATGAAAGATGAAATTCAGTTGTTGTAATTGGAAAATGATGTTGTGACAGTCATGCTCTTTGACAGTCCTTAAAAAAACAATTAGACTTTAGAATGCGCATTTCAAAATTGCAAGACCAAGGTTAAGTTTGGTTACTACCATGTAGATCAAGTAGCTTTTTTTTTAAGCACCACTACTATTTTTTCAGGAGCATATTTTACTGAAAGCAGAGGTCTGCAATAGCCCCAAAGTAGCAATACAGTAATCAGAACATAATTCTGGCTTGCCTTGAGCCCAGATAGAAGTATATTATGATAGCACTAACAATACTGCATAGTATGTACACCGTATAACCACAATATATAAATAGTTTGTAACACCATTAAGTCAAGGTTAGGAACAATCTATAACCATTTTACTTTAGTTTGTGACCACTAAAGCAACAAAGATATACATAGCTCCACATAGCAAAAGGTAACTATATTTTACATATTGGTGAGAAAAAACAGTTGTATTAGAAAAATGAATGATTGAAATCCAAACCAAAAATAGCCTTGAAACATTTGTTTAAATCCTTGTGACAAATTTACTTTCAAAAAGGGACTTTAACCATATAAACATAATAACTGAATTTAGATGTGAAGAGATACTGAGATGGGGATGCAGAAAATTCTTAGACGTCTACTCTAGTGAGATACGATTTCTCTCTGAAGCCTGTTGAAATATTACACTGAAAATTTCTGGGATGAATATTTAAAAAAATATGTGTTCCTACTTTTTCTTTGTTTATTTTCTAAATTCTGCATATTAAAACTGAATGAGACTTATAGGTATGATTAGAAGGAAAAGGTTGCTATTTATTACATTTGTTACTGTTGTTTCAAAAAGCATTTAAGGAGTGTAAGAACATATCAGATTACTGAGAATATCGATTTTACAGTTACCATTAAGCTTTTAAGATAAAATAACAAATTTTTACTTGGAAAGATATATTACCCAGGTCTCTTTTTCTCAAGAAAATATAAACACGGAAAAGTACTTTAAAAAAAAAGGTCCCTACATCTTTCAGTAATCCAAAAAAATACATAAACCCACACTATCAAAAATTAAAGAAGGTAAAGTAGTGTAGGCAGAAAGTTCAGAAGAGGAATGTGAGTTAAAAATAAGTGCAAAAACTATTGATTTTATCAATATCATGCCATGTTTTGTCTCTTGACGGTCTGTCTCAAAGCATTTTTTGAGCTGACTAGAAAACATGCTCCTAAGTATTTGTGTGCATAAGAACCTACCTAGTTGATAGAGAAAAAAAGAACAACTTACCATGTCCAGCACTTTATTTGGTAGTTCTTGTAGCATCACTAGGATGTACCAGAACAAACTATCAGCTAGAGTGCAGAGATGAAACACAATCAATGAGCAGATGTGTCACGAAGGCAAGTTACCACACCCAGAGTTCTGGCCCAAAGGTATAAATAAATAAATCTACTCTTCATCAAAGAAAGCTACCCAATAGGTCATTTTTATGCAAGGCCTAGGGAAACTGAGAATGCTACAATTTCTGAAGGCTGTATGGGCTTAACTATGATTAAAAGTGACAACCAACTTTCCCTCTCGGCTGTGTGCTGAGATGACCTTACAGCAGCATGCCTGTATACTCATATATTTGCACTGTTAACATTGCTTTGAAGAGATTCTTAGTGATAATTAGACTGTAGTCTTTCATGCCAGAAATATAGCTAAATATATTGTGTTCCTCAATTGTGAATTTTGTCTTTGTTTAACATAAGAGATCCTGAGAAAAAATGTGATCTCTATTTTCATTTGTGCCATTTCCATTTGTTTCTGACAAAATATGCCTTTGGTTATAGAACATTAATACTTTAAAAAAATGTTGTCATGGCAGTTATTCTAAGAAGACTGAGGGCTTGAAAGAGCAAAAAGATTCAGTATGCCTTAATAATAAATTTTACTTTTAAAAAAATCTGAAGCACCATTTTATTTTTCTTCTTGTATATGGGGAAAAAACCCAACAAAACCAAATCACAAAACAAAGCATTCAATCACCCTCCTTAGCAACAGTGAAGAGCGAAGCAATTCATGAAGACATAATGAGATGAAAGAGAAATCTCTCATGATTTACTTCTTAAGTACTTACTACTTATATTTTTCATCTCTATAAATCTATCTTATATCCCTATGTAAAAACATATTAATAATAAAGCACCGTTCTGTAAGAATGCATATGTGAAAGCTTAATCCCCTAGTAGTTAAATTGTCTTTTGTACTTTTGCTTGCACTTGGAAATTTAAATGCACTTTTTATTTTTTTTTTCCCAACCATTCTTCTGCAGTTATTTTTCAGCCAGACCAGTTTCAGAAAGCTTGAATATACACATACATCTGCACATATAAGCACAGCACCAATGATATTCAGCTGACTGGGCAAGGACACAAACCTATTAACAATGAGAAAATCTGGGACATGAGAATTGCATAGTCTGTGGTTATTAGATCTATGCTGTTCTACCATTTCGATGCAATAAATATAGTATGGTCATCATATATGCTGTGGGAATAGAAACCCAGATTTTCAGCTTCAAAACCTTGAAAATAATTCAGGGTTATATTCCTGAATTACAGAGATTTCAGGGTTCTATTCAACCATCCATCTTTAAGTCTCTTCTTTCATTACCATGTTATTATATTCTTGTGCACTTCTGAACACTTTTACCATGACCAAAGTAAAAAATTCTAGTTCCTATATATTGTTCATCAGATTCTGTCTAGTAAGAATCAATAGATCCACTGTAAACAAGATGTGCTTCCAAAATAGCAGAGGTATTTTTGCCCTCACAAAAATATTAGCTTTTAATTCAACCCATCTATACATTTTTTCTGAAGCGCTTTATATATTCTAAACTGAAACACCACTTCTCTAAAAGTTGCACAAATATCTCCTATTATCCCAGAGATTCACTTTACTATTATTATTATTATTATTATTAGAAAACTTCATCTACAGGATACTGTTTTTTACATTTGGTAGTATCAAGAATGAATTTAGCCATCACAGAAAGAGAACATCTATGTATGAAAGTAATGCTCTCTATGTAGTTGCATCAAAAAAGTGGATAAAATTTATTCAGTGTAATGCCAACTTGCTATAGCAATTTCACCTCTTAAGCTTCTTTGGCGATGTAGTGAGATGAGCAAAAGTGAGACTTTTGTTAACTCCAACTAAAAACAAGTATTCAGAAACATAAGTGCTCCTGTCATGGAGTAAGTAATGTGAAACTCTTTTCAGAACTTTCACGTCATAAAGCTGCTAAAAATAGTCTTTTCAAAATGCTTTGAGCCAGATCCACAGCAAGTGTAAATCAGTATGAATTTATTAAATTAACATATTCCTACCTGGTTCCATAATGAGACTCTGTGACAGGAATACATACTAGAGTGCACAAAGATAAATGCAGACTGAGTATGATGGTCCAGAAAATCCCTAATTCGATGTTGGAGGTTGGACTAGATGACCCCACCTGTGGTCCCTCCCAACCTTATCCATTCTGTGATTCCGTGATTCTTCTTATAATTTTTACAGATCTAATAAAATATTTTCAACATACATTCAACACAGATATGTTCAACTGCAATTTTTCCCCTTAATGAATGAGCTGATGTGAATGCTGTGTGCTGATGCTTACAACCCATGAAATTTACTTGGTTGGTTATTTCCCTTTGGAAATGAAGATAGTGTCAAAATCTCAGTTTTCTGGTCACATTGTGTAAAACCAAAAAAAATTAGCAATAAACCTTACTACGTTTGAATGAATTTAATTAATTATTTAATATCTATCTCAGATTAAAAAAATAAGCAAAAGAAAGGCAAGCACACTTTAATGCTGAGGAAATACTTTCATATATACTTTATTTATGCGAGTGACTTTTTTTTTTTTAAATCCATGTATAAAATCCAGCTAAAATGGAATATGCATAGCATAGGTGAATATGAATCAATAGGTTATGTTTCTTCTTACCTTTAGCAACCACTTCTGAAAGGCATGGTACTGGAAATTCCCTGCTATTTTTAAGTTAAAAACAATACATACAGCATTCTTAGTATCTATCTCTTCTCTTCTGTGTTGAGCATATACTTTTTTTTTTTTTCAATAATTAAACTGTTCACAAGGTCTACTTTTTCTTTCCAATTCTTCTCCCCACTGTGGGTGCAGGAGGGATGACGTGACTGTGGTGCTTTGTTACCAGCAGGGATTAAACCATGACCAGTCAATAAAACCAGATCAAATTAAGCAAAACAGGGACACAGGAAAAGTTAGGTGACTTATTCTAACTGTACAGCCTCAGACATGTAAATCATGTATGCCAGCACATACATAAAACCAAACATTACACAATTGAAATTGAGAACTTAATTTCAACACCTAACTTTCTCCTATTTTAGGGTCAGTTTTTCTGTCAAGACAAATAAAGTTGTCAGAGGGAGGTCATCACCTCATATCTATGATATTTTTATATGTGCCTAAATTTAGTTGAACCGGATCTCAGCTTTATGTTCTATCTCAGAAAGGGCAGAAGTAGTCAGGTCAGATCAGCACAGAGGAAATGGACATAAAGAAGACAGAATTCATGGTAAGTTGAACTCTCATTAGAATGTATCAGTGCACTTTTTCAATGTGATTATATCATCCAGAAGAAAAAGTTGCCTTTTACTACCACTGATGATACTTTAAGCATATAAAGTCACAGACTGAAAGAAGTACCATGCCATCAGTGTGTTCTAGATGCATACCATAAGGTCTCAGAGCTTCTCCATCTGCAAATAAAGTGTTTACATTTGTATATGAGACAGTAGTGCTGAAAGATACCTTTCATACTGAAGAACCTTCAGATACTTTTAAATAATGAAGTATAGAAAAGTCTGCAGGAAGTTTTCTAAAGGAAAATTTCATAGAAGTTGCTTTTGCATCTTCCAGAGTTTCGTATAGGATAAGATATAGGGTCACTTAGGAGATATTCTTGCATATACTAATTATTTACAACAACAAAATTGACTGGATAAATTAAATATATATTCATGTGCACACCTGTCTGTTCAAAACAGTTCCTGTTCATCTTTGAAAACTGGATCCTTACAGGAGGAATTCTTCTTTACTAGTCGGAACATTAACAAGCTGGACACCTACATTTGAGTTGTTACCATTCAGTGCCAATGGAGAGAAACATGGCTGCTGGGGAAGTGATTCCTTTGCTCCTGCTCTGTAGATCACCAGAACGAACAATGTGTTTCGCTGTAAAGGAGACCTTGTGAGGCAAGCTCAGACAAATTACTTCTCTCATGGTCTTGTGCAATTGTACTAAAATAAAATAATGGGGGGGGGAGGGGAATCCCTGCCCAGCTCTAAAAATAATTTGATTTTTTTTTTAATGAGATGAAATTTTTTTGCCACTTTTTATATTTTTTTATTGATTCAGACAATGCCGGTATTACCTTGTACAATTTAGAATGATAAAAAGGGCCTGTAGTTTTGCTCTCAGTATGAATCCATGAAAGTACAGCCAGCTTTTAATAATCTGAGGGCAAATTGACCAGTTCTAAAATGGGACTTATTAATGTCACTGACTCATGAATTTTTTATTACTTTTGCATTTTAATGGTAGTATGTTTTTTTCAGGATTTTGTTTGTTTGTTTGCTTTTGTGCAGGCTTTGGCTTTTTCTTATAGAAGCTATTATGAAATTGTGTCTTACATTCCTGTTGAAAAGAGTGTTGAAAATACAGGAATATTTTTTTACTGCTGAGCACTGCTTGCACCGAGTCAAAGCCTTTTCTGCTTCTCACCCCACCCCAGCAACAAGTAGGCTGGAAGTTCACAAGAATTTGGGAGGGGACACAGCCAAAGGCACCAAAAGGATATTCCATGCCATAATAGTGTCATGCTCAGCATATCAGCTGGGAAAAAAGAAGGAAGGGGTGGATGCTCAGTTACCATGTTTGTCTTCCCAAGCACTGTTAGACGTGAGCTGTGCTTTCCTAGAGGTGCCTGAACACCTGCCTGCCCACGGGAAGTTGTGAATGAATTCCTTGTTTTGTTTTGCTTGCATGTCCAGCTTTTGCATTATCTATTAAACAGTGTATCTCAAGCCATGACTTTCCCCAGTTTTACTTTTCTGATTCTCTCCCTGTCCCATCAGTGGGGAGTGTGTGAGTGGCTGTGCAGGGTTCAGGTATGACAGCTTGCTTTTCTTTCTCAGCTAGACGGCTTCTACATTATGACAGATAGTAAAGGGATAACTGTAAAAAATAAAACAATAAGAAAGATAGAAAAATAAACCAGTATGGTCATGTCCATATTAACAAAATTTTTAGGGTGTGCATAGGCTATAATTTTCCAAGCTAGCTTGCAGACATGCTGGTATGATCTACCTAGAAACCCATACTAGCTATCATAAGGTAATCACTGACAGTTCAGATAATGAACAATTCCACTTGAGATTCATTTCAACTTCCCCTGACAATATACATGTGTCTGATGTAACTACAATTGTTTAAGTTAGTACTCAGCTATCCTTTGTTTGTCAGTTTCTCACTAGGAGATTTATCCAATGGCTAGTGAAATCAATAAACATAGAACCAACTCCCTCTCAACACTTAAGGTGGCACACATATTGTCGTGGTTTAGCATAGCAGCTGGGAAGTAGTTGCAGAAGGCTGCATCTGCCCAGAAATGATTCTTTGCAGCAAAGTGCTAGCAGCTTCCTCTTGACCCAAGTAGAACCAATCAACTGGCCAGGTCGAATACTGGCAACTTTCTAAACCACTTAGAGAGCTAGACACGCCTCTGTGAGCCACATTTTTAAGAAGTAATAAAGCCCGGGAAGCCCTCTCTCGCTTCCGGTGGCCGAACAGGTAACTGGTGGGGGGTGGCTGGGCCAGGCCGGGCTCTGCCG
>VWZQ01005890.1:404601-415689 GCA_013397015.1 Myiagra hebetior
TCTTATTCTATTGGTTGAATGATTCCCTCACTTCCAATGTTAATTAGTCCCATGCTCAGTCTGAGCCTGTGGGCCTTCTATCTTCACTTGGTGGTCTATGACCTCCCCCGCCAGACCCAGACAGAGCTGACCTTCAGCACAGTTGCTGAGCTGACCTTCCCTGTGGACTCCTTACAGTGATACATTCTTCTCTCCCAGCCTTTTTTACCTCTCCCCTCGGCCTGAGATAGTTGACAAATAGTATATTTACCTTGTCTCAAATTCCTTCAGTTGGTTAAACTTGCAGTCCAAATTCCAGGAATTAATGGAGGTGTATTTGGGAGGGTGGGGAGTGATCTGGGTTAGGGTTAGGGTCGTGTGTATAGAGATGGCCTCCTGAATGGGGTGCCCCATCACCTTTCCAGGGATTGAGGTGAGGCCGGTAGTTCCCTGGGTCCAGTCCTCAGGCCCCTCTCCTGGTTGCCACAACCTTCCAAGGATGGTCAGGAGAGGCCTTCCTATAGTGTCCACCAGGTCTCTCAGCACTCGTGGATGCATCCCATGAGGGCCTATGGACTTGTGAATATCGTTTGCCTAAGTGCTCTCTAATCCAAACCTCCTTGATCAAGGGAAAGCCTTCCAACAATCCTTTACACTGGCATTCTGGGTCAGAGATTCCTGAGGACTGGTCTTATCATAATTTTTATCTTTCTGTTTTGTGAGCATAAGAACATTTAGTTTTAATTTTTAATACAGTTTCCCTTTTGAATTTCAAAATATACCAAATGTTTTTCTTTCTGCTTGTTAGAAAATTTGGCCAAAAAAGGTCTGTAAGTCTCAGCAGAGATAGGGTTTTTTATATTTTCTTAACACTTCAATGAATGCAGGTACTTAATTAGTTTATTCGCTCCTAACCGAAATCACTGTTAATAAAATAGTGGTAATAATAAAAAGGACCTTCAGCAGGAATAACGTAGGCTTAAATGACAAATGAGCACCATTTATTTGAAGTTATAGGTCATTTGTTCAGATGCATCCTTGGTTAGGAAATTGTCCAGATTGTTAGATGGCTTATGCAAAATAAGCATTCCACTTTCTGATGGAGAACGGTGAATGATAAAAAAGTACCATCAAGAGTAATGTGTAGTTACAGCACAGAAAAAACATTTCACAGGATGAAAGCACAAGTTGACTTCTCGCCTCCTGCAGTGTTTCCTCAGATCATATTTTAAACTCATTGGGAGTAAGGCTGAAACTAGAACAGTCTCAGCTTTGTGCAACCTTTGTTAATGAATTTGATTATCAAGATTGTCAGTCAAGTTCTTTCCATCAGATAAAATTGTGCAACACTAATAACTGGAGAAAACTAAAAACTAAAATAAATTTCCTATTTAATAATCAGAGAGATCATTTCTTTCTATGAGAGATAACCCCTTTTCCATTTTTTTGTCATAATTCCTGTAGTTCATAACACTGTCAATCTGCAAAAGTCTCAACATTCTTCCAAATCTCTGTGATTTCTCCTCCTTTTCCATTTTCCTTGCAGACTCTCCTTCAGCATAATACCTCACTTCTTTGACATACCTGAGCACCAGTCAGACAGAAAAGCAGCATGTCCTAGGCTGATATGCAGATATTTGTGGTCCGATTAAACACTCATAGCATGAATAACCACAGCACTTTTCATAGAATCTTTTCACATTCATTTCTTTTTTCTCTCCACCTAGACGCTAATCTTTAGCAAACTTTTGGGAATTCCTCTCTTTGAAATCTCTTCTTCCTTCAGCACAACTGAAATAAGGTAATGGGTTCAAGAGTTATCTAGAGAGTATTGGAAGTCACCCTCCTTGTCAAAGGAGGCCAAAAAGGGGGGAACATAATTATTTAGTTTATTTCCCAGAGAGTTTTGGCTGCAGATGTTTCCTGAGGTTGGAATTGGAGCTGATGGAGAGCTTCTGGTTTAGAATTAAGGAAATGACATGCAAAGGTGATGTTATAGTGGGTGTCTGCTTAGGCCACCCAACCAGGTAGAACAAGTGGATAAGACCAATAGGAGCAGTCTCACATTTGAAAGCCTTGATCCTCACTGGGGACTTCAGTCACCATGATATCTGTGGAGGGTCAACACACCAAGGCATACACAATCTAGAAGGTTCCTGGAGTGTATTTGTGACAAATTCCTCCTACAAGTGATAGAGGAGTGAATGAGGAGAGGTGCATTTCTGGATCTGAGAGTCGCCAGTGAGGGGATTGAGGGGATCATTGGCAATGTGGAGATTAAAGACAGCCCTGTCTATGGCTCATAAGATGAAGGAGTTCAGGATCCTGAGGTCGGGGAGGAGAATGAAAATGAAGTCCCACAAATCTGGGTAAGGAGAGAGCAGACTGTTGCCTCTTCAAAGACCTCTTCAGCAGAGTCCCATGATATAAGTTCCTAGAGAAGAGAGGCCCAAGAAAGCTGCTTAATATTTAAGTATCACTTCATAAAAGCTCAGCAGACCTCCATCCCAAATTAATAACCGGTCAGGTAAAAATGCCAGGAGGCCTGTGTGGATGAACAAAGGCCTCCTGGCCAAACTCAGAAATAAAAAGAGAGCAAATAGAATGTGAAAACAAAGATAACCTGGGAGGAGTACAGAAACAGTCTAAGCATCCAGGGATAAAGTTATGAAAGCTGAAACCCAGCTGGAATATGATCATATAAAAATGCAGAGGCAATAAAAGAAAATGTGAGGCCAATGCTCCATGATTTGGTTACAGTGTTAGTTATAGAGTGCCTTTTTCTGTCCCAGACTTTACTTACATGACCTAGGTTACACTACAGATGTATTCCATTACCACCAGCTGTGGGCCATTAGCTGTTATCTCCTGCTATGACCCACCCCTGATAACAGACAATGGGCCAGCAAGAAACCACTGCATGACTCATGGACTTACCTCATCCTATTGTGAGATGCTCCACCCAGGAGGGAGGAGCCAAGCATTCCCACCTGGATATAACCTGCCCTTGGAACTGCCTGAGTTAGCCCTGTCTACTGGGTTCCCAGAGGACAAGAGCTACCACTGGACCTTCAGCTGGAGACCAGACCTTCCATAGGATCACTGCTTCAACTGAGCTACTTCATCTGGACTGCTACCACCACCCTAACAGGGTGTCAGGTTGTATCTGACTTTGTCAGTGCTTTTTCCTTGTGTGATTTCACTTATTTTTAATTTTTTTTCCTATTAAATTTTAATTCTGACTTACGATATCCCACTGGTTTGTTTTCAAACCAATACAATACAAGACCTCACATATGAGAGAAGGCTGAGAGTGCTGGGATTGCAGCTTAGAGAAGAGAAGGTTTGGGGGGCTTGTTACTCACGTATATGAATTCCTGAGGGAAGGATACAAAGAGGATGGAGCCAAGCCCTCTCAGTAGAGCCCAGTGCCAGGTCCGGACAAATGGGTACACGCTGAAATTTAAGAGGTTTGCTCTGATGATCAGGAGGCTTTTTTTTTTTTTTTTCTTTTCTTTGAGGGTGACTGAGCACTGGAATATGTTGCTAAGGAACGTTGCAGAGCCTCCATTCTTAGAGGTATTCAATACCTGTCTAAACAATGTGTTTGACATAAGGCACTTAGTGGCCTTACTTGTGCAGTTTGGTTGGACAAGATGTCCTCCAGAAGTCCCTTCCAATCTCAACTCTTCTGTGATTCTTGATTTTAAAGAAAGGTATTAATCCAGAATAAAAGCAATAGTGTCTTGAGATAAGAAAGCTTCACAAGTTTAGGGTAATTTGTCTAAGGGATTGTTTCCACTCCAATCTGTGATAACATTATTTGGAATCATTATTAATTTTAAAAGAAAATAGCATCAAGTCATTTTAGATGTTGGCACACTTCACGGAAAAGTCACGAACATAACAGGGGCACCGCAACAGCCTTCCCATACTGTGAAAACTGTGACAACCTACAGGCTGTTAACACCAGAATGATTCAAGATGTTAGCATTATGTAGAAATTCATAAATCAGAGTTCAGTGATATTCAAAAAATATTTAAATATAACTTAAAAATTCTCTGTTAAAGCAGAGAGTTTTAAAAATACTACTACCTCTTCAAGAAACAAGACCATTTAAAAAGCACGTGAGATAATTTAATAATGGGTTATATTTTCTAAATCATATTTCTGATTGTTCTACTGAGATTTTTTACTGTTATTCCCATTAATTTTCATTGCCGAAAAGCAATGGTAAAGGAATGTGAAACATGTAAAGTGGATAAAGGAATTATTACTAAAGAATTACATAATAATTTGCCAATTTTTTTAATTCTGTGACTATTCAAATGAAAAATACACTTCAAGAAAATAAGCTGAAAAAATTTAACACACATATATTTTTATATGGCCTTCATTCCAAAATAAGTGGCTTACCTTGAGCTCTAATTTCCAGTTTAATCAATATGAGGTTCCCCTCTGGTGGTTTTTATGTTTTTCTCCTATATTTAGAGATTTCTTTATAAAATTGATATGAATAAAGCAAAGATAAAAATGCCAATGCATAAAAAACTAACTTTTGAGAAAATCAATATTAATTGCACCAAAAAAATGGATCTATGTTCTTATAAAGGAAATAAAAATCAAAGAAATTGATTTTCCTTCATGTCAATATCTGTAAAATCTATTTCATCTATAAGAATGTAAATAAAAGTTAAGGCCTAGGTGTAATGGCTAAGATCAATTTTTCTTAAGTTTAGATGCGTATAGATAATGTAGACATCCATGTCACTCCAACATGGATATCTACATGATTTATTGTAACTGAATGCTCTTCTGGGGTGTGATTCATTTATTTTTAAATAGACATTTACTAATTGGCTTCTCCCCAAGTGCTTATATATCTCTGTTAAATTGAAAAGAAGTTTAAAATGAGTATCAGATGTGTTTATGCTATGCGCACATAATCAAGTGAGATTTATCCACTAAAACCATTTTGATTCTGTTACTTGGTATGAAGTTTGGATTTCAAGCTCTAGCAGGTTTGTAGAAATGACCTTCAATGGGCCTCTAATCAAGGACTCTCTAAAGATAAAAAGGTCATTTATTCTGAGACTCACCACTTAAACCTGTACAATAGATGAGTGAAAATTGCAAAGTGCAGGAACAAGTCTCATCTCTTGCTTGAGAGGACCTTTCAACATCTGAGTTGAATCAGAGGTACACTTTAAACTGTTCTAATTACTTGCTCAAGCAGAACTGCTTTTAAATATACCAAGAAAAAGAGGACCTGAAGAAAAAGAAGGTTGTAAACCTAACCATTAGGCACATACCCAGGAAAAGCTAAAACTAAATTCCAAACCCGCGTTAAGCTCTTGAATCTCAAACACATTTTTAGGTGAGAGAATGATTTTATAATGGCAAATTAGGATAAAAACAGAGATGTGGATGACTCCTAGCTAACTTGTCTATTTGATTTTTCAGCATCTTCTTTGTGGATTTCATATTACCCTGTTTGTGTATAGACAGAAAATACTCATAAAGACACTGCAATCCCTTATTTTCTCCTCCTCTCTAGCTGAACTCTGCAGCAACAAACTAAAGTAATATTTATTTTCACCTGTATTTTTAGATCCCCATGATTCTTCCTTTGTGTCCTTGATTACACAACAGCCCAGCACCACCAGGAAATAGACTTAAATCCTCACCCTCTTTTCCTCGTATCCCAGAATATCCTATATGCATGCAATATAGTATAAGGCTTTATTTTTTCTGGAAGCTGCTACTGGTCGTTGTAATTTAGCAATACTTAACACCTTGCTTTACGAATCTAGGGTAAGTTTAGAAAAACACGAAGGGTTAGAAAGTACTGGAGAGGAGACAATCCAATCTGTGTGGAAGTAGAGAGTAAATCAACTAATATGCTTGCAGGTGTCCAGATTGTCTGAAAATTTGAAAATCCACTTATTCTCCCACAAGCGCAAGTGCCTATAACCTCTGTGCCGAACAGCCTGGATCTGATCATACTCTGCCTGAGCCCTGAGGCAAGGATTTAGTAAGACAAAGAGAACTGAAGACACTCAAGTTTCCTTTCTAACTCCTTGTTATTGCGTGAAGAACTTCACTCACAGGAGTCAGTACTAGTTATATCATTATGATTGTGACTTTGAATGGGATATGGCCTGATAAATACCCAAAGATGCTTGCCCATTGGTCAGAATACAACCAAAAGATAGTAATGGCTGTGAGCAGAATTCAGACATTTGTAAAAACAATTCAGTTTCTCATAATACTCCCTTCACCCTGAAGATTTTAATTATTTAAATAAACCCTGTCAAGCATGGCATTTCATTATTACAATTCTTAATTACAAGTGAAATGTCTATTTAAAGCTCTTGTGAATCTTTGTATTTATCATCAAAAAACTATCTCCAATAATATGCAAATTACACTGCAAGCTCCCACTTGGCAAGACTTACAAGAACTTAGAAATGCAGCAATTTATCTAAAGAATGGCATCATTTAACAGATTAATTGTGTGGTAAAAAGTATCCATAATTGCTGTTATACTTCCTGGAAATGCACTTAAGGCTCAAAAGTCTGGAAGTAAGATGGTAAGAAAAAGTTGTCCCGACAAGTTGAGTTTTTGTACAACTTATGGCTGAGTAAAGGCCTCAGCATAGTGATTGTTCAATTACCACATTCTGTAATTCTAAATATTTGAGTAAGGTCTGTGTGTACATCCATATAAAAAGTCTTCAGTCAGTGCCTCTTCCCACTGATTTAAACAGCCCTTATAAAAGTAGTGATCCACAAATAATAAATGAAACAGATAACTAGTTAGAGCAAATGAAAACTACATAATTTTTATAAATATATTTAATTTTAATAAATAATACAAACTATTCATAATCCACAATATTTCTAAACGTGTATATTACGTTATCCTACTATTTAACCTTGTATTGATAAGCTAGATAGTTATACTGTACACAATACGACCTTTTGAAGCATTTGGTTAAAATAACAAATTTTCTTGCTAGCCAATCACAGTATGTTAAGACCAGCAAAAATTTTACAGAAAGAACCTGTCCTCAGGTGAAAAAATAAAAAAAATAAAGAATATTCCTAGCTCTCAATTCAGAAGATTTTTTGTCAATTTATTCCTGAGTTTCATTGCCTGTTATCTTTGAGTTTGAGTATGCTTATGAGCTCATGAATCATAATTTTCTCCAGCCTTCTCATTAGCTATCAGAAAAAATATGTTAAAAGAGTTCTGTAGTTGATCTATCCTTCTTGTTGTTTGCTCAGCATAATTTGTCTCCCTTCCCCCAGCCCCCAAGCCGTTGATTTATAGAGAACTTTTTAAATAGTAATAAATGAAAAAACAGCTGTATTGTTTTTGTTTTTTTTTTTTTCCTTCAAAAGCAGTAATGTTTATAGGAAATCTAAAAAGCTAATTGTTAGAAAATAAGAATTTCACAGAAGCAATTTTAAAATTCTAAGAATTAGAATTCTCTATACATAATTCTCTAAGAATTAATTCTCTATACATATAAGATAATACTGACATGAAGACTTTAAAGATATTGCTTGATAAGGTAGGACAGGTGAGGAGTTTTGAAAATTGAGTTCCATGAATGTACATGAGACTTAATTTTTATATTTCTCCATCTTCCAGTTTTGGCTCATTCTAGTTTGTTCTCTCCAGGACAATGTTCAGTTTGTATGATTCTGGGGATACTTTGTTGGAGTAACAGCTCCCAGAAGGCACTGCTTCCATCTTCTTTTCACAGTCCTCCAACATTGTTTCATCAAATTTTCACCCTCCTGCCCTCACAACATGTTCAAGACACACCCTCCATTTCATAAAAATATCACTCAGTTGGTCTGTGGCAGCTTCACATTATTTAAATATTCCTAAAAGAACAACCCACAAAAGTAGTAATGAAGACAGAAAGTCAGGGAATCAGTGTGGGAGCCAGAAAAAATGCTGTGGTGAAAATAGTGCATTCTAGGAGATGTGTCCACATGAGCAATATGGACATCTTTCAGAGTTCATGACTTAAAAGACACGTCTTTGAACTCCTTGAAGCTGAAGTATTTATCAAACCTGTAGCATATTAAGCAGATTCTGGACCCAAACTGAATGATGAAAAACATGCAGGGATCATTTTACTCTAAAGGTTAGACTAATCCTTACCATATACCAGTATGATTTATCAAATTAGGAATGACTGTATGGGTAAGGTGTTGATCCCCTTTATTGCACATTTATAATTACCTTTTTGGGCTACTGCCCACTCTGTAAATAAAAAAAATCCCAAACAAACAACTGGAAAGATGACCTAAATCGTATCAGGGAATTACTGATGACTACTATCAAAGCTACACCACAGCTATGTTTAATTTACTATTACAACTGCAAACTGGGTTCTTGTTTTTGAGAGATATAGTTTAGATGATTACTTTAAGAGTTCATCAGTCATTGTGGGCAGAGACATAATTCTTAATTGCAATCTGGAAAGTAATAAAATATAAATAAATTATGTTGTATCTTATAAAAGTCTTACATTACCAGTTAACCTAATAAAGTACAGCTTTCCCCAAGCAACTTTTTTATTTATCCTTATTACCGAAATACCAGAGCCGAAAACCAACTGCTCCATTTCTCTTTATTGACCTAAAAACTAGGATGTAAGTATACACATACATAACAGGGATGAATGTACATGCAAATTTGTTTACCATTTATTTATTTTCTAATTTGTCACTGAGGCAAAATATTTTCATCAAGAAAATATCAATTATTTTAGACATTCAAAAAATAGTTTCATTCAATTTGTATTTAAAATCCGTATAAAATGGAGAATACAAATATATTTTTTTTTATTACTCCGTAGATGAGATTCACCTTGCTTGCTTGATAACCTAAATGTCTTAGTAGCTATATTTGAGACAGTCAGCATGGGTCCTATCATCATTTAATGGATACTGGCTTTTTCTGGCACTGTTCATCTGACCCATTAGAGTCCATAACCCTGCCCACATATTTTTGATATATGTATGAGGAGTTAAGTTTCATAGTGGCTCTTACACTGAAGATTTAAAAGGATATTTATCCAGGTTATGCACCTGTGTATAACAAGTTCTTCCAATTTAGACGAATTCTTAGTACATTTTTGTACCTGAATTGATTTTTCCTGCTTAGAAATAAGATTCTCTGGTTCTATGTCCTATTTATATAATCCCCAGGTCCTGGATTACAATTATTTTGGTGCTTCATTTTGTTTATGTGCTCATTCAAATCTAGTCATACTATTTCTAGCTAAGACCTGCAGTGCACTGGGTAGATCTCAGAGGACAATAATCCTAAAGAAGTCCCAGAAACTTGTAAGAAAGTGCAACAGGGAAATAAATACACACATCATATTGTTTACTATTGTGTACTACTTTTGACCAAAGACAAATCAATGTCTAAGTAGAATGCATCTTTGCTTCTTACTTCTTTGCTGACACATATTTCTGGAACTGTAAAATAAAGATTTGTTAGGAAATGGGAGTAAGGTATTGCGCTATCCCAGGTATCAGCCTGAACCTGGAAGGGAAATAGGGAAAAAGAAGTTCTGTACTGAGAATATAATTACAGCAAGGAATATTCATGGCCAATAGATTGTCTGCTAAAGAATTAGCAGTGTATCTTTATCAGCAAGTCTGGTAATTCAGCCACGCCTTTGAGCACTGATTACAGCGCAGAGACACTGCACCCAGAGGAGCCTGTATGCTCACACACACCTGAGAAGGCCCCATGGATCAGCACATCTGGTGACAATCTCTGGGCAGTAATGTACAGCACCATGTTATATTTTGACTCCATATCCAAAATTTTCATTTTCATCACCTTCAGTCCTGCTATTTCAGTACTTTGATTACGACAAAGTTATTTTCTTATACTTTTCTAATTTCTAGGCATTTCTAGACCAAGAATAGTAGAGAATGTATTCCTAAAAGTCTTTCTATAGTCACCTAAGGGTGCAGTAAAAGCCTATATGAGGCACATAGACATAGTTCTACCCATGTATAATTGGTGACCTCTTCTTTGTACTCCCTGCCCTGGTCCCCAGCTTCCTCTTTCTCACCCCAAGGCAGAAAGTGGCATGATTGGGCAGAAGTCCTAATGCTGGGACACCTGGTCCTGTATGTAGACCCTGATTGCTCAGAAAAAACGATTGATTAAGGCTTCTTCAATTGATATCTCACATTGCCTTGATGCCTTTCCTGGTCTTAAAAATCAAGAGGCGAACATGGTTAGAAGGGAAAAAGGGTTTTACCTTAGTATTTATTGTAAGGATCCTTAGGTGCACCACGAACAGGTCGAATACACCTCTGTGCACCCCACTATTGCCACCACAAAGTCTCTCTCCTCTAGATCTGGTCTTACATTCTAGGTCTTACTAATTAGCATATCTATCAAATATTCCCCAATGAGAGGCTCAAATGAGCCCCCCTCCCAAGGAGCCTTCCCTGGATGGTTCTATCTTAGTTTACAAAATGAGTTCTGGAGAGGACCTTGGGGTCTGGGCACCCTGGCACCCTAACTACGAAGCTTTTAAAATGTTTAGTCTCTTAGCTTAACAAACAAGTCCAAGAATGTAGGCAAAAAGTACCAAGAATACAGAAGTTGCAAAAAGGTATAACAGGGGTATTAAAGAAAAGACAAAATTCATCATGGCATCAGGCTGGCTACTAGGAAAGGGATAATAACATATTGAGCATTAAGGAAAAAAAAAATTGAACACTAATGGATGAAGGGGAGAGAAATAGGCAAGAATCATTGCTGGCTTACACACTCCTGGCTGACACTGCTCACCTGCTGATTGGTGGGTAGAGTACAAAGGTGGTTATTGCTGCCTTTATCTCCCCATGCCTCTTAGGCAGACACAAGCTGCATGGAATGGACCTCTGGTGGAGCCTATATCTATACAATCCGTTTCAAATAAAAAGAAATCCTTGAACTTTACAGATAAAATTCACTCAATTTAGAAGAAGCAAAGTTCAAAAATTCAGTGTGAGTAGCTCTCCTGGTCTCTAGGGGACACAGACTCAAAAAAAAAAAAAAAAAAAAAAAA
>VWZQ01005890.1:424048-445157 GCA_013397015.1 Myiagra hebetior
TTTTTTTTTTTTTTTTTTTTTTTTTGGTATACCAGCCCCTGGTATATATATATAAAAGGCTTTTACCTGTCTTTTCTAAACCAGCTCTTTGGTTGCTATGATTTTTATCAACAAACTACATCTGATAAGGGCTGCTGCAGTGACTTTGAACATAAATAAACGTTTTGTGAACTTTTCACTATCAATACCATGCCCTGTATGACATCTCTAAGACCTTTATCAAAATGTTTTACACAAATGTTCCTGCTCAGTATATGAACAAGTTCTCACTAAGCACAGAGAGTTAACAATAAGAACTAGTGAGTCAGTATTGTTTCTCTTTTCAACATTCAGTACCTACAGTCAAATGTCTTTAATTGTAAATAATTAAACAAGGATTTAAATGCTAAGTAATTCCCTTAAGAATGAATGATAACATCAAAATCTGTTTCAGTAGAACTTCTCTATCATATTTAAGCAGGTTACCAAAGTCCCAGGTTTTCTTGTCATGGATTATTCCTAAGCAGATGTAAGCAAAACAAAAGTAAGTGGAAATGTATTGAGTTCAGTTTTCAGTGTTATACAAATCCTTATATTTATTGAGGGTTACATCAAGTTTGTACACAAATATGAACAATGAGTGTTCTTCAGACAGGTGGGCAAAATTCATGACACAGCTGGCATCCACATAGTCCATGGAGGTACTCCTGCAGAACAGGCTGGCCATCTTCTTATTGGGAAAGTCTACAGGCCATGTTGTTCAGTGGACAGTACTCAGGTTTTGTCTTTGAATTGACTGGCGTGGGTGGAAATCAAGTAAATGTGTAATACTAATAAGGAGTTTTCATTATAGCAGACAAATACTTAATTTAACT
This sequence comes from Myiagra hebetior, assembly GCA_013397015.1. Classification (NCBI taxonomy): domain Eukaryota; kingdom Metazoa; phylum Chordata; class Aves; order Passeriformes; family Monarchidae; genus Myiagra; species Myiagra hebetior. The sequence goes on from VWZQ01005890.1 coordinate 424,903, forward strand.
CCATGTCTGGTCTTGTGTAAGTTTTGTTGTAACCTAAGAATTCAACTACATAGTTCTCACAGCAAGGAGGGCATCATAAGTGCCAGTACATTTAATAATCTCACAATTTAGATTGCAGACATATGCAATAGAAATAATAAATTACATATATGCAGGGAACGGCAGACTAGATAGATGTGGGGCAACTGAAAGTGTAACAGAATAAGGAAGATAGACTGTCATGCAATGTTGATATTGACGTCATGTCATCAATATCACAACATATATATGTCTACTCACAGCTTTTAAGGACATCTCTTATCAGGAAAACAATGGATAGCCTATACTCTTGCTGTCAGGAAAACAGAGTAAATAAAACTGGAGTCATGGAGATTCCTTTATCTGCCAGTCTCACTCCTTGACCTTGAAGTGTCTGGGAAAGAAGGCAGCTGTAATACACTGCTGCCCTCTACCTTTAAATAAGTAAGACTTTTAAAGCATTCCTGCTCCATCAGTGTACTACGAGACAACTATTTATTATGTGTCCTTTAAATGCACAAATACACAGAAGAAATTATCTAACACTAAACTTCCCACTGCCCTTCTTGGAATTTGGTAAAAATAGTTGAGGTAAATGAGAGGTGTTGCACAATCTATCCCATGATCTTGCATTCCTACATTTCTAGATTAATTAGTTCATTGGTATGGTCACTCAGAAATTCTGAGTTAAGGAGGACTTTGAATTTCATGCCTTTGATTAATGTGGATTCATAGCCATAATCTTTTAACAGAATAGTTCAGTATGACAACAAAAATCCAAATATATGGTAGTAAGGTTAAGCTAGAATCCATTAATGTACTATTAGACTGTTGTTAATAATGATGCTTTATACTGATACTAATATATGGCAATTTAACATCATAGCCTGTTATCTCTCTTGGATTATCTAAATATGGTTCCTTTTTCTATAAGTAATTTTCTGCTTTTTTTCTTGGTAAATCTTGGAGCTAGTGTGCTGAACATATATTGTCTGCTGAGGATGAGCCAGGCTAATTCAAAATAAGCTTTACCTGCTTTGTGTCTGCAGAAGAATTGTAGATCTCTTGCAAGGTCAATACAGGGCTTGCAGAGCATAGCTGATTTTGAGTTCCCTAAAGTGTGGTCCACATTTGCTCAGACAGTTGACAAGTAAGCTCCAAAATATTCTGTTTGTGGGGAGAGATCAGGATACAAGCCATATCTCATTTACAATTTTTATTTTATTATAAACAGAGATATTGAAACCAGTATATTTATTTTTCACTCTGTGTTGCCCCTTTTGAAATATTGAAGAGAGAGGACCAAAAAAAACCCCAAACCAAGCTGCTAAGGTGAGGAAAACTCTTCTCCCTTTCCCCTCTTATGTACTTATATTGTCTTTATGTCAAAATTCTTCATTGCTGACTTCTATTTTGTACCTAAGGACAGGGAAACATAAAAAGAGAACTCTTTCTTGAGACCATTTAGAATTAAATGCACCAAAGAAATTTATATCATGATAGTTTGTTGTGAGAAAAGCTAACAGTTCATTCTTGACTTTCCAATCCCTTATGTTACTCCTGTATTTATAAGCATAAACTGAATAGAGGGAAAGGTTCAAAGTCTTGATTACTGGATAAAAGGCAGGGTTAGTGGATAAATTTTAAGTGCCTGCATGGAGAACTGAACATTAATAACAGAGGCTTCTTCAACATATGAGGGTATTACAAAGTGAGATGGAACAAAATCTAAACATAAATAGATTCAGATTAACACTACCCATAGAATATCTGGAGATGGAAGGGACCCACAAGGATTATTGATTCCAACTCCTGACTCCCTACAGGACAACCTAAAAGTTGAAGCGTATAAGACTGTTGTCCAAATGCTTCTTGAATGCCAACCAGCAGGCTATGTGCATGATCACTTCCATGGGGAGCTTGTTCCAGTGGTCAACCACCCTGTCAGTGAAGAACTTTTTCCTTGTATCCAGTCTGAATCTCCTCTGATGCAGCTTTAAGCCATTCCCATGTGTTCTTTGACTGGACACCAGAGTAAATAGATCAAAAGCTGTCTCTTCACTCCCTGTCCTGGGGAGGCTGTAGACAGCAATAAGACTTCTATACTGAAAAAACCCTGCTCCTCACAAGCCCTGCCCTCTGGTCCTTTCACCGTCTTTTTGCCTTCCTTTGGACACATTCTAATATTTTTATATCCTTTTAACGTTGTGGCACCTGTGGCACACAGTTTCCAAGGGGAGACCACGCCAGTGTTGAGCAGAAGGACGATTACTTCTTTAGACCAGCAATACACACTGTGCATAATTCACCCTGGGGTAGGGCTGCCACACTGTTGGCTGCCAGGGAGCACTGCTGACTTGTATTGAGCTTACCATCAACCCAGAAGCCCCAGATCTCTTTCTGCAGAGCTGCACCTTAAAGTTCTCTCTGCCCTTGTGGGAATTAACAGCTCCTCATAATTTAGTCTTTGTTGTAAAACTTTATGTGCCCTCAATTCTGTTATTCACATCATTGATGTAGCACAGACAAGATGATCCTTCAGGCTTTGCAATCTGTTCATATATTTTGTACTGAGAGCACTATATTGCTTTAGAGAATGACATTTTGGTAATTATTATTGTAATAGCTATATATGTGTGATAAAATAATTCCTTGCAAATATAAATAGCTTACTGATCAAAAAAAAATTTACCTTTAGTACTTAAAGTGAGACCTTAAGCATTGCACTGAAGTATGTGTTCTAACCACTGCTTGCAGGAAGGGGGCCTCTACACCTACAGCATTTATCCTGATACAAAAGGTTCCATATGCTATGAGACAGAAGTCTAATGATGGATAAAAATTGTGATCATTAAAGTGAACTGGAATACAATAAAAATTAAAATCTCATTCTTCAAAATTAAAGGGTTTTTTGTTACTTTTCCAATGCTCAATGAATATATTCCATGCTGTTTTTCAGTGTGCTATAAGCAGACAACACAAGATTTTAATACTTTTGATCAGAATGAGTTTCAGATAGGTAGATAGATAGATAGATAGATAGATAGATAGATAGATAGATAGACAGACAGATAGACAGACAGATAGATAGATAAAAGGCTAGAATGAGGTACTGAAGATTTGCCAATGTCCTGAAGTCACAGCTCTTAAAATTTCCTAGGTTAATGGGCAAATTTTGAAAATTGCTTTTGTTGTAGATTATGGACAAAAAATTATAAGGGTTTTCTGAACAGGTTTTAGTCAAAAACAGGCAGTAGTGGAGACTCTTGTCTTCCAGAATTTATGAGGAACGTTAGTTACATACTATTAAATACGTCCTGAGAAGTTCCTACAGATTAGAAGAAGACAGGCATTTAAGAAATAAATGTGTTTTCTTCCATCCTGCAGTGATGAGTTCAGCACTGTTCTTCAGGACAGATGACATAGGAGTAATTTCTAACAGTGCCTAAGAGTAGAACAGACAGTTCCTAGAAAAAGATGATAGCAAGAGGTTGATGTTTCTGTAGGTGAAATTGATTGTTTTTCTAGACAATATCTCTGACAGTAAAAATATTGATGTAAATCATAAATACTTTATATATATAGAAACTGACTGAAAAGTGAATTAGTCTTTTATTATTTAACACAGAGCAAATTTCTTCCATTATGAAACAAAAAAATGCAACAGGACAGAGCTAGTTCAAGATTCTGAACAATTTTTTAGCATTGCCTATAGGAATAATAAAGCCAGAAATCTGTGAAAGAAATCTTTCAGGAAAAAGGAGCAGAAATATTTTTATATTCCTTTTACATAATTTATTTTCCACAGTATTTGTATTATGTATCTCTGTGTCTCAATCTGTTATCACTAAGACAAAAATATATTTTTACAAGTTCCCTTAAACCTCCATTGGAATGCCTTGTCTTGTTGCCACTACTTTGTTATTATTTCAGCTATATGTATTCTCAAACTATCAATACTTAAGCAAAAAGGTAAAAAAACCCAAAGAAAAATAATAAAAAAGAATAGTATAAAATTGATCTTGGTTCTTCTTTGATTAACAAGTTACTACCATAATATCTCTTGGTAAAGGGCTGGCTTAACCATACTGGCCATCAGCTCAGCCCCGCACAACATCTCACTTACTCCCTGTTACAGCAGGATGAGAAAGAGAATTGGAAGAGTAAAATTGAGAAAAATATTGGTTTGAAACAAAGGCAATTTATTAACTAAAGTAAAAGCAATGAATACAAACAAAGCAAAATAAGAAATTCATTCACCACTTCCCATGGGCAGGCAAGTGATCAGCCATCTCCAGAAAACAGGGCTGCATCACCTGCAACAGTGACTTGGTAGGACAAACACTGTCCCTCCAAATGTCCTTCCTCCCTCCTTTGTCTCCTAGCTCTCATTGCCTAGCGTGATGTCGGATGATATGCAACATCCCTTTGGTCAGCTGGGATCAGCTGTCCCATCTGTGTTGCCTCCAGGCTTCTTGTGCACCCTTAGCCTACTTGCTAACAAGGGACCGTGAGAAGTAGAAAAAGCCTTGATTCTCTGTGAGCACAGCACAGTAATAACAAACGTCTCTATATTACCAGCACTGTTCTCATCACCAGTTCAAAGCAAACACCATAAATGAAACAATGAAGAAAACTAATGCTGCCAAAACCACTGCTGCTAGCTACCTGTGCTGATATGACAAGTCTTTCAAACAGGCCAAGTTACTCCCAATAAATACATTGATAGGATCCAAGAACTACATTCAGTAGGTACAACTTTCCTTCTTTTAGTCCTGGCTATTTTTTGCCTTATTTCCTAGGACATCAGCTAGGGAAGATTCCAGAAGACACGTTGATAATTATTTTATGAACCTATCAACAGTGCTTTAACAAGTAAAGCACATCCAAAACCCTTCAGCAGCAGCTGATTTAAGATGCTGTCATTTCCTCCTGGGTGCAGCTGGGGTGGGATAACTGCTGATGCTGTTGTGAAAACAGCTGCACAAGCTATTCAGCCAACTGGAGCTGGCTGGCAGCAGGCTGCTGAATACAAGCTGCTGCTTATTTGCAACAACAGCATCCTATCAGGGAGTGCTCCTATTTGTTGCTATAGCGGCTTGAAAGTAGTGCCAGGTAGGAATTTCTGAGGGTTTAATCCTAGGTCCCATTTCCAGCTGGTATTCTGTTACATTCTTAAGATTACTAAGGGCCAGTTTGGGATATGATCCTACATTGCAGAATGCAAAATGAAGAAGCTTTTCTTCTGTGTATCTAGTGGTAAGAGCCAGCTGGCAGTATGGACATAGCCACTGAGAAATATGCAATAGTTAATGTATTCAGCTTTTTGGAGTAGATGGATACAAACTTTTTGTGAGATTCAATATCCATAAATCATAGAGGGCTGTGACAGATAATTTTGTTTTGGAGACACTTCCTAGACTGAAAATATGCCCTCATATTTTACTAGTTTGGCTAGTGTGAAGGAATAAACCCTAAAACATTAACAGAAGCTATTCACATAATCAGTACAAATAAAGAATGGAGTCTCATAAATGAGTAGGATCATAGAGAAAAGTCCTTCCTGAAGCAGGATATTTATTTTATATTAAAAAGACAGGAATTTAATAAGATAAATCTCTTCGTTTCCTCTGCTCCAGCTTCCTTTTTGAATTCAGGAAATTATTGCAAATACAGTTTTTTCTTAACTTCTTTTTTTTTTAATTTTTATTTTTTTAAGGTTGCCAAAGGATTAGATTTCTTATGCTTTGAAAACTTTATGTGCTAGGGTTGCATACAGCAAAGGAAGATAGTATGCAACAGTCCTTTCCAGAACAAAAAATGAGTTCCTCATGAGGGTTCTTTTTATTGATGTGACACCTTAATGACAAGAAATGGAGCAACATAAAATGTTTATTTATGTCATGTCCTATTTCACCTGTATGAAGCAAAAATATCTTGAAGAGCAGAGTGGTTTAGAGGCAGGGCTTAGAATGACTTGGAAAACTACAAGAAACTATTCAGAGGATGAGGAATAAATCCAGGATGTTGCCTTTGGGGCCCATTTTCAAAGGACAGAAAAGGGATCTCCTGAATTATACTTGTAAAGCTACAGCAGAATACAGACAAAAACTTACTAGAACATTTGATTTTCTTTATAACGCTATCAATTTCCATAACAAAACTTAAAAACTCCCAAGGGACTTTTGCAGGACTGACAAAGGGAGGTTAAGGAGAAGGAAAGTGGAATTTCCATACTCTAAATATCACTATTAAATCAGACTTTTTTTTTCTTTTTCTCTAGAGAAAGAGGTGTGATCTTGAATAGGAGAACAGTGTTTTTAAAAGCTCCCACTAAGCAAAATTCAGCTATGGGAATAAAAGGCAACGTGAGGAAGCTAGAAACAGGATACATGAGTGTGATGGGTAGTTTGGATTCACTTTAATGGAACTATTGCAAAAAACCACAGATGACCTTTACCACATTACAGAAACATTCAGAATTATTATTTTTCTCTACTTTCAAGTGCTTTCCTTTGCAGATATTTAGGAAAAATTTTTGTATGAAATATTAAACCATGCTCTGGATGTCTATGTGAAAGGTGAAAAATTCTTGCTGTATAATAGATTATATCAAGTACCTTGTCTAGACTTGAGGCAGCTGTAGAGAAAAAAAAAAACGTTACAGCAAGGTTACATACAGAAGTGACAAATAGGTTTTGAACGTTAGTGTAACTTTTCTGAAGTTATTTCAAAAATATTTTGCTTTGATACTTATTTCCTCTCTACTACTATTTACTTAACTTACTTAAGAATGCTAAGTAGAAATGGGAATGTGTATTTTTGGAAGCTAGAGTACCACAACCAAGAATACTGAGAGAAGTATTCTTCAGTGGGTTAAGATGACCTTTTCGTTGTTGTTTTACTTATTACTATTTGTTTTTCATTAGATGCTTCCAGATTTTCAGGTGAAGCTTTTTAAAAGCAGATTCTTAGATTTAAGAGCTGTCTTTGTAACTATTTCATTACCCTTTTTCTCTGTTTAATTGGAGTAGTTTCACTTTACATATTAATTACTTGCAAATAATTGTCTTCTAAGAATTTCTGCACATAGCCAGATAATACAGTCATTAATTATTTGCTTTTCATGCTTACAAAAGTGTGAGTCTAGGTGGAATCTATTAAGGTTGATATATTAAAAACAAAAAGAGATGTAGAGGCTCAGTGGGCTCAGTCATTTGTGCTGAAGCAGTTAAAGCAAAAGTTGAAAACTCTCCAAAAATGTCTGACAGTCTCTCACATGGGTGATTTTTTTTTTCTCAGGAAAAAAAGCTTTTGATAGCTCTTAGTGTTTGTTGAAAAATATAAAAATTGTTTATTAAATTGCCTTCTGGAAACTGAAGGCACTCTTTAGAGCTATTCTTTTTCATGTGGTGGGAAAAAAAAACCCTACTAATACTTAAAAAGAGAAGTCACAAAAGTGAAATTGAAAATTCAGAAAAACTTGTTTGATATCATACTAGCTGGGTGATTTGCCACAGGATGAAGGGTCTTTAAAACATTTTTTGCATCATTTGGCTTTTAAAACAAAGATTCTCTGCAAAACTAGACTGCAGGTGCTATAGCAGGAATTGTCTCCTTTTTCGAAAGAGTTGATCTTTGCAACTCCAGTAACTGAGAAATCTTGTGACACACACTGTATTCTAAGACTGTCCCTGTAAGAAATATAACTCTCAGATTCTAAGAAAAACTTTTAATTGATAAAAGCTCATCTAAGCCACATCATGCAAAAAAAAAAAAAAATCATCTGTGAATTGCTTGGCAAATGCCCATGTGGGGCTCTGTGGAGATTTGAAAATCTCTTAAAAGTTAAAACACCAAAAAATTCCCCCCCAAAATTTTAAAGATAAAGGTAATAGAAAGGACATTTAGTAGCATTTGAAAGCTCACAACATTTTAAATTAATTAAGTAAAGAAAGTCTTTTCCCAACAGATTTTTATTCTTTTTTTTCCACAGTTCTACAATTTCCATAGCAATCTTTCTGACGTCTAGAACCTGCCAGTGCTGAATTTCAAATATATATATATAATATTAATGTATGCTTTAATAATTCAGAATTAGTAAAATCTGAATTTTATAAGCCTCTGCTATGCTTACACATATAACAGTCTTGCCTACATTGTTGCCAGTAAAATACAAAACATATAGAAATTTACTTCTCTTTGTGATCTCACATCCACTGTAAGGTATATTTGAAACCGGAATTCAAAATATATGGGATAGAAGGAAGAAATTAAAATGGCAGAGTAAGCCTAGGAAGCCAGGCTTAAATCACGAGTTTTGCCAATATTTCTATCTGACTTTGGTTCTTATAAATTGCCCTACTTTTTGTGCCACAAAGTAGTGCTTGCTTCTTGCCCTCCCACAAATGATTTTCATATTCAGTATCTATCAAACCACTAGAAAGCTAATATTATTTAAAGTACAGTAAATAGAACTCAAAAGCATAATGCAATGAAGTGCTAGGTTGGCATAATGCCAATTCAATTTGCCTGATTTAAAATCAACTTCATTATTATGTGCATTTTTCATTCAATAATCTTAATTATACATTGAAAACATGAAGAATGGCATAGTAATTCTGTAGTTAGGAGACTTTTGACCAGGTTTAATCTCAAATGGCTTTATATATAACAGGTTTATATATTTATATATATTTATATATTTATATACGTCAACTGGTAACTGACCACCCAATGATTTTGCTAGCAATGGAATGAGAACTCGGTTTTTACTTTCAGGATTTCATACCTTTTCAAACGGATCTTTTTTCCTCTTGACTCCGTAAGCTTCTGCTTAGAAGGAAATAGAAGAGACTAATTTAATTTGAAGAGACCTACAATGATCATCTAGTCCAACTACCTGAACTATTCAGGACTGACCAAAAGATAATGTTGTTAAGGACATTATCCAAATGCCTCTTAAACACTGGCTTTGGGCATTGACCAATTCCTCTAGGAAGCTTGCAATTTTTGACTACCTTCTAATGCTTCCTAACGTCCAGTCCAAACTTCCCCTGGCACAGTTTGAACCAACCTTTCTTGCACATCCTGTCGCTGGATTTCATGGAGAAGAGGTTAGCATCTCCGTTTGCTTCCCCTCCCCAGGAAGCTGTAGAAAACAGTGAGACCACCCCTCAGCCTCCTTTTCTCCAAACTAGACAAACCCAGCCTCCTCAGCCACTCCTCACAAGACATGTATTCCAGCCCTTTCACCAGCTTTGTTTCCCTCCTCTGGATGCATGCAGAGACCTTCAGATCCATCTCAAATTATGAGGCCCAGAACTGCACGCAGTACTCCAAGTGAGGCCACAGCAATGCTGAACACAGTGGGATAATTTTGACTGGCTGGTGATGCTGTGTTTGATGCACATTTTCTCTTAAGTTCCACATCCATCTGAACTTTTATGTTTCTTATGCCTGTACAGATATTTTTACAGCTAGTTCTCACCTCTTACCCATTTTATTGAAAGTCTGAGCCATGACTGCACAGCTGTACCATAACAGTGCAAGACTTCAGATCCTTACAACAGAAATAGTCAAATTTGTAAGAGCCACAAAAAATTGTAGTAGAGGTTATGGAGAAAAGGAAATTTACTTATTTTATATATCAATTGACTCATACATTTCCAGAACAGAGAATCTTGGAGAAGACAATTACAAAATATAGATACTTGTTTTAGGATTTTTTTGATGTTAGAAGACAGTACATCCTTTTTATTTTCAACTTCAGCATCGCTGAGTTAGCAGAACAAAACTTTAATATTGTATGTGTCTAAACAGTATAAGGGAAACATAAAAGATCTTTGTGATGATGGCTTGATATGTAAAATGTATGTCATTTAGAAAGACAAACCATTCAAAACCCCCAAAATATTTAGAGCTTGTCTCTGATGGCTTAGTAAGTATTACTCCTGAAAAGCAGAACATGACTGAGGTGAAAGTAAAGGAAGAAAAAAAGAAGGGAATATTAAAGGCAAAAAAATAGAAGAAGAGAAGAAAGGAATATTAGCATTGTCAGAAAACCATTATCAGTACAATTTATGCAATTTTTGTAATTGTGCTATTCCCTTCCTAGGAAAATAAAATAAAGTTAGGGTTTCTACATAAAAATACACTTCACAATGGAAATATTCTTTTTATTTTCTCATCTAGTTTATGCAAAATACTTAGCTAAATTAATATTTTAAGATTACAAAATAACTGCCTATCTGCCTATCAAAGACATCGTAAGTTCTGAACTTTTAGCAGTTTATCAGTCTGAGATTATTTGGGGGTCTTGGTGTTCACATTAGAAATGTAAGAGAGAAGTGAACCGATATTTTTTTCAAAATTTTAGCTGGGAAGAATGTGAAAAGGTGAAAACCCACTGGAATCACTTTAAACATTGTTTCTAAAATTAAGTCTTCATTAGAAGGTGAGGTTATAGCATGGATTCACATAAAGCTCTTAAGGGGAAGATGTGCCCACATGTGTGACAAGCAAAGCAAATACCCATGCATCCTGGATAGTCTGTAGGCCAACTTCAAAGCAAATCTCCTCTTGCACATATTTGTGGAGCAGCATTTCACCATTTCCCGGGAGTAAGTTAATGACTGTAATTGCAAAATTGAAAGAGAAAGCATATCAATAACTGTACCAAAATCTATATGAATTTTGGGGCTGAAAAGACAGCAGAGGGTTGAATAAATGTCATTCATAACATGTCAAGTCAGATTGAACAAAAGCAGTTGACTAATATTTGTCTATAATCATAGTGATCTTTCATTCCTTTGTAATTAGAATTTAAAGGCTTTTCATTCCATTATGCTTTCACCCTCTTCCATCTGTTTCTTTGATTTCAGATCATCTAATTCCTTCAACCCTCTGTCAGTTCTTTCAAATTTCTCTTGAGTTGTTTTCTCCCTGTATTGATTATCACTGAACTGCAAGAGATCTTCCATCAGCTTGCCCTCTTTACTGAAACATTGCCACAGATGGTAAACAGTTTGGAAAGAACTTGCAGAACCAGTTCAGTGTGTTTCTTAATCAAATTCTCATTAAAGACCAATATACTCTATGAATTGCCATCCATAATGTCATCTATCCCATGAATTTCTATACCAGCCATCACAGTAATGACATCTATAAAGCCTCTTACAGACTTTTTAAGGTAGACACTAAGAATTTATACCCGCGATGACAGTCTTTACACCCAACTAAAGATTAACTAGCTGGGAAAAGCAATTACTTTAAAAGTATTTTTTTCATCATAGTGGCAGTGAATGAGCACAGTCGTTGTTTTATCTAATGTTGGTGACCTCAACCAGAATGTGCAATAAAATAACAAGTGAAGGGAGTATGGAAGTGTTTTTTTTTAGGATCAATATCCTTACAGCAAAAGGTGTACTAATGATGAAAAATGAAAGACTTGTCAAAAGTAATAAAAATAACTGTATCTGACCTACTTAGTGGAATACTTTTTAAAAAAGGGAAACTGAAGATCACACAGGCTTTTTCAGGTAGGTCTACACTTTTCCCTTCATAGTATCAGGAATCAGACAACCAGACAGTAAAATTCAAATGCAGAAATGTAATACAGGGGGAAAAAATCACCTTAGTATAAGTGCTTCATGTAGTGGAACACCTGAATTTCCTTTTTGGCCTTTTTTTGTTTGTTTTGGTTTGTTTGTTTGGTTGTTTTCTAAATTATTCTCTAGGAACAAAAGAAGAAGCTTTTTGGAATCTTCACATGTTCAGCCCAGCTACTTTAAATTAAGAATGACTGTAAACAAAGATGTTCGCAATTACCATGACTAGGAAAAAAGAAATACTCTTTGTCATTGGATGCTGATCCACATTTAGGCAGTAAGTGATGTGGTCTTGATCCTGTACCCTTATTACTCGTAGTTTCATTCTAATTTAAAATACAAAGACAGCCTTGGACCTCCAGGTCTGTCACTCCCAATTGTGAGATGCTGTATTGGATGCCAAAAAACCTGCTTGATCCATAGCATTCTTTGTCTTTCTTTTCTTCTCTAGAAGTCTTCATTCCTTGTGCCAGTAGCAGAAGGAGCTGTGGAATTTCTCCTACCAGTACCCAACACTTCTTGGTGATAGAGCTTTCCTACTTAAAATGGGCCAGCATAGGTGAGTGGCTTAACTAGGAAACTGATATCTAAAATGTAGACAACAGCTGCATCATAAACTCCTATCTCCTGTTATTCAAAGTTACTACCAACATTCAGGCATACAGGAAGAAAATATTGTAGATAATATTGACTACCTGTTGCTGTACCTACTGGTATTGACCAGAATCTATTGAACACAGATGGTATCAACGAAATTATTTCATTATTATTAAAAAAAAAAAAACAAACAAACCAAAGCAAAACAGAAAAATATTGATTACAAAAGCCTTATGACTGTCAAGGAATCTGGCATGTAAATCCTCAATTAAATGAAGATCTGATCTTATTATGATTTTCTCCACATCTCACAGTTCTGTCTTCTTCCTCAGCTTCAATTCTAAATGAATTAATATAGGCTATATTATATATTTTCAGACAGCATTCCAATATATGGAAATTAATTATTTTGAAGTGAGACAAGGACTAAATGCAAGTAACTAGCCTTTTTAGACCAAAATTAAGACATCTCAAAGTCTTTTATCTCCTCAGTTTTCTTAGAGCTACATTTTTAAAATTAAATTGATTTGTATATGACTATGTAAACACATACACATAAGTGTGTGTGGGGGGGGGGGACACTTGATAGCATAGAAAATCCAGTAAAATAAATAAATTTTTTTGTAGAATTATAGATCATTTCAGTTGGAAAGGTCCTGTAAAATCACCAAGTACAATTGTAACCATAATGTTGCCACTGCCAAGCCCACCAATTTTTATTGCCTTCAGAGATAGTATCGTTGTATTAAATGTAATGTAAATTAAATGTATTAAATGTAATGTAAATTAAATGTATTAAATGTATGCAATACTAATGGTATTCTTCATATAATGTTGCTTCTTAAATTCATGACTGAATTTGCTCTTAGCTGTTCTAAAAAAAACAACTAAAACCTTTGAACTTCCTTTAAGTAATCAAGTTGTTTATAATGATTCATAGCTAATAATCAAAGTTCAGGAAACTTGATGTAGCAGAGAGCTCTTGGAAGGCTGTAAGTGTCATGTGAATTGTGTGGTTGTGGTGTGCTAATCAAAATATTAATCATTTTGGAGAACCTGAACTACTGTGTATGAACTTTTTTGCTCTTCTGAGAGTAGATGCCATACCAGAATTGATTTGGGGTATGGGAAAAAAAAAAGGGGTTAAGTTTTAAATTATGATATTTAGATATATTTTAAAAAGCAAACCATCCAAAAAAAAGTGTTAATGAAAGAGGAAATTGAATAAACATTAGAGAAAGAGCATTTTTGCCTGCCTACATATCAGGATTTGGTTTTCTGGCAGGTCAAAGAAGGAAAAATAGAAACCTCCATGTAAATGTAGAAGATAACATTTTATATTAATTTTGAAATGGTACTTTCAATACAATTAAAAAAAAAAAGTGGAGATAAATGTGGAATTTTCATGTCTCATAAAATCTTCCCCAAATCTGAATGCCCATGCAAAAAACTGTCATTCAATATTAGCAGAAATTATACATTTGTCCAGGATTACTAGACAGAATGAACAGAAAATATAACATACATATATTTAAATGTAGTGTTGGTTGATATTGGTGAAGAAGGATAAGTTTTTGATGTAGAGGAACAAAATGATTTATATTTGGATATTTCTTAAGCAACTTTGGGAGATGAATAATGTGATATCTGCTCTTGGGAAAGGAGGCTCTGGTCTCTTCTGTCCTTCAATGCCATTTTGAATGCAAATTAAAAAAACATGTAAAGTCTATTAATCTTTAATTAAAATATTAAAAAAATACTAAATTAAATTCAGGCAGTCAAAATTCTCATAGAAATGACTGTCAGAGATTTGTTACTGGCTTTATTTCTGTCTTAATTTTGATATTGGATGTTTTCCAATCAAAGCAGATAAACCCAAGTAAAGAGTAAAACCCAGAAGAATCAAGACAAGAAGCAAAATTACAGAATTTTTTTTTCTACATGACTAAGAATAAATATAAGCAAATAAGAGTCCAAGACCATTGACTGTCTTGCTTGATTAGAGATGGTGCACAGAACTAGATTAAAATATATAGATAATTAGATTATTTAATGGCCAAATTAAAGACTGGGCTGAAAATACATGCTTCAAGATTCTAAATTTTGAACTGAATTTTAGATTAAGACAAATTAGAAACCCACTTAGATATTCTGATTAGACATTGTGAATTCTGGACTAGAAACTAATAACAGTGTAAGAAGTAAATTGGAGGTGATTAAACTATCTAACTGTATCCATTGCTTGTGGTTTTACAATGAATTTAACATGATTTACACAGAGGAATCAAACGGAAATAAAAAGGCTTTTTCAGTTCCAGGACTGAAAATGTTAAAAAACCTGAAAACAAGAGCAACCATTTGGGGATAAATCCTACACCACTTTATTATGTTGATTAATGTTGGAATCATTTATATTCACCATTATAATCAAGCAAAGATGGAATTTCAGCGAGTTAAAAGCCAGAAGTTTGGCAGATATTAAAGATTCAGACAAACGTTTTTGTTTTTTTAAATATTTTGTTCTTCTGTCAGGCTGTCTGACAAATCTTAGTTTAACATCGAGTCATGAATGTCAGAAGCAATTTGGAGCTGATTTTCAAGTAATGTTTCAGTGGATATGCCACGTCCCCCACACAGCGAGACTTACTACCTGTTCAAAGAATGTGAAGGGGGAAAAAGAGTTGAGGTTTCCATAGTAACCTTTAGTAGTTCAAAGTAAAATTGCATAAAATGAAATCATTATCACTCAGCAACTAAAGAAGACAGCTCAGCTGATGAAGATGCTAAGTTGTAAATGACTACTGGTGAGTAGCAATTTTGTTTCCTACCTTTAGTATTGCTATGCCTTTTATGACAAAAAAAAAGAAAAATATAACAAACCAAAAGACAAAATCTATGCTCCTATTATGTTTAACAATTCTGAAAACTGATTTTTAATTCGGAAACAATGTGACTTGGAATACATGGTATCCATGGTAACCCAGGAGTTCCTAAAGATCACTCTGTTCATTTAGCGGGAGTATGAGCAGACTGTTTGTCTCCCGGTAGACTGCAAAATGTCCTGTTACTATATAGCTTGAAAACAAACCCAAAATGGCTAATAGAGCTTTCATTTCTCTTGCACTGCAGTAAACAAAGGTAGAGCTTTATTCACACCAGATAATAGTAGTATAAAATAAATTGAAAAATCTTTTAAGTAATTAATTCCTGAAATACTCCTAAAAGAAGAGGCTGACACTTTGAGCAAAAATACCTTCTCAGAATCAATAGAAGAATGCAAATCCTTGAAAAGAAACAGTATTTTTGTGGCTTTTTTCCTTCCCTCTCACCAAATGACTGAAACTAGACAATCACTTCAGTGCTGTTGATCCCTAAGGGGGTTTATCAGTTACTTACTATCAGTGACAAATGCATCAGAACCTTTATTTATTACGTTATTTCTTTATACAGATAATCTGATACAAGGAGACTTTAAGTATGTGGTAGAGGAGGGGTTTGCTGGTTTGGTGTCTGTTGTTTGTCTTTTTTTCTGAGTATATATTTATTGAGAATGAAAGGAGGAATTCTGTGTAACTTACACTGCAGACTCCTATTATTAAAATATCTTTATGCAATTTACTGTGCTGAAAAAAGATAGAGCTCTTCAGTCACTGGAAACCTAGGAAAACATATACCTAGCGCCCAATTGATAATCCCCTTTGAGCTACTCAGTAAATAATTTGAAACAAAACAACAATACTAAGAAGAGAAAAAATCATAGGCAACAGATGAGTTTGATATTGTTAGGCTGATCCTGCTGTAGCCGCTACTGGGATAAAAACTGGTGTGCAACCTATTTTTGAGGAAAATATGGAGAGTTCTCTGTCTCTATTCCATGGTCTGGATGAAGAGATGTATACAAGGACTTTGGAAGCATGTGCATGTTTAAAACTTCTAGCACTGCATGGTTAGGATTTCTAAGAACCCTGACAGTAAAATAAATAAGAGATTTTCAGTGCATTTTGCTTCTGGTATGATATTTAAAGTAAATTTAAATCATTATGCCTGAAGAAGGAATTTATGTTTTGGACATCCCGGCTTAGATAGTAATGTGTTTTGCCTGATGTTTGGGCAGTATTACTAAGCTGTGTGTTAGAATGTGTCTTCAGACAGATGTGGCCTCAACCTTTGCCAACCAAATTGTCACCAGGCTCTAAGTCAGGGCATTGTATAAATCTGATGCTATGTCCAAGCTAACAGAATGGTGTTCCAAACTTCTCCAAACTCTTGTGCACCATAGCATGGCACTGCATTGCAGTAGCTGTGTGCCCACCATGCATCACCCCGAGCTCAGTGCCTCATTCATGCAATGACTTCACTTGACTGGATGGAAACTGAAGCTGAAAGCTTAAAATAACATTTTTGAGATTTTGCATAAAATTCCCATAGAATGGCTTTGGTAACAGTACATAGTTTTACAATGGAAAGATGAAAGAAAGATGGCTTTAAATAATATACATAAATTTTTGGACTGTTGTCTTCCTATACACTTTAGTTTTTGAAATGGATTAGTTTATATACAGAAAGCATATCTATTCATTCACACATCAGTTGCTTTATTTTGTGTGTGAATTCAACAGAAAAGTAAAACAAAAATAAAGGATCAGCAATTCTGAAAAGAATTAAGATTTTCTTCCTCTCAGTCCTGGATCTTGATGGGTTCAAACCATCTGTATTTTCTATCAGTTTCCAGTGGTTTTCCCATTATAATCAATTCTCTAAGGACTAGTCAAACCTCCACTTCTGCTGAATTGTGCTACTTAAAACATATTTTTGCTTCATAACATTCTCAAAGATCTCAAGAAAATTTTCACAATATATCATAATGAATTTCAGAAAAAAGAGCAAGATATCCTTTCAAAAATATTTGAAAGAAATGTAATTTATTGAAATGAAAAACTACATCTGAAAAGAAATTAAAGTACCACTTTGTAACAATTTCTAATAAATTTTCTAAAGAAAGTATGCATAAGTGCAGTTGAAGTAATTGGAGACTAATCATTTAACTTAGTCAATATTTTGATAAGAACTTTTACAGAAATAATATTAAAGAATATTGAAGATGTTCAGCTAAGGCAAATTCACCAGCAGAGCTAAATTTATAAAAAGCAACGTAAAATGAGAAATGGAATTGTATATTGCTGCAGAAGTTCATTCAAGATTGAAAAGTCTATTTCACAAATAATTTGCATGAAGGCTTTATAACAAAGAAAAGCTGAAGGAAAATTATAAGCCATCCATAAAGTACATTAACATTTTTTCCTGCTACTAAATCTTCAATGTCTCCTCTTACATGGATTTAGGTACTGAATTGCTTTTCTCAAATATATCTCTACAAAATTTTAACTCAGACGTGGCAGTATTCAGTCCTTGCTCCTTATCATTGAGCACTGATTCCCCTGTGTTCTTATGCATCTATTATTTTATAACTTCCCTCTCCACTCTCAAAATTAGCAGTCAGCATGTCTCTTTTGCTGCGGTTAGTAGTCCTTTTCTCTCACAAATATGTCTGTTCCTGTTACCTTTCTGAGAAAGTTCTGAAATTAGACTGCCATACTGTGATCAATATACTAAATTGCAGAAAGAACATCAGAACTGAAGTCTTTAAAAAGACCTTAGTAGGGAAAATATTCAGTCTGATTTTAAGTATAGCAAAACTTAGAACACACACTGGAGGAATGACATAAAGATACTTTTCATCTTAAACACTCATTTTGCTCTCTTTAAGAACGAAATTTTTAACACTTTTGTAGCAATTTAAAAATTACCTGTAGTTAACCATTGAAGAGAGTATGTCAGTTTATTAGTGTTTGAGTGATATTACAATTATAACTGAGTGGTTACTGAGGAGGATGTACTGATTCTAATTTAATCAATGGTGTGATTTTGAGGGTACACAGAGTAGAAGCTTTACTAACACTTCAGGCTAAACATATATTTTGAATGTAAACTTTCCCTTTTCCTCTTTAACACGCCCATGCAACTTGCTTTCTCTTCTTTTCTGACACTTAAATACAGAGAATAATCTAAAACATATCAGTAGTGTCTAAGAGAACATGCTGCTCTCGAAATAAATTGAATTACAAAGGCATTGTCTTATTCTCTGCTTCCATTACATCACCCTGTAAGTTCCAGTTGTAACAAAGCAATGTTCTTTTCATTATACTATATGTATAAAGGCCCTATTTGGTTCTTAACTCTATAAAAGAACTGTGAGTAATGGTAGATGTGAAAAAAGAAAGAAAAGAAAGAATACTTGCTTTTAAGAATGTTTTCAGGATTGAATTCATGGTAAGTTTTTCAGATTCTCCAGGCTTCATTAAAAAGTACAAAAAAGAAAAGTAGTATTGTACTGTATTTACAGCACAGTGCTGTTTTTCCATAGCTCATATATATATTCTGTGTATTCAGATGTTGACACTAAGAGTACAGCTTGGTGAATCTGTTTTGATTTCACTTCCCACCTATCTGACAAGCATTCAAGTCAGACAAGAATTCAAACTGTGTGAAACTTCTTTGCTCCTTCCATGAGTTCTGAAGCTAGGTATAGGTACAGGTAAACAGGCATACACACAAAGCAGGAAATTGTAGAAGTTTATTACTTTCTTATACAATGAGGTGTTCTTTATGTAATAAAGTATGAGCAAAATGGAAAGCTTGGGTCATTTTGCAACTGTATTCTTAAAAATGCAATTAAAAAATATTACTTGGTAGGTTATTTTTAAACGCATGTACACTTATATGCCAGGCATGTTCGCATGTTGGTTTCACAGTGTCTGAAAGTTGAAGAGAGATGAATTCAGATAGATGGGGAAAAGTCAGAAACTTTTGGTTCAACCTAAAAAGTTTTTTCTGCCATCATTTGCAGCACAAGGTGGCAGATCCCTGGGGACACAGCCCTGGCATGGTCAGCAGGGCCATGGAAATTGGGACAGCCTGACAGGCCAAGATATGGGTTCATGGGAATCTGTGTGTTCTGTAATGCCAGCAGAACTCCAATACTTTCTGTAACTGGATTTCCACCTGACAGTGCTTGTTACTTTCAAAGCAATCCTGAAGACTCACGCTATCTATTTAGGCTTTTAATATGTGTGTTTGCCAGCATTCTTTGACTTGGATGTGCTAGTTCTTTACCAGGTCTTGCCAGAATTTATCCAAAGCAAGACTGACAATAATTCTTTCTCCTTCATTAGCCCCAGTCATTTTAGTTGGCATTATCAAACAAACTCTGCTGGTAACAGATAAGCATCTTCTTTGGCAATTCCCTGTGGTCTTTTTCCTCTCCATTCACAGGACACTGTTTGACCTTGTCTTTAAGGTGCAGACCTTCCATAGTAGCAGGAGAAGTCAAGGAAATGGCTGCCCAGCAGAAACATTCATGATATAAACAACATTAAAGCCATTCTCCACTCCCCCTTCAAACTAGTTTAGGATGGTAAACTAAGATGTATACTTGGATTCAGCTCCCTCCAACATAAGTAAATTTGAATAAGGCACCAGTCATGAAAATCGAGTCGTTAGGCTCAACTCCTCTTTTTTTTTTTTTCCTGAATACTTAAGTGAACATCTTTAGTACTAGTCTTTTGCTACAGACAGTAAAAATTTTATAGAAACTAAAATTAAACAGTAGCTGTTGTTTATAAAACACCTTTAAAGTGTTGCTGTGCATTTTTATTATTTTTCTACATAACCTTTTCATTACCAGATAACCATATGTTTTATACAGCATCAGCAATTAATACTAAATCATTGGTGAAAATTTCAGTAGTAATTAAATTCAACACTTTTAGTTTATACAGAGAAAATAAGTCATTTGGATTGCAAAAAACCCCATACAAATCAACAAACAAATTTACAAACAAGAAGATTTCAGAAGTTCCCTTAATCTTTTGTATCAAACTCAGCATGCAAATTCCAAACCCAGAATTGCTGTCTTCCTTATTGGAGAAAACTGCCTCTTCCTTTCTTCCCCCCCTCCCCCCCCCCGCCTCA